>VWZG01003873.1:419223-531564 GCA_013396735.1 Grallaria varia
CTGCAACCCATGGAGGCCCATCGGGGTGCAGAGACTCAACTTTTACTGCATCCCATGAAGGAGTGACCCCAAGGGGTGGGGGAACTCACATTGCAAGCAGCAGCAACTGCAATTGACTGCAACCCGCCATGGACAGAAGGAGAGGTGGGGGGAAAAGCGTGTGGTGTGTGTTTTAAGACTGGTTTATTTCTCACTATTTAGCTTAGCTTTTGTCCTGTTAGTAATAAATTTTAGGTATTATCTTACTTTGAGTCTGGTTTTGCCCGTAAAGGTGGTGAGTGAGTGAATCCTCTCCTAGTCCTTGTCTGTTACCACTCTCCCTTCTGCCTAATTGCACAAGGACTTAATGGGTCCCTGGAATCTGGCCAGGGTCAACAGTGGCTGACTTAGATAAACATTGAAATAAAGAGTGCTGGATTGAAGCAGAAGAGACATGGAAAGTCCCATGAGGTCTTTTTAATGAAGAGAGTTTTGCCCAGGTGCAGCATGTAATGTGCAACTGTCTTATCTTTCAATGAGTCTACAATCACACATGGGAATAGAAACATATTAATAAATAGGAACATATTTTCACTACTTGTTGAATGTTTACTGCTCTTTATATATGGAAAGTTTGGTTACCCAATTACTATCTGAATCACTGACAGTTATTCAAAACAGGACTCCACTCAACAGTAGGTCAAGAGGGGCGTTGCTTCTCCTTAGTCACATTTCTCATTCAGAGCCTCTCATTCATATAATTTCAGAGGGGATTCCTCTGTTAACCAGCTGCTTCAGAAATTCATCATATGACTACTCTCAAGGCTCAGATTCTTTTTTTTTTCCCAATATTTAACATAAAATTCAATTGAATATAAAAACAAGGTATTAAATGTCTTTGTGTGTAGGACTGTCTGCCTAAATATATATTTGAGACTTTTTCTGGTTCACTCTGAGGCTCTACCTCAAGTCTTTCCAATTCCTATAGCTTTTCAGTAAAAATTAAAAAAAATATATATTGTTATTCTCAGAGATGAGTCTCTTCTTACGTATAATATTTTTGCACTAACATCCATGAATGAGGAACAGTAAATGAAATGGTGAGGTTTCCCAAACAGACAGGCACAAAGAAAATTAAATGAATCAAACAAGTAACATTACTGTGATAGAACCTCTTTTACCAGTCTAACATGGAAACCAGGGGAATCAGCCAAACAGCAGTAAACATCAGACTATGGTTAGAAATATTTTTCAAAAAAGCAAATCCTTTCCTTTGCCCTTTTTGCTCCAGGCTCCCCCATCACAGGCTCCCTGGCAGCGGGATTCAAGGATAATCCCCTGGAATACCTGAGGCATAGAAGCCGACAGGATTAAAGCACCTCGTGCTCCTCAGCGTGGTCATGTGATGACCTGCTGATTCCAGCAAAAGGGATCATTTCCCAGCAAAGTTCTCACTTCACTTGCCTATATGTTGCTCCTACCGTCTTGGGATCCTTCCGGGCACAAAGAAATAACTTACAAAGTTTTTAGTAGAAAATAAACCCAAGAAAACCACTCATTAATAACAGTAGTAGCTGAAGAAAATAATGGATAATTCATGTGTGATTTTTCCCAGCAGTAAAACAACGGTTGTCCCCTTGCTTCAAGGAGCAACTTCAAAGAATGTCTAACTTCTAAATCCACCCATGTGGCTCTGTTAGCTCTGCTCAGGATAATGTACAAGAAGAAAGAGGTGGGTGGTCTGGAGGCTGCCCAGCAACATATTGGGTAAAGAAGACAGATATGGTGTTTGCAAACTGTATGATGGGAGAAAAACAGGAGTCAAGGGATTTTTTCCCTGGTCCAGGGACAGCTGCTCAAAGTGCTTTCTGAAAAACCTATTGGCAGGTTGACTGTATTCCCCACAAAATTGCAGAGAAGACTTTTGTTCAGATTTCTATGTGTCTAACTGTGAAAGTGCTATCAGCTCTAGAACAAAAAATTACTGTCTTATGAAAAGTTTTAGGCTTTCCTCACTTCCCTTTGCCATATGCTGATCTAGGAAAGGCAGCTTACACTGAAATATAAAAATGCCAAGCCAAACTATGTATTCTTGTTCTGCTCTATGCTCACACTTAATCTGCCCACTCTTCATGTTTTCTTCCTGTTAAAAAAATAGTTTATTCCAAAATTCCTGGTTTTCTCATTTTTAGGTTCACTATTCTTCTTATTTGACTGATCAGAACTGATCATATTCTTCTGGCTCTTTTTTTTTTTAACCATTCATTTATTCTAAAGCACATAATCAAAGCAGAAATTCAAAGGACTTACAATTGTTTCTGTGTCCAAACTTTAATTTTGCTTCTTCTCAAATTGCCAGAGGAAAGCAATCATGTGCTAGGCAGAAGACGAAAGTTTATAATAAAGGCCTGTATTTTGAAACTTGTAGGGGGTGGGGGAAAAGTCACTTGGCTTTCTCCTAGAACATGTGATAATCAGATTAACCCTGAAGTGTATTTTATATGTAAGTGCATCTTGGGTAGGAATGGGGAAGGACATTGGAGGGTGCGCTGCAGCAGGAATCGGCAGTGAAGCATTCCTGGCAGGAGGGAGGAAATTCTTTCACACTCAGGACTTTGGAGGGGTCAGAGAGAGCACTCTATGCACTGAAGCATAACGCTGATGCTTTCCTGCTTCTCTGGCACTATGCTCCTGTTTGCCATGGGTTTTCTGCTAGCCATCCTTCAGCCGTCCATGGGGCAGTTCCCCAGAGTCTGTGCGAATACACAGAGTTTGCTGAGCAAGGAGTGCTGTCCCTCCTGGGATGGAGATGGGTCCCCTTGTGGGGAGCTTTCCCGCAGAGGATCCTGCCAAAACATCCTTCTCTCTCAGGCTCCGCTGGGACCACAGTTCCCTTTTTCAGGTGTGGATGACAGAGAGGACTGGCCCTCTGTATTTTACAACCGGACGTGTAGATGTGATGGCAACTTCATGGGATTCAACTGTGGAGAGTGCAAGTTTGGTTTCTCAGGGGTCAACTGCACTGAAAGGCAAGTGAGAACAAGAAGAAACATCTTCCAGCTCACTATCAATGAGAAGAACAAGTTTCTTGCCTACCTTAATTTGGCGAAGAACATCCCTAGCCAGGACTATGTTATTGCTACTGGCACATATACTCAGATGAACAATGGCTCCAACCCCATGTTCAGAGACATCAATGTGTACGATCTCTTTGTGTGGATGCATTATTACGCCTCTCGAGACACACTCCTAGGTGGGTCCAACGTGTGGCGGGACATTGATTTTGCCCACGAAGCCCCTGGTTTTCTGCCTTGGCATCGGGCCTTTCTGCTGTTGTGGGAACGTCAGATCCAGAAGATAACGGGTGATGAGAACTTCACCATTCCCTACTGGGACTGGCGAGATGCAGAGGACTGTGGGGTTTGCACGGATGAATACATGGGTGGCAGACATCCCACTAACCCTGATTTACTCAGCCTAGCATCAATTTTCTCCTCGTGGCAGGTAAGAACAGACGAAGGGAAGGGGAAGGGAATTATCACACCTAATGTTAGGCACTTAGGTCAGGTGCTCAAGATGGGAGTTTAGCCATGCTGCATTCCCTTAGATGTTCCTGAGAGAAAGTAAGAAATAGAAGAGAGAAAAATCAGATTTTGATCTTCACTTAGAACTGCTCATTTGTCTCTTTGTCTCATTTCTTTCTGACAGTAGGATTTAGGCTGCTTAATTAAGAACCTCAAGGTAAAGTGGAAGGAGGAATGTTATGCCTTTGTGTCCAAACATGGCCTTTAGCAGATTAAACAGGCTTGGGTCTGGTGCAGCGGTCAGGGCAGAAAAAGCTGGACTTACGTACATAAATTTCGAGCACAAAACCATTGCAAAACAATGGATAACACAATGATAGAAATAGATGCAAAGGATTTTCTCTTCTCCTCTCCCAGTGCAATCCTCTATCCAAGAAATAAAAACTATCAAATTGAACTGATCTGCTTTCAACTTTAAACAAACAAACAAGGAAACCAAATCTTTATTGAACAGAAGAACCAGCTCTGTAATTCACATCAGTAGTTCAAAGAAATATAAAAAATAACCTCTGTTGCTCTAAGGAACTAAGAGGTAAACACAATAGTGAATCCTGCAACTTAAAAGCACTGCAAATTGGCTGTGAAGTAAGGTGAAATTACATGTATACATAAGGGATAAAGGTCTTATATAGCTGAACTTTAGTGTGCTATTCTAACACTGAGAGTTTCTAGGGTTCTTTTGTCTCTTGTTTATTACTGCTACATTGCCTAAAATACAGTGACAAAGGTCTATTAGTGTCGATAGACGCACTCCATCATGACAATAGCAACAGTCGCTTCTGGCACTGAAATCTATGATTATGTTGTCTAAATCTGTCTGTGTTCTATTTATTTCTGTAGCAAAAGCCCAAATGAAGGTTGGGCAGTTTCAGTGATTTAACGGAAAGAAATACAAATTCAAGCAGCTCTGGGATACTCTGGCATTACAAAACAGCAAAAATGGGGCTTACGGGGCTGGTTGTGCTGTATCTAGTCTTGCTTTGTATCCTCTGAATAATACAGGCTGTGTATGTACCTCTAAATTCAAACATTTGCAGATACTGTAACAGGACTATTTTAGACTGTTGTCTGGCATGCCTTTTTGTCCCCTAAACAGGTACTTTTCAGGGATCATTCCCAGGAGAATGCTTGCAATCAAACCCCATGTTTGGGAGACTAAAATGATTTTACTGACATAGAAATGGATTATTTTATATTGTTTGGCCTCAGTGTCTGGGAAATTTCCTGGTCACATTTAATTTGCCAGTGTAGGCATAGTTATAAAACAGATACAGCTAAAAACCTGTATTTTCATATCGTTTTCTAAGATTCTGCTCATTTCTAACAGTTTGAATCTGGATGAACTCTACTAAATTAATTAGATTACATTCTCAGAAAGAAGTGGATCTGATGCTGTTCTGCACTGAGCTGAATAACCATTTCTGTGCAAAAGGTACAAGTGTTAAAGTGGATTAAATGAAACCAGAATTGCATGGGTTACATGTGTCAAGTGGAGCTATCAATACAGTATATTGGATGAGACAACCAAGGTAGGAGGAGGCAGGTAGTACAAAGGAATCGGCAAGTTACTAACACCTAGAGGTGTCAGATAGTTGTGTTTAGCTCATTTTTTTTTCCCCAAAGGTTTTATTAATCATGTCCAAGTTCTTAAGATTTTTCCATCCAGGTAATCCCAGAAAATTTATGAGCAGCAATTAATACATTTAAGAAACAATCAGGTTTATAACTTCTCACTAGCATATTCTGAAAACAAAAAAAAATTTTATGAAACAAGTTACTTTAAGAGGCATTTTTGTATAACTTTAATAAGTGCAATAATTAAAAATGCTTCAGTGTCAGTACACGTACGTAAGATCACCTAAAGCCCTTTGCTGAAGATTTCCAAGTAATTTCTGAAAATGCTTATCACTTATGATTTTCAACCACTTCTGGAATTGCTCACTTTTATCAAAATTTCCAAAATAAACCTGCAATAACTTTACTTTCAAAAGGTATTATTCCACTTTAACATCTTCTATCTATATATAGCTATACTGTCTTATCTAGGGAAAGAATGAGAGAGATTAAACAGATCTGCATTTTCAGTCAGTGAATTTGGGGTAAAGATAAAACAGAAACTGATATTTCTTTATTACCTTTAAATGCGAATTTAAACAATTGCTTAATAGGGAACACCAGTCAATACAGTTCCTTTGAGTAGCACAAAGTAAGAGATCAGAATATCATTACGGAAAACCAAAAAGGAACAAAAATAGCCTTAGCCTGAACCGGAAAACAGCCACGGATCTGCTGCAGAATACGCTGATTATCCAAGCTCTGTGGCTAAACAGCATGAGTAAAAAAAAAAAAAAAAATAAAAAGAGGAGGATCCAGAAATGTGAAGGAATTTAGGCTTTTAACAGGCATTCAAAATAAAAAGAGGGCAAGAGAAACCTTTGAATAGCACATGAATGATATGGTGTCCTTTTTAGAATTTTAAGTGTCTTTCCAAAGCATAACCGAACAATGCCTGCTATGTTAGGAAATGGTTATGGATTTGTTTTTAAAAAAGGTAAAGTGCCTATTTGCAGAACAACATCCCTCCTCTTTTTTTTTAATCCCAAAGAAAGGAGAAAATACTTTATTCCATTGAGGAGTTGCCATGACAACATGGATACCCATGGATACATGCTGAAATTCTTGCTTTCACCTTACTTTTTCTTCAACATGCTGCTGTTACCACTTAGCTGAGCAAATTATCCAGCCACATTTTTCTCATGTTTATCATCTAAGTCACACTTCTGATGCTTGTCTCTTTTTTATGTGCAAGGCTATCAGGAATCTTTACTGGGTTTGTTTGTTTGCTCGGCTCACATTGTAGGGTAGGTGGGAAGGAATTTTTCATGTTTTCTGTTACTTTTTTGTGATGATTCAAATGTTGCATCCAGCATTAGGACTGCATGAGACGTACTAATGCTTTACCAATTTTTGCAGTTCCATGATGAATTAATGGAAAACTATATGGGAATTGGAGATCTTCCATGACATTTTGAATATTTTTCTTATTTTCTTTTGTTTTAGTGCCCTTTTCTGCAATTATTCAAGATAATGGAGTTGCTAAAAAAAATCTAGTTGAAAATGGACTGGCTGACCTTTAAAGTTTCCTTCCAACCAAAACTATTCTATGATTCTAAATAGTTGAAGTTGAAATTCTTCTCTTCACCAGAACTAATTTTGAAAAATAACTGAAGTCAGTGGAGTTGCAAATGCATAAAAAGCCTCTGCAAATAAAAGCAGAATCTTTCTGCTGGTAGTTAGCATTAGAGTTTGGGAATCTCCGCAGTATGCGAGACATACGATGAAGAAAATGAAGCCGTAGATTGTAAGTGATGTTTTAGTTTGCTGCTGTGGTAATCAGGGAACACCACCAACTACAACCCCTTGTATTTTGTCTCTCTTAAGATTTGAGAGAAGCAATTGTATAATGTGGAGAGCTGACTGTGCTAGGATGTGTTCGTGTAAGCCTGCAGTCAATTCTTTGTTGCAAGCATGGAGAATTTCCCTTAGCGCTTCATTTCGTATCACCCTGCAAACCACTTACACAAAAACAAAGCTACTACAAAAGAAAAACAAGTTACACAAAAGGAAAATGGATAAAATGTTCCTGAACTAATAATGAAAGTACTTTAGATCTTTTACCTGAAAATATGATTTCATAAGAAATATGAAATTCAACTACTCAGACATATTTAATTCTAAGCACAGTTTATCAGGGAGCTGTATTGTTTCCTGAATAGTCTGACAGCATCACTTGAAGCATTATTTGACATCCACCTTTAAAAATTGTAGGAAATTTTAAAAATGCAAACACCAGATGCCAGTACTTTTTGATTTTTAAATCAGCCAAAGTCTTACATGCATTTGTTTGTGGACAACTGAGAATCTCATGACTTATTTTTTTATTGCAACTTAATAGGTTTTGGTGCCAGCTACAGGCTGGTAAATTAAAAAGCAGCAGTCCAAATGACACTAGTAACTATAAAGGAAGAGTTTATGAGATTAGCCTCTAACTATATGTTTACATGGATTATGAATTTGAAATATTTCCTGTTAGAAAGAGGTACTTCTTCACATGCCACATCAGTGCCACAGCCTGAAGATATCAGGATTTGTGCACAGCAGGAGCAGTCACTCAGGTGTCCCCAGTTTCTCTGTCCCTGTGAGTTGCCCTCCATGAGATCATGAATGGGTGACAGTGGACTTTGGTCTGTGGTTGCTTGGCTGTTTGCTAGTGTCCAGCCATGCTTGCTCAGGAGTCATGTCATGTACCAGATAAATAATATACACCTTTGGAGGTGTACAAATTAATAGCTAAGGAGTTTCATAGAAATTAGGGGTTGTTAATAATTTACCAGAAAAAGAAGCCTACCAAGTCTCTGTAGGGAGATGCATCTGAGTGATTTCACTGTAGACGTGGAAACAGCAGCAGTGAAGGTACAGCTTGGAGACAGCTGGAGAGCAGGGAATCACAGTCTATCAAACCAGAAAGTGTTAATGAAGATTTCAGCAGTAATTGTTAACAGAGTTTTCTACCCCAGCCCAGCACTATTTCGAGGTGCTGAATGGAATATAGGTTACCCTTCAGTTCTGGGCTGCCTCCAACCAAAAAGATGAAACTCAGCCAAGTTTTGCTGAGGGCTGAGAAAATGCCTTGAAGGCCCCAGGTTTGTTTCAGTGCTGTCACTTCATGTTTGTCTCATCTCCTTTTAGCTTGAGTTTCACAGCTCCTTCAGTTAATGCATGTGCCATAACAGGAAGAAAGATAATTATCCCTGCACAAGATGTTTCTTAGAATTTCTTCAAATCTTTGCTTTCCAAATCTTCTTATTATTGTTCAATCCTCTGCCTGTTTTACCTTTCTATTCCTGCCAATATTCAGCAGTACATGAAGAACCAGATATGAATACACACAGTCTCTCAAAAAAGTTTTGCTCTGCTATAGATACAGCATCTTTCTGTAGTCCACCTATAAGAACAAGGTCCCAAAATACAGTTTCTTCTGGTGCAGGTTTTCTGTGAATTTCCTTGCGTGTTCCAACTTCGGTGTATAAATGGCTACTGGATACCACTTAATTAGGATTAAATTATGCCAGGCCCTAATGCAGCAAAAAAAAAAAAAAAAGAGTAAAAATTAAACCTTTTTGCAACTGCCAAATATTTTAAATCCAGTGTGAAAGCTGTGCTTTAATGACATTCCCAAGGAAGATGGTGAGAAAAAGCGGAGAATGACAGAGAAAGACAGTGAATCAATGCAAAATCTCTTTTGGTTGCATAACAGGACCCCAGGCTCCAGCTCAGGAGTCTAGACTTCATGTAGGACAAACAGAGGCATGCGGGGTGTGTCAAGGAGAGCCATGAAGTGCCCACATCACATCTCTGTGGCTAGCATACATCGGCAAGACAAGTGGTTCTTCTGGTTGTAGTCTGATGTAGTTCTTTTAGCCTATTGAATCTGGAACACAACACAATGTAAACACGTTGATATAGTTTCTGGTGGGGGGCAGACCTCTGCTGAGTGGGCTTAGAAGAGAAGCAAAGCAAGAGACCAGTTCTAATGGAAGAAGAGGTATGGGTTAGCCCTTGGAGCAGCTACCCCCAACAAAATGAGAGATTTCAGATCCCTCTGTAAGTGAGCACCTATTTCAATACCATAGAAAACCATCTTTTCCCAAGCGTTCAGGTATATATTATTGAACTGTATAGCATTCAATAGCACTGAATGCCTCTGTGAGCGCAGATCTAGTAAGCAAAATGTAACCCTAAGGAATTTGTCACAACGACCCGCACCCGCCCCACCCCAAAGTATGAATTTAAAAGCCGCAGACAGAAGGACTGAGCAAAAAGACTGAAGACACTTGTAATGCAGTTAGTTCACTTTATTTTGGCAAAAGGGCTGGTCTGTGCAAGCAGTTGCAAAGTAAAAGACAAAAGGATTTCCCATTTGCCAAAGGTATGAGAGAGTAGCCTTTACAGTCTGTTTTCTAAGAAACACTCCAAAGAGCTGCATTCAAGAACTCCACTGAAATGAACGGAGGGATATTTTTTGCTGGGTGCTATAAGGTCCAGAAAGGATGCTGCATATTCTGGACTGCCATCTACTGGCATTTGCTCTGTTCACTACTTACATAAGCTTTTCCTTGGAGTATATTCCTAACAGTTTCTTTCCCTGGAGCTGGTGAATTCATGGAAACAGGTGCAGCTGGAATTTGAAGCTTTGTCCAGGGTGAACTGAGAAATTTGCTCAGGACTATTCTGAAAGGGAGCAGAAAATCCTGTTTTAAACCAACATCTTTCTAGTAGAAAGTATTCCTGCTAAACGAAAAGAAGGCAATGATGTGACCCATTTTATGTGTGCTTTATGCAGATTGCATTCAAAAAAAATCATTTGACAGACGTGTTACCACTTACAAATCACATGAGTGATAAAACGCAAATTAGAGTTTCAAGATAGACCCATAACACCACCGAAGTTAAAACTTTCTGGGAAAGCATTCTCATTATTTTTGTGACCAGACCTTAATTTTTTTGTTCAGGGGAAGAAAAAAAAAAAAATCAGAAGGTTACAGACAAGCATTTTCATTCCTGCCACTTATGTTGGAATTTCTTGCCCATGACTTACCAACTGCCTTGCAGCACCTGGCTTCTGTTTAGGATGAATTTGGTTAGACAGACAGTTAATGGGGGCTTCACTGAGATATAAATGAAAAAAAAAAAATTAGCACTCTAACAATTTATAAGCCTCATGTCACTAACAGTTAGACTAAATCCCACTGAAATGGATAAACAGAACAAAGGGGAAAGTTTCTTTGTTTAGAAATATATTTGAGCTCATTCTTAAAGATTCCCTGTCTGAATAACTGAAAACCCAGTCTTGAAGGCAGCATGTACTTCCTTTTCAAGACACAATGGGAATATATCCCCAGGGCGATGGGGAAAGGATGAAAGATAGAAGATGGCAGGCCAGAGAACCCAGAAGATATGGACCTAGATAAAGCCCACAAGAGAGATTGCTAAATAGAAAATCCACATGTAGACAGTTTCTGAGCCAAGTGACAACTAAGAAACAGGTTGAGCTTCACCAACAAATACACATTTGCCTTCTTCACTAATGCACTTCTAGGGACAGAGGATGGCACATTTTTATAAGCAAAGAAATTACTGGAGCATCTTCTGAATCATTCCCCTATTTTCCTTTTAATGGGATAAACTCTCTCAGTAACACAAATCAATCATAAAACCAGCACTGTAGCTACGTTTTGTGTTTATAACTGTAGGTCTCTCCTTGTCACTACCTCTCCCTTCTTGGTGGGAATTTTTAGAAGATACTGCTTAGAGGCAGACTCCTGAACTCGGTCTCTCTTAGAGGTACAATCTTCACCCACTTGGTGAGTTTCTGAGGGGATTGCACACATGAAACTCTCTGCTAGACACCTACGTACAGCCTCCAAGGGCACCTCAATAGCTTTAGCAGATTAGGGCAGGCTTCAGCTCATAGAGTAGTCTCTAGGGATAAATTTCCCTATTAATTTTTCTTATCTATGCCCCAAAAAGATGAGAATAATTTGTTTATGATATTGATATTCACAGAAAATTTATCATTTAAGAACTCCAGTTTCTTAAGATCTCTATGTTATATCACCAGCTTCATCAAACATTTTCTGTGAATTTTTCATCAAATCACTTACAAAAGGATTCATCTCATCTCCTTCCACTCATTCAAAAGTTAGGTCGACACAAAGTAACTTGAATTTAGCTCTGTCTTTAGTTACTTCAGAGGCACTTCTGTGCCTCCAGGGTGTAATTCAGCCCATTCTAGCAGAAGCAGAGCATTATGTTGAACACTCTTGATTTTGCTTCCCTTGCTAACTGCAGACCAGAGACAGTTTCTGTATTGATTTTTTTACTCATTTTATTTCATTGACTTAGTCAATGGAGACTTAGGCAACCCTAGAGATAAGTACATCTCACCTACTAGACATCTGGTTTGGGAGGGCTGAATCACATTCAGAAGATGCATCTGTCTCTCCTGACTGCAGAGGCCATCCTAAAGTGTTCCTTCAATCTGGTGATTTGTACATGGCTAGTTCTGTGAAATGAATCCCCCACTCACTTCCTTCATTAACAGAGAATCCGATGTTCTTCCACCTCATTCAAAGCAGAGATAATTGCTGTCCATTGTTCCAGTCCATGAAATAGAAATACACCTTCAGCATAAAAGAATTTGAGGTATCAGTGTTAGGTGTTTTCTCCCCTATAATATCTCTCTCACTAATGAGACCTGTTCTTTCTCCACACAAACTTCTCATTAACTACATTGATTACTTGCTAACTGCAGAGCCTTGTGTTGTGAAGGAGTTTGGTTTGAAGTTTTATTTGTTTTGGTGGGGTTTTTTTCAGAAGATAACCAAAACAATAGACAATGAGTTGGGTTCAGGTCTTTAGTCTCACCTGCTATGGATATCAAACAGTTTCTGGGAATTTAGAGCCATTGTGGCTCTGTCTCACTGTCATAGACCCACCAACTGTAACAATATACACATCCACTAAATCCTCTAGTCTCATCTTCTGCTTGTCACTTCATCATTATATTTTTCTCCAACCTCCATCCTGACTCCATGTCAGGCAATTTCTGAATAGAAAGTAGAAATAGAAGTTAGTCCTTGTTGTAATTCCCCATAGGTTTACTGTACCAGAACATGAAAAAAAAAAAAAAAATCTTCCCTCTCACACTGATCACTTCTCTGGCCAAGCAGGGGATGCAGTGATAGCTACTAGGAAAAGTTATGGTGATCAGAAGATCCACGTTTTTTACTCACAAATAAATTACTGTGCCTTAAATATGTATTAAGCAGTACCTTTAGTGACACTGGCAGTCTGTTTGGGCAATTTCAACCTATGGCAAATGTGAAGCAACTTGACTCAGACAAAATTAGTTGACTACCATTTGAAGTTATATTGAACCATCTTGTTCTTCCAGGAGTCTCAAGCTGGACTGGCATCTTCTACAGATCATCTGATAAATAATGACTTGTTATGCCATCATAACTGGATTTTGTCTGTGAACTGAGAATATTTATATGAATTACACTGGATTTTGATAGCATTTTACATCTGTATCCATGTCTCTGTTTAAGATCCTTTCCCAATACCCATCATTATGGCACTTCAGTTGGTGATATATGTTCATATCTAGAACATTTCTAGGAAATACAGTAGCAACTTTTTCCATTTTGTACATGTAGCATCATTGAGACATAGCAGAAGTAAGTGCCCATTTAGACTGACAAAACACAGCAGATATTTTCATAATAAAAGGGGGGTTTTTTTCATATTTGAAGACAATTCCCTCTCTTACTGTGTGGGGAGGAAAATCTGTGTTCATGGCTTTGTTCAGTAGTCTGCTGAAGCCAGAACCCCTCCATTTAGCAGCTGCAGCAGAAGATTTAACTGTGTCCTCCTGCATTGATGGGTAACACTGAATTTAGCCTCAGTGAGTTTTCAAGAGCACAAATGAAATTTGATGCATTAGTCCACATGAGTAGTTTCAGATACAGACTAGTGTATTACTTCAAAACATGTACTGTAATAGAAGAGTGTTTTCTATTTAATAACCAGTTTATATTAAAATCATACAGAGAAAATGTAAAAAATAATGTATATTCTTGAAACAAAAATTAAATTGTACATTTTCTTTGTTCTTAAAAAATAATCAAAGAATCTTTTTTGGTTTTGGTTTTTATAATTGCAACTCTTCTAATAGAAAGTGTTTTGTACAGGTAATTTGTACTCGGTCTGAAGAGTACAACAGCCAACAGGCTTTATGCAATGCCACAAACGAGGGGCCTATAAGGAGAAATCCTGGGAACAACGATAAATCAAGGACTCCACGGCTCCCATCCTCAGCTGATGTTGAATTTTGCCTGTCACTGACTCAATATGAATCCGGATCCATGGATAAAATGGCTAATTACAGTTTCCGAAACACTTTGGAAGGTAATGTGTTTTATTCAATTATGCCATTTCCGTTGGTAAGTTGATTCTGGGGCTAGAGTCTTTAAACTCTGGGCAGTTTGAATTGACTCCATGAAGAATCACTCAAAAAGAAGGGAAAAAAAATGCTTTCATCTGGAATAGCAACAGAAAGAACCACATTAAAAGCAGTCAAAAAGAAAATAGAAACTATAAAATAGATCTGACCCTAAATCCACCTGTTATGAGATCCTGTCTCCTGCTAAAGTCAGCACCAGGCACAGCAAAAAAAAATACAGTAATGCAGAAAAGGAGGTCATTTAATAATCTGCTTGTGCATAACCAGGCATAACCATGGCCATGGCACAGGTTTTCCCTGAAATTCACTGTCTGTCAGGGACCAGGCTGGGCAACAAGGGTGAAGGAGGATGCTGACAGTTAGCATGTCATGTCTACAACCTTCCACTGTGAACTCCGTAGCGGACTTCTCTCCAAACTCTAAGGAACAGGGATTATTATAAGTTAGACCTCAAAACTGACCCTTAGTCTAATTTCCAAAAAAATGTAGTTATTTATCTTAATTATCTGTGCAACTTGTTCTGAATTTTCCTAATTTGCTAGTAAACAGTTCTTTACTGAAAGAAATTATTCATTTTCTGTCTACAGAACTCTTTTGAATCTTGCAAAATTGTTAATAAGTAAGGATAATGCATGGTACATTTACAACTAAATATTTCTACAGTATCATATATAAGCAGAATCTACTTTTGGTGTCCCAGGGCTTTTGACTTGCAAGGAACTGTGTAAGGGCATAACAATGCAATATAGGAGTAGGAGTGAGGATAAGAAAAGGACCATGAAGATGGTCAGAGGGTTGGAGCAACTCTTTCATGAAAACATCCTGAGAGAGCTGGGGTTGGTCAGCCTGGAGAAGAGGCGGCTTCGAGGAGATCTTATTGCAGCCTTCCAGAGCCTCATGAAAAGGTGGGAGAGGGATTTTCTATACAGGTAAATAATGACAGGACAAGGAGCACTGGTTTTAAACTGAAAGAGTGAAGGTTTAGATTAGATGTTAGGAAGATGTTAAGGTCTAGCATCATACCAGTGGTATGGTAAGCAAAAACAAAGGCACAATCTGTGGGATTTTTTTTAATTTCATTTTTTAAACCTGAATTATTTCAACACTCAACTTTACATCATAGAGCCACAAACATTTCTGTCAACTAACTTATTTATCTAACAAGATACCGAACTGCAACTTGAAGTCAAGAATTCATTGCTAATGTTGAAAAAGATTGTGACAAGTTTTTAAACCAATTTTCCTGCAAAAAAAAAAAAACTCATATTGCATTAGCTCCTTTCTTACAAATGGCCTGTTTAGTTTTTTGTTGTGTACAGATGCCAAGCTCAAATTGACCATTTCCATTTATGGTGCCAGTGCCCACTTCTGCATGACAGCATTCTTTTAGCCTGTTAACACTTTACAGTTCCTGACATTTTGTTCATTTTCTAATTAAAAAAAAAAAAAAACCCACAACTTTTCAATCCTTCTTTACTTATTTGCACAGTTTTGTGCCAGTACACATAAGGTCAAATTCGAATCTCATTTAGATCCAAAGAAAATCCAAAGTAAGTCCATTGACTTTATTGGAATATTACTCTAGGTTTGTGAAAGGTGATCAGAACCAAGCCGATGACTATAATTTCACAGTTCCTGACTTACACCAATGTGAGAATTACTTCTCAGTTTCAGTTCTCGAATTGAAAACACCTGTGATCACATAGGAGGTCTCTTTCTGGGCAAAACTATATGCTCTTCCATTCTTCAGTGCACTGGAACTAAGATTAAAACATTTATCCCTCAAAGGGGCAATTATCAGCATCATTATGCACAGATCACAACAATGTAGGCTGAATCTCTGGTTTTGACTAACATAAAATGCTGCTGCAGAGACAGAAATTATGACATTGAAGAATTTGTGACCCAACAACCATAAACAGCAAAGGTCAATATTGTTCAATAAAATAACGCCCCCATGAGGTCAAGCACATGAGTTGCCTTCTCACTCTGGGACGGGCCAGATTCTGCTTTGAATGAGAAACAGGTTAAAAGCAGTTTACACTTTGCCCCTGGAAGCACTTTTTTTAAATAGAATTTGTCTATTCATGGCCCTAACTGGGGAACAGTATTGACTTCATCGGAAACTGCATGGATACAAGAGAACAGAAGATGAGCCTAGTTTAATAGCAT
This sequence comes from Grallaria varia, assembly GCA_013396735.1. NCBI lineage: Eukaryota > Metazoa > Chordata > Aves > Passeriformes > Formicariidae > Grallaria > Grallaria varia. Next base: position 435,046 of record VWZG01003873.1, read on the forward strand.
CAGGTAAAATCAGAAATGGATTAGCTGACTAATTAGCAAATTAAATAGTTTGGCTTTTTTTTTAGTTCCGTTTTGTGTAACACCTTGAGTTATACTTCCAAAGAATAAGAAATGGCTGAAAAACTTAGAATTTATTTTTCTTCATGACCAGATTCTGTAGTTGAAATTAGGTTTATTCATGACAACTTCAAATGAAAATCAATGCCTTCCACGTTTTAGAAAAAGTGACAAAGGAGCATTAAAAAAATTCTACAACTCTACATGACTTTCATTATTCATGAATTAACTGATGACGAATGGTATCAAGCCAAGCCATGTCATAGCATTCCTTTGCCTGTCACAATTATGTATTGTTACTGGTATTCTGACATGAAATAATGGAATAAAACCTCAAACATTTCAAAATGTAATTTCATTTTAATAGGACACATTCTTCCTCTTTTTTTTTTTTTTTTCCCTGAAATGAGAGATTTTCATCTGGAAAACTTCTTTCAGTATTTTCACAGCGATCCATATAGCTAATGAAAAAAAGTTTCTCAAAATGAAGTTTTCCAACAGAAGGCTTCTAATTGAAAAAGTTTCTGCCTACAGCCAACATTCCTCACCCAGCTCAAACCTCAGCCTCTAGGTAAATTTATGCTGCACACAGAGAAAGTGCTGTCAAGTTGCAAAGACTCATTACTAGAGAACTAGAAAGACTATTCAACACAGACCACATTGAAACTTTACAAGAGTAATTTTAAGAAAAGAACTTAGATCATGACATGGTCTAAATTAGATAATCACAAACTTTCATTTACTCTAGTCCCCTAGGTCAAATTCTGCAGATCTGGCAGCTACCTCACTCTAGAGGGATTACAGCAATAACAAAGTTTGAGAAAATATATAAGATCTAACCCTGAAACATTGTCTGTGAATTTGCCAATGGCAGAAAAAATCCATGAACATAAGCTAGAAGATTGTCACTAACTTTATAGACCTGTAACAGTATGGCCTTAAAACTCCTATATTTTCCCTCCTATTTTAAAGTTGATACGTCTATTTGACCTGAACTTCTCTAAAATGTGAAAACTTTATTAAAGAACAAAATCATACCCAGGGAGAATGGGACTAAGTGTATCATTCAGTTGTACTCAGATATAGAAGAATAAAATCACTGAAATTGGAAAAGACCTTTAAGATCGAGTCCAGTCATAAACATAACATTGCCAAGTCCACCATTGAATCATAAAGTCATCGAATTGTTAAGACTAGAAACGATTTCTAAGATCACTGAGTCTAACAATTAACCTATCATTTTCACTATTAAACCATATTCCCAAGTGCCATATCCGCATGCTTCTCAAACACTTCTAGGAATGGTGGTTCGATCATTTCCCTGGACAGCCTGTTCCAGGGCCTGGTCACTCTTTTTGTGTAGAAATGTTTCCTAAAAATCTCATCTAAACCCTCCCTTAGGCAACTTGAAGTTGTTTCCTTTTATCTTGTTTCTTGTTACCTGTGACAAGAGGTTGACCCTCACCTTGCTGCAGCATTCTTTCAGATAGTTGTAGAGAGTGAGAAGGTCCCCTCAAGCCTACTTTACTCCAGACTATACACCCCCAACTCCTTCAGCTGCTTCTCATCAGGCTTGTACTCCAGACCCTTCACCACCTCTGTTGTCCTTCTCCGGACACACTTCTGCACCTCAGTGACTTTCTTGTAGTGGGGCCCAAAACTGGACTCAGGATTTGGCGTGCGGCCTCACCAGTGCTGAGGACAGGGGAACCATCACTGCCCTGGTCCTGCTGCCACACTATTGCTGGTTCAGGACAGGATGTCATTTGCCGTCTTGGCCACCCGGGCACAGTGTCTTATGTTCAACCACTGTTGACCAGCACCTCAAGGTCCATGGGGCAGCTCTTCCCCAAGCCTGTAGCACTCATTGTGAACCAGCACTTTGCCTGATTGAACCTCATATAACTGTCCTCAGCCTACTGATCCAGTCTGTCCAGACCTCTCCGCAGAGCCTTTCTTGAGTCCAGAGTTGGTGAAGGGTCTGGAGCACAAGTCTCATGAGTAACAACTGAAAGAGTTGGAGGTGTGTAGCCTGAAGAAAAAGAGGCTCAGGGGTGACCTTATCAATCACTACAACTAACCTGAAAGGACGTTTTAATCAGGTGGGGACCAGCCTCTTCTCCCAGGCAACTGGTGAGAGGACGAGAGGACATAATCTAAAGCTACATCAGAGGAGGTTTAGGTTGGAAATTACGATGAATCTCTTCACAGAAATGGTGATTAAACATTGGAATAGACTGCCCAGGGAGCTGTCAGAGTCATTGTCCCTGAAGGTGTTTAAGGAAAGACTGAACGTGGTACTTAGAGCCATGGTCTAGTTAACATGGTGGTGTTAGGTCATAGGTTGGACTTTACCTTAGAGGTCTTTTCCAACCTAATTCTGTGATTTTGTGATTCCTGCCCTACTGCAGATCAACACTCGACCTACTTGATGTTCTCTGCAAACTGACTGAGGGTGTACTCAATTCCCTCCACATGCAATATACAAAGCAGAATTTGACCTTTGAAGTACCAGCTATCCTTACCACTGGCCTAGAAAGTCATAAAAATTGAAATTTATTTTGTAACAAAAAGCATTTTGCAGTCAAGAAAATCACCTGCAAAAGTGTTATAAATACCAAAAAGATGTTAGGCATGCCACAGATGTTAAGGAGTTCCCTATGATAATCAGAGATAGGATTGTTGGAATGGTTCCCCCATTTCTGTAGCACTGAATGGTGCTAATGCTCTCCAAGATCTGCATATCTGCTGATTAGTGTAGCTACAGCACTTCAGTCAGTGGCAAATGAGCAACTGAGGAAAACTACCCGCTTTCAATACATAAAGCTCTGCACTTCACTGTGCATGGACTTCTGTGGTCTCTGTTAGTCGCTGGCAAAATCCACAGCTAATATAATTAAATAGTCTATTAAAAGACATACACCTGACCTAATTGCATGGTCAATGAGAACCACCTATATACCATCCTAAAAACTGTCAGACATCCCTAATTTTGGCATCATCATCTTCTCCTACAATAAACTTTAGTCTAAATCCCCACCTGATTTAATTCAGCCTGGCCCAGTGAAGCTACTTCAAATCCAGTGAATCACTGTTTCTGATTAACAGCATTATGAGCAGAAGCAGAATCAGGTTTATAAACCCCTAAAACTGTTATTTTTCTCTTATTGAAATCCCTGGGGAAACTTCACTTCTGTGATGTATGCCCTGATAGCTGTTTCTAATGCACATAATTAAATGAGGGTTTAAAAGGATGTCTGAGTGTTACAGCTTCCTATACTGGCCAGATGATTTAACAGCTCACTACAGTCTCCTCCATTCAGTAGTCAGTCGCTCTCCCTCCTCTTTTTTTTTTGGTACCATCACTGGTTCTCATCATAACCTTACACGAGATACTGTATCTTAGTAGTCTGGAAAAATAACCTGACATCCCACACTCTGGGGTAGTTTACTGCCAGAAGAGTGAATGAAATCAATTCACAGAAGGATTGATGAGGTGCAGTTAATGTATGGGAGAGGAAGGCACAGCATGGGGCAAGACAGGTGAAGGAAGTAGAGTTCCCCTATCTAGAGACAGGGAGTTCTTATTTCAGCTCGCTACGTTTGTATATCTGTAGCCTCACATCTGCTATAGAGGTGATTTTACTGCAGCTACCTCAACAAAGTTTCCTGTACTCTGAAAAAAATGACACATGCTTTTTAGGTGACTCCATCCCTTTTCATAGTACATTATCCTGCATAGCTGATTACACTGAAGTCTTCTAAAAAGTCTGAGAGAAAATAGTAAGACCCAAGTTAGTAAAATACAGTGACACCACATTGTGCCCTTATTCCTGCTAAATTTACAATTTATATGGAGTTTTCATAACAAGAGATCAGATATTAGGACTTCTCATGTGCTGGGTTAAAGATGACACGACCTTTGCCATGAACTGTCTGGGAACTGGAGAGTGGAGTTTTTAAAGCTGTCCCAGTTACAGAGATTTTGATTATTAAGATAAATTGCTCACATGCAGATGTTCAATGAAAAGCTGTCCAGAGCCAAAATGAATATTCTTTGTTTTTAGTGAGTGATAAGACAGTTTGCAATGCATTAAGAAATTTAAGAAGTATCCTAAGTCTGATATAAAACATGTAGCCTTCTGCCTAGACCCTGAATAAAGTTTATTTACCTTTAAACATACTTATAATGCATTGGAATATAAGTGAGAAAATTGCTTGAGAATTATATACAGCTATATTTAGTTAATAATCCCAGAATTGGTAGTGGTACATCTACCAATCCCAGTGACCATGTGCTGTGGCCATCAGCGAAGAAAGCCAAAATTGTTGCCATTGGTTCCTGTGAGTTCTGGACAGCCTGTCAATGTACATCCTTCTTCATAAGTAATATTTTATTCCGCTGTTTCTACTGACTTGATATCTAGGTAATATAGCATTCAACATCATTCAAATTTCTGTGGGTCCAATTCTCCCTTTGAAAATTTCTGTCCTTTGCTCTTTATGTCACCAAGCAGGCTCTTCAATAATCTAGGCCCACATCTGATGTACTCAAGATCTGCAGTTATCTGTAGACGTTAATATCTTCCTCTTTGTTTCCTAAATCCAGACTCACTCCACTTTAAAAACTTACAATTTTCATAATAAGCCAACTCTACCTCCTCCAACTCTCCTAATTATGTTTTCAACTCTGACTTCTTCATGAGGGGAAGAGGAGCAGGCATTGCTCTTTTGTCTGTGCTGACCAGTGACAGGACTTAAGAGAATGGCCTGAAGTTGTGTCAGAGAAGGTTTAGGTTGGATATTAGAAAAAGGTTCTTCATCCAGAGGGTGGTTGGGCTCTGGAACAGGCTCCCCAGGGAAGTGATCACAGCACCAAGCCTGACAGTTCAAGAAGTGTTTGAATGATACTCTCAGGCACATGGTGCGACTCTCGGGGATGGTTGTGTGCAGGGCTAAGAGCTGGATTGGATGATCCTTGTGGGTCCATTCCAACCCAGTGTGTTCTGTGATTCTGCAAATTTCTCAAAAGATTTGTCATACTATTACAATCAGAAAGGTGGATGTTTATTACGGTATGTTGGTTTCTGAGTGCCACAGTTATGCTTTGATTCAATAAAAATATCAGTGGTTCTATGCTAGATGCTCTTCCCTTGTTTGAAGAAGTTAACTGACAAGACAAAGCCCAATGAGGGAATTTAGAGTACAAAAGTGATGCAATCATTTCACACAGAAGATCAGAGTCCCAGCTGGATCTAAAACTCAGGTTTTCAAGTTCAGAATATGACTCTACTCATAAGGCAACTCTGGCCACATGTCAATTAATATTTTGTGTGACTTTGAGATGAAAAACTCCAGAGCAAAACAGTTGGTACTGTGGACCTGTTGGTACTGTTACACATGAGGGGTCTGACAGGGAAGGGATTCTTTCAAGGTACCTATAGTTCAGTCCCCTGAACTAGACACCCACTGATAATTGGCACATTATAGATTTTCTCCAAAAGGAATTCAGTTTGCAAAGTCAGAAATTGCCCCATGATGTGAGTTACAGCATGAACTAAAATGACTGTTGAAAGAATCACTTCAAAAATATATTACTGGTTCTCATTCAAATGCAAATTCTTGGTCCAAATAAGTAAATAAAGTAAGTGTTCAAAGTCTATGAGGAATTTCACAAAGTAAAAGCTAAGATCTTTCTTTTCCCCACCTTTCAGGTCTGATAAAAAAAATATAAAGAAATTTAGCAGTACACGTGCTGACAGGCTGAATTAGCTACATGGCAGGAGTTCAATTTAGCTTGTTCTAATTTCATCTTTCCTATGCCTTTGAAATATATTGCACCCCTTTACATGTTTTCCTAGGCTCTTGTCTAAAAAGCTGAATGTAAATGAAGGGAAAGTAGGTACTATGATCTTCTCTCTTACTGGAAAAAGAATTATACACATTTTCATATCAGCATATGGTTTCCTCTTGAATCCACAGGCTTTGCTGATCCACAGACTGCAATATCAAACCCATCACAAAGCGGTTTGCACAATGCACTTCACATCTACATGAATGGCTCCATGTCCCAAGTACAAGGCTCTGCAAATGATCCTATCTTTGTAATACACCACGCATTTGTTGACAGGTAAGTTCAATTCTTCTTAGTAAACCTAATTTTTTTTGTGATTTTTTTTTTATTTACAGTGTGCTTTTCACCTGCATTTCAATACTGTAAACATGTTACATGCCTTTACACACACACAACATTTTCAGACAGGTAGAAGTGAGCTCTGCTATTATTTGAAAGCACGTGTCTTTCCTAACCTGTCTGTATGTTCATTGGATTAAATATAACTTGACAAGCTGACAAATGCATTTATTAACAAAGTAAAAATAGTTCTTCAATGATGCCATAATGATTAATATATATGGATGCATATGTCAGGAAATTTGGATCAAAAGTGTATGACTCATTTTAACACAACTATAATCAGTTGGAGCAATTCCTTTACATTCTAAATGTCAGGGCTGTTTTAATTTCTATTCCATAAGGAAAATCCAAGCCTGCTATTCATAAATAAAGAAGAAAAGATCCGTATTTCAGTGTGACAAACAAAATTGTGACTGTCTCTTGATGAAAGAGAAGAGTACAGCTGTGCAGAATGAAAGGAAAGCAAACAGAAGGATATCATGTTTATTAATAAGAAAGAGTAGGGGAACACAGTCTTGCAAGAAAATAATGAAATTGCTACATTAAGGGCAGCATTCCAAGATTTAACAGGGACCTTAAAAATTTCTCAGTCACTATAACACATGTGAATTGCTACAAAAAATTTACACTGGACTGCATTTACAGCAAACTGTGATGACTAAAGAGCAATTAAAATAAAAAAGCAAAGCAAGAGCTGTAAAAGCCACACAAACTGCACTTGTTGTGGAGCACTTTGTATTTTTTAATCAGTTTTCTACCTTCTTCCCCTACACTGATTGTGCCTTGACTACAGCAATTCTTAGGACAAAAAAACTATTACCCTGTACAAATCTGTATGCTCAGAAACCAACTGACTGAGACTCTGCCTGCATGCAGCCAAGGTGCTTGTTGAGATGAAAACCAAAATGATTTCTTCCTTTGGGTCACTGAAGGATGCAGATTACGACTTGCAGACATCAGCTTGCAGTGAAGTTCTTTAGTTTCAGGTGGTTCACAACAAAACTCTTCTTTGAAACTTTATTTAACTTATTTAACTAAAAAAAGCTAGTACCTCCAAAAAGACAAAACTGAAGTTGGGTTTCGTCTCCTCATATATATTTAATCTATAAGAAGGGAGATGAAATTAATATAGTTTAAATTTATATATAATAAAATATATATTGTAAATATTTATATAATATTGTAAGTATATATTTAATAAGCCTAATGATTGTATTCTTCATACTTTAAATATCCAGAAATAGGGCATCAAGTCTTAGCAGGTCACTCAGGCACCAGTGGAATGGTTCCTTCAATGGGTGACCTACCCATCTTCTGCTCCTAACTTCATAGGACATGATTAGTCTTCTGGAGGTGTCAGTTTTGAAACTATTTTAGGTGAAAGATTTACGTCAGAACATTTTAAGAGTTCAGTATTGTAGCTTAGCTGTGATTTAGCATATCCATGTATTGACTGCTCGACAGGATGGATGCATGAGAGTTTCAAGTGTGGTTACAAACCTCGAACTTGGTGCCTGGAAATTAACTTTCCGACATCTAGGCTATTAAAAAGGTGATCAGCTGAATGTCCAGAGAAAAGAAACACAGAAGAGAAAGAATGATTATGTACCATATCAAAAGAATTGTTTTTCTTGACACTTGTGTAAGAGCTAAGCAACTCTGAGCTCCCACTCATTGCAGGGCATGAGTAGCATCTTGGTCCTCATGCTGACCCCTCAGCATGAAACTCCACAGAGGAATTTCAGTTATCATTATGAGTGCCTGGATAAAATTCTCATAACTGCAGTTGTTATCAGTTTTAAAAGGCAAAATTATTTGCAAATGATAACCTCATTAAATCATTCTAGTGTTGAGGAAATAAATCACTGCACAGGCACTGTGGGGCAACATAGGTATGCATGATGCAACCTCATCCCATCTGTGGCAGCAAGAACGTCTCCAGCGCTCTGCAGCTGCTGTGTATATGGGCTTTAGTACACATGGATGTGAAAACTGATAATAGTGCTTCCTTTTGTATAAATGACAGAAATGCATTAGTGTGGTTCTGGTTACTTAGCAGCCTTATCCATGACAGATTAATCATGCTTTTAGTTATAATTAATAAGTAGGTGACTGATAGGTACATACAGTACATTTTAAAAAACTCTGTTCCTCTCCTACATAGACCTTAAATGACAAGGGCTGAAAAGTTTTTTTTTTCTGAGAGCAAAGCAAGAATACAGAGAATAGAAGAAACAGGAGAAACAGTTTCCAGTGCAGCAGAAGCACATTTTTTAGTCCTTACAAACTTTTCTCATTTGGGCAGAATACTTTTGAGCTGATTGCTAGCACTACGTTGGGCCAATGGGCTTTCAACTAACTTTTAAATTGTATCTTCTGACAAGGACAACATCTTTTTCCATGTTCCTTGGTGAGAATATGGCGAATTGCAAGATGGGGTTTTACTGGCAGTGTGTAAAAAGATTGGACACCAACAACTACAGTTCTGCTGGGTTTGCAAAAGCAGGGAACAGCCCTGTGTCAAGAAATCAAGAATGTTCCAGCACTTTGCGCATCCATGTAGGATCCAAAAGACGAATTTTCTCATTGCACTACAAATTCTTTGGGCAAAACTGAGCATGCAACTTGCTCTCCCATACTTTCAGCCCCTGGAGATGAGTTTCCTTCCCATTGATTTCAATGAGACTTTTGAGGAGCTGTGGTTCTGAGCTTCAGCTAACCCATCTGTACAGTGGGTGATATTAGATGCCTACAGAAAAAGGGTAAATGCATTAATGACTGTGAAATGCTCAGTTTCAACCATAATAGGAGTGATAGAAGTAAGGCAATAGATCATAGGAACTGATTTTGCATGGAAACATATGGTACAGAGGAGGATAAACAAGTGTATATGGAGTCTGCTGACAGGTGTGAGCCAAATGTTAGGAGCTGCTTTCCAAACTGAGCAACAGTCAGCCTACCATCTGCTGTCCTTCAGCCTTTCCTGCCTGGGCCTGAGAACAAAAGGAGGGAATGATGGACAAAGCAGAGGTGCAGCTGAGATTGCTCAGGTAAAAAGAAAAGCATTGGCTTACAAACACTTCCCTTTTTTAAGGTTATTCCCTCTTAGCATTGCAAAAATATGAATACACCCAGGCAACAGCTTTCTTAGCAATTGTTAATCAGGCTCCTTGCCTTCTTATTTGCTAGCTAGAGGAACAAGGGATCAAATCTCCATGCTTGGTAAAAGCAGGTGACCACCCTGAAAATTATTGTTATTTAAATGGCTTAAAAAAAAAAGAAAAAGTTGAAGCAAAATATACATTCAGTAAAAACAAGAGCTATTTTAGCATTCTGAAGCATTTCTCTTAATTGCAAATCTCTTTTACTATTCAGATATTCTTTACAGTCAGCACTGGGGAATAACAAGGGAGGAGTCAACCCACTCAAGTTGGAAGGAGCAGCTGCACTGGCAGTGAAAGCAAGGGCCCACAGTCCCACTTGAGCTCATTGGGGTGTTTTCTGTGCTCTGAAAAGGAACTCTTTCCTCTGTGCTGAATCTTTCAGACCCTCCATCTCTACAGCCACATAGGATCTCCACCTGTTTTCCCTGCACTTCTGTCCTTTGAATGTTTTTTTCATCTTTCTTCTCATTTGTTTCGTACTTCTACCCTTCTTGATTTCCAAACCCTTTCCTAACAGTTCCCCTCAGAAAAGGTAAATAGCAATGAGAATATAAGTTGCCATAAAACTTTATAGCAGTACAGCAGCTAATGCAATAGGGCCTCAGTTCTTAGCTTGTTTCTCAATTTTGCAGCATTGGGCAGGGTTTATTACAATAATGTGGAGGACTTTCAAAGGCCCTAGTTTTAGAACCAGCCATTTAGAACTAATTTTCTGAAGATACACAACAGTGTGTAGGATTTCAGTCTCTTGCATCTCTAAAGTCTAATATTTGTTAGTATTTGCATGTTAGACTGCAAGTAGACCCATATGGTCAGTTCTAGTGGTGCCACCACTACAAGAATTGTTTTCTGCAGCTTTCATGAGTAACTGCAGATCAGAATGCCGCTACAACCATTGTTGCATTAACTCAATGCTTTGACCAGGTGTTCCTCTCTGGCAATACCCTTCTATTGCTTCTTTGCTCTTTTCTTATCAAATCAACTCGTCTCTCTTGTGAAAGCCCTTCACTGCCCATTCCCAAATCATTTCTTCTTTATTGTTAAGGAGCTCATTTAGCCATCTAAAATGTTCATTCTAGCAATCTCTATTGTAAATCTGGTTGGTATTCAGACAAGTCTCTCCATGCTCCTTATGGCTGGGCATCATTCACCCTGCACATCCACAAATTCAGACACTTCTTCCTTTCAACATGGCAAACATGACATGTGAAAAGAAGGTCAGACATTAGGGAGCTGAAACCTTCACTTTGTAGGTGGACTACTGCAGTCTCACTACATGGGTGCCTAGTCCTCCTCCTATCTGTTTGTATCTATCTGTTGTCCCTTGTCCGGTGTTTATGTTATAAACTCTGTCATAAAAGGATTGTCTCATCTGTGCAGCACCTGGCATATTCTTAACCTTTGACTATGTATCAAAGCAACATGAGTAACAGGAGATAGAAGTTGCTTCATTTGCAACTGTATGAAATGGTAATGACAGGACACAGCTGCACATCCATACTCTGACCTTGTTGTTTCCACTACTCTTTTGGTTGCTATCACACAAGACTGATTTCTTGCATCAAAGAAACAAATCCTTCAGGCGTTGGAGGTGTGCATGTGTATTTGTGCATGTTTACATGCACTCTGCTAAGAGTAATCCAAGCCAAGGATAAGGTCATACAGGGAATAGAGGCACTCATATACAGCCACTGATATATATGCACACTTGCAAGTGGGTGCAGAAGAATTTCTCCCACGCATCAGCTTCAGAGACCAATGAAAAGCCCACAAATTCTGCTTAATACAGAAAAATGTCTCTGTGCTGTTCAGTAACATCAGGTGCCATAGACTGCTATGCAGAATGCTGAAATAACCCCTTCTGCTTCAGTGGCATGCTGGGAGCTTAGGAAATGCCACACTCAGTCTTATCTGCGAATCTAACAATAAAATGCTCACATTGCTTATCAGTAAAGACAAAAATTGAGAAGGATGTACAGAGAAATCTGTTCAAAAATATATTAGAACCAAAAATCTACACATCCTTATTTGCATATCAGCAGTACCTCATTCCCTAAGCCAATTTTATGGACACTTTCAGTCCCTGGATACTCAGTATACTCACTACTCAATATACCCACTACTCAATATACTCAGGCTAGTTCCTTCTTCCACTAAAAAGAAAACAAAACAACAACAACAAAAATCATTATGGCAAAAGTGATTTGGAAAATGCTTTAACAAGAGGAAATTTGATTTTTTTCACTCCCTTGAAATGTCAAAATAAAAGCTTCTTATTTTTACTCTGTTTTTGAAACAGAACTTTTTCATTTTCTCTTAAATGTCATCTCAGGGTTTTTAAACCAAAAAATGGCATGACAAAACCCCAAGTTGTTCTCTTGTTTTGAAATGTTGACAGGAAACAAGAACTTATTTTAGCAGATAGAAACTCTTTGCTTCAAGAATTTGGAGTGTTTGGAGAGAAGGCATTCAAAAGGAATCATCAGAAATTCTAGTAAGACAATGCTATGTTTCCAGATTTGTTCAATAAATAAAATAAGAGTAATTCCTCACCCTGAATTGTCTCCTGTGGGAGACAACACAGATAAAGCATGAGGGCAAGGAATTGTTTTCTCCATTTGGTATGTAAATACTGAGACACCAAAATGTGACTGAAGTGCTGAGATGGAGATTGCAATTAATAACATATTGGCTAATAATAAAGTTGTGTAAAAATGGAGAAATCACTGCATAAACACTAAGTGTATGAATAATTCTATATGGGCAAAGCAAGACTCACTGCTTTTTGTGGTATGTTTGCAAAAAAATGATGACACCGCCTAAAAGTCATCTTTTGCTGGAGCTGAATGGACTACGGCTTGGAACTACTTGAAATCTGTAGGACAAAAGCAGGTCAAGAGGTTGGCATTAGCAATATACCTCTTCCCACAATAACAGTAAATCTACAGTGCTTCTGCATCATGCCAGCTCAGGATCTTACAGTCTGTGCCCAGGCCTGTATCCTCACAAGTGCCTGTGTAAAGGCAGTGGATGAGGTGAAGTTATCCTCATAATAGTCCCTGGCACAAAGGTGAAGCTCAGGCAAAGTCATGAAACCATGAGCACTACTGAGATACTGCTATGCCCAGGGGTGAGAAAGTACAGCTTTTATGAGCAAAACCCCTGAGATTTGCTCCTGAACTAGTGAAATCTTTGCACCATCTCCAGGACAGTTATGGGACTGTGGTATGTAGCAGGACAGTTCCTAATGCTCACAAATACCACTGTACCTACTAAAAGCTTTTGCCTTTTGCTAATATATAATTTCTTATTTTGAAGCTGAGTGGAATATTGTGGAGCTGGTAGGAGTTACAGTCAGTTCTTGGGATATATCAGAAACTTTAGGTTGACTTTTGGAATTAAACATCTGGATTATAAAGTGCTCCTGCACAGGGAAAGAAAGAACCTTATTTATGATATGATGTGGCAGATATGGGAGTGGTGGGATGGTATTGGTGGGGACTGTATGATTTTAGTGGGATTGTATGCGTATGCTGAATGCATGTAAGATGGAGAAAAAGGGGCAAAAAACCACTTCAGAAAAAGACAGGGAAAGCAGCAGGAAGTTATAGAAAGCAGTTCTGTTCTATCAGGAGGGGAATTAGAGGAACAAAGGACAGAAGTGTGACAATTGTGGAGCAGTTGTACAATATCCAAAGAAGTCCTCATAAACAATTTTATTGTAGGGTAATGAATATACAGGAACACTGTGTAGGAGTTTAACTAGGCCCTCCTGTCTCAGAGAGCTTCCTTATCCTCTGGCACCTGGGTGACTGATGGCAGCAGCACTGGAGCTGATAACCTGCTCACCTTAAGTACCCATTAACATGCAGGTCTGCATCAGAGTCACAGCTGGTGGAGCTGCTGATTCATCCCTTTGAACAAACACACCCTCAGCATTGGTTAAGCTATGGTCTTCTTGAGCTACAATGCAGACATGTTCTATTGAGCCTCACTTACAATCAGTAAGACTATAGCCAAGGAGTTAATAGAATCATAGAATGGTTTGGTTTGGAAGGGATAAATACCATCTAGTTCCAACCTCCTGCTATAGTCAAGGGATGCCTCCCACTGCTGACTGGTGGCCAGCTAGGATCAAACATCTCTGCTGAAGAACCTTTTTGTCTTTTGATGGTATGGGTCCACTCAAAATACTTTCCATCTCTGCACAATACCTAGCACAGAGGGTTTGTTTAAACCCAAGGTCAGAAATTACTATAATACAAATACCCATAACACATGTAATGCTTAAAGCATATGGGGGGATGTGGGGTGGGGAGAGGGTGACCCACTTGTGTGTGCAGTAAGACTGAGCCTGGGGAAGTTATCCCCCACCTCCAAAGCTCTTGGGGGAATTAATGTTGTTTTTGCAATATATCCTTGGATGCAGTGACCTCTTCTCCCTGCCTCTTACATATTACATGGCTATTCCTGGGAAGACAGCTCTCATCAGCGTGCACATCTACATCTCACTGGCAGGCTCTGTGGCACTGTAGCAAGGTAGCCCAGCTGTCACCTTTCCCTGTTGCTTAACAAACCCACCTCATTACAACAGCTGCTGTGCTAGAAAAGCCACCAGATCATAGACAGCATCTCTGTTCAATTAGGAGGGGCATCTCCTAAGCTGCTCTCCAGCAGTGTTTAATATGAGGGTGGGCCAGGAATGACTTTGGTCACAAGCTTTATTGGCACACACAAACTCCTACGAGATACAGAGCAGACAAGTACTGAAGGAGTGCAAAACTTGAGCATGGAAGTTTTTAGAAAGGAAGTTTTTAGAAAGGCAGTTTCTACATTTTTAACTTTTTTTTCACCTTGGGAATGTCTAAAAATGTGCAGAAGGACACATGGTCCCTTCTGTTACCCCAAGCCCTCTGACGGCCCTGAACTAGAGCTGCCAACCTTTCCCTCCTAACCTCTCAGACTTTGCAGCATGTTAACCAGAGCTACTCAACTTGTTTGATAGAGCTGACTCACTCAAAGTGGGCTCAGTATGTGGGCAGAGTGAGTTCACATCTACTGCAAAATACCACATAAATATATCCATGGAAAGCAGAGTGTAAGTGGGAAGGTTGGGGTGTTGCTGAGAAACACAGTTCCCCAGTATCTCTCTCTCCTTTGATATCCCTGTGTCTGAGGCTGAAAGGCAAATCCTACACCGAGATACTGAGCTGGACTCTAACATCTATTGCAGTAAGCCTGGGCAGTTCCTGATACCGCAACGGAAAAGCACCCAAAGGGGTATACAGGAAGAGCCTTGGAGGGTCAACACAGACCATCTAACCTGTACTGTGGCTAGAATGGTGGCCAGAAGTAAAAACAAAAAAGTATAGTTTTAGACCATCTCTCTCCCAGTGGACAGAGGGGGACTAAATCTGTATAGTACACTTGAGGCTGCACCTGCATCTAAAGAAACACACACTCTTAAATAAGTCCTCTAGATTTTCAGAGATAGAATATACAGAGGCAGAGACAGGGAGTAATAAGGACAAGGGTCAGGCTCTGGAGATAAATGTTCTTTTTATCAATTAAGCATGCGTAAAATATACATATGGTAGTGCTGCTCCACCTTGCTTTAGGGGAAAGACCAGAGAAAGATTAAACCGACATCTTCTGGATTATATGCAAAATACAGCACTTGGCAATCTCACCTGCCATGTCATTATTCAAGCTAGATGTTTGTAATGACCCATTCTCCTCTTAAAAATCAATAATCTAGGAGGTTTTGTTCAAATAGTTCCGTTTAAAGTGCAGGCTTCATATCAGTCTTGCTGCAAGATTTTAGTTCAGCCAACACAATTACAGAATGGATCACTTTGTACACTACATAGTTTGCAAGCGATTAGTGGTTTTTAAAAGGAAAGGTTATTACACTGCCCTGAAACTTCACAAGAGCTGCACGGTTAGTCTTCACCTATTCTCTTAATGCTGGAGGAGGAGAAATCTCCCTGCAGCACAGCGATCAAGATGAGCTCTGATGCACACAGCTAGCATTTCCTTCATTCAGCATTTCTGCAATAATAGCTGATGTAATTGTTCAAATTGTAAAAAATCACACTTTTCTCACCCACACGTAGCTATGTTCTATTCATCACAAGAAATTATCATTTTACTAACATAGATGTGATTTATATATTACATTTCCTTGTGAACCTCAATAATGACATTCTTTAAGTCTCCAAGGGATTGAATTACAGAGCACAGGAGTGACAGCCCAGCTACCTCCACAGCAGTCCATTTTAATCTGTTCATTATCTTTCTCTTCAGGGGAAACTAGTTATTAAACTTTGGAGCAGCTGGCATTTGTACTATCTCCTACCTCAAATTACGTTTTTCTGTTAGCTGCAAACCATGGCAAAAATTAACCTGAGAAATTCGACACAGGATACATGTTCCAGAAAATGTTCGTTTTTGATTTTGATGCAACACATAGTTGCATTTTTGTTTCCTTCCTTACAAAGCACACAGGACACAGTATCATGTCTAATCTATAACTTGGGTTTTGCAGTGTTGGACAGTATTGGAGACCTAAATCTGAAGGGGAAACAAATATTTCTAGCCAAGCATTACTCTGGGTTTGACAGTAAGGGGTGAAACAACACATGTGATGACAGCTATTTAAGGAACAAGAATTTCACTCCTTCACCTCAGAAAAGTCATTGACAACTTCCATTGGTGTTAAAAAGAGGTTGGATTGACTATGAAAAGCAATAGATTTTAGAGCAGATATCTGGCAGAATCTTAGCACAGCTAATCCTCATTTAAACTCATTTCCATGCAGCAGAGGTGCAGAGTAAGCTTCTACAGGGATTATCTTGCTTTGGGTTACACTAAGGCACTACCTAGTCCCACACTAGAGAATACAGATGTCTCTCTGCTTAGATTCCCACACTTTTTCCAGCACTCAGCTCTTGTATTCAGTGTCACACTTAGCTTTCCATTATCTCCTTCTTTAGTAGAAATAAAGCTCTTTATGTTGTAATTTAACAGCAACTGATCAAGCATAAATTGGGCTCAGCACTTGTTATTTCATCCTACACAGTTTTCTGGGAAGGAAAAAGCCAATAATATTTCTGTAAGGTTCATTTACTGGGAAAGCTTACAGGACTGGTGAGCTTGTCAGGCTATGTGGCATCGGAGCCGTGCCTCAGACTTATATGCAATGGAGCTGAAGCCCCAAGTAGCTGAGTTTCCTGAGAAGGGTTAAGCACTTTGCAGTGTGACTAAAGACAATCAGGACAGAAAACGGGGAATGGAACTGTAGGACTTCAGCAACCCTCTCTGAGAGAGGCGCCATATTTGGCCCTACACCACCAGCACTCATCTCTGCTCAGGATTTTATCTGAATCCTCTGCAGGACTCTGGTGCTTGAACAGCTTCTTTTCACAAGAGAGGCTTGAGGAACAGCTGACTTTATTCATTCTAGGAGAGAAACACTTGGAGCACTACACGATTAATGGAGCAATGTCTGGAAGGTATATAGCCCTCTGCACCCAAATGAGCATACAAAGCAGCAATGAGAGATTCAACTGCATCTTCTCCAAATGGCTACAGATGCTCAAGTTGTTTGACGTAAAAAGGAAAATTTTCAGATGGAAAGTCTGAAGACCTTTCTCTTCCCTTAATCCCACAGTCATGTTGAGGGTTTTTCATAGATAAGGAGAAAAACTTCTCTATATCACAATGGTAGAGGGAATATTATAAATAGCTCATAAATGGTGTGGAGCTGTGTCAGGAGATATTTTGGTTCAAAAAGGAGAAACTCAGGAAAGGGTTCCTTAGCTTAAGGAAAGGCTCTTCAGAGGGTGGTTGGGCACTGCAACAGGCCTTCCAGGGCAGTGGTCACAGCACCAAGCCTGACAGAGTTCAAGAAGTGTTTGGACAATACCATCAGGCACGTGGTGTGAATCTTGGGGCTGTTCTGTGCAGGGCCAGGAGTTAACTTCGATAATCCTTATGGGTCCCTTCTAACTCAGGATATTCTATGATTCTGTGAACCCAGTAGCTGCAGTAACCTTGAGGCTTTCAACAAAGTGGGACATAGGCAAAGAAAGTGGCATTGTCTCAGATGGGATTGGTTGTATGGGACTATACCTTTGCCATCTCCATCCTTCTCGCCTCCTTTGTCAGACACCTTCCAAGCATCCAGTTTGTGTAGTGAAAACAAAGGAGATGGAATGCTCATACTGAGATGGTGAAGCAGAGCATGCCAAGATCCTCGTGTGTCACATGGCACCCCCACTCTGCTGGTACTGTGTAATGGGTGGGAAGGTGTCAGGACCATGGACATTATTACTCCACATTCAGAGAATGGTGCTTTAGGAGACAACCTGAAGTCAGTATCAATATTGCTGATTAAGTAAGGGGCTTCATGTTGTCTGCATGCTGCCCCTCAGTGTTGAGGGCAGTCTATTCCACACCAGTCCACAAAAAAAGCCAAATCACTTTTGGTTCAGAAGATTAAGTAAATTGAAACAATAAAGTAGGCCAGACCTCTCTTCAAAATGAATATTCATATTTCAGAGCCATATAGTTGATCTACATGGAAATACATGCTCTGAGAAAAAAATCAGAAGCACAACATTATATGAGGGAAGAACTGCATCATGCTAAAACACAACTTTTTGTTGGTTTCGTGCAAGTCTGTGTTTAAAGTGTTCGTGGTTGACAAATCTAGAAGCCCAAAGGTGGTATGGCTACCACAGCTTCATGTTCTTGGGTCCAGCCAGTAGTGAGGCTGAGCATGTATTCCCAATAAGCACACATGGACACGATAGGTATATATATATATATATGCACATGCAAACATGCTTGACCAGATACATAGATCAGCACAAGAAATGCAGCACTCACACAAATTCCAATGGCACCAACAGTGCCATCCTCTTTACCACTTTGGTTGACCAGGAGGAAAACCAGTTATGGGAAATTACACATATAGAGAGATACACACATAAAAAGTTTGGATTCCCCAGTAAGTGGCCTTAGGTACCAAGTCTACCCAATAACTGGATCACCTGATCTCCAGTTGCGTCTCCCACAGGCAGAAACACACATGCATGTACAGACAGGTCTGTCCAGTAACTGGTCCAGGGACTGGCATAGAAGTAACTTGACAGAGGTACTGCAAGAGTTTGTGGAAAAGGCAATGCTGTCCAAGGGTGCTTGCTACATGCTGCAGCTTGGAATAGATGATGGAAACCCCTGAATGTTCCCCAGCAGCTGGGACTAGACACAGGGTAAGCACTGTAACCCAGGGCAGTCCTCATCAGTGATTCACCAGCAGGGGACACAGACTCAGAGGCCTTGGATGGGTTTTCATGGTAATGAGGGAAATTTCTTAATTTTTAGTCAGTCACTTTTGTTATCATGGTATAATTTGTTTACCTGCCTGAGAGTCTCTGTAGTGTCTTTAGCGAACTTAAAACAAAAAAAAAAAAAAAAAAAAAAAAAGAACACTGCAATATAACTGCATACATTGGCAAACAGTACAGTGTCTTGACTTTACAACCTCAGCATCAGCAGCTCTTCCAGGACTGAAGCACTGATGTTTCTCTCAAATGCTTGGGATGGGAATTACCTGAGGTGACTTTGCAATACCATCCGACTAATGCCAACTTTTAAAGTGATGACTACTGTGTAATCACAGTCCTTGGGCTGGCATTTCAGCTTTCCTCAGTTTGTTTCCTTTTCCTTTTCTTTCCAAATCCAAATATATGTTGCTTGCCAGATTTCTTCTACAGAATGTCAGATCTCACGATACTGAAATAAATTGTATAAATGCGCTTTAAGCAACAATGCTTTGTCTTCCTTCTGCCATAGTCAGTCTGATCTGGCCTCAGTCTCACAACTGTAGATGAGGAACGAAAGTCTTCATGTCAAATCTGGAACATCTAGTGACAGGGCTTCAGATTTAAATGTGATAAAGCTATTAGTGGCTTACAAAGTGGCTGTCTAGCAGCGGAACGGTTAGTACTGAGTGCAGGCTTAGCTGAGGCATGGGTTTATCAGGATCCTGAGAAACAAAGGCACATTTTCACTGTTGCTTTAAGTCAGGTGAATCTGGCACATAGATTAGGAAGAAGAAAAAGTCCTTCTCAGCAATTAGTGCTGCTCAGAGGTGTTCACCTCTGTTCTTCCCTTGTGTTGGTACTGGCCATCATGCAAAAGCATAATGAATCAGGTCTGTGGCTTTATCTCACCTTATATATCTCAGAAAAAATGAAAACAAATTAGATATTTGGTTTGAAACCAAATCAGTTCCTTAATCCTGCTTATGGCGTAGGTGTGAAAATGCTTACAAAGAAAACCAGAGCCAGAAGGTGGGGGGTAAGCCATACTGTGTCCTCTGTAGTGGTACGGACCCAGAGTGAACATAAGCTTTCACTGTAAGGGGACTGTAGTCCTCTCACTGGGCAGTGCCACACCACATGTTCCTGGTTGTGAGGCAGAGGAATTCATATAGAGGTACTGAACCCTATTCTTCCCCCTTTCCCTTTTTCCAGCTGTCCTTAACTGCAAGGTAAAACATTCTGGATTAAACTTCTCCTATTCAATCTCAGTGAAGGGACAGTTAGGTTTACACTATGTGTCAGTATCTCTGAGGTGACTCAAAACAAGGAAATCTTTAGTAAAAGATATTTAAGGTCCGATTTCTCCTCTTACACTCAGTCAAATGTACCTCTGCTCACAAGTATAGAAGCACACTTAGGAAAAGGCCCTTAGCAGGGGAAACTTTGCAAACAATAAAGAAAAAGCCTACCCTTATTGTATTACTCTACATTTTCTAGATTTTAAGATTTCCTTCCTGCAAGAAGCATCTTTTTTTTCAGAGTGCATAAGACTATCTGTAACAGTATGAAGAAATCCAGCCTACGTACAGCAATGTTTTTATACTCTGCTTGATATTTCCCACTGGCAACATAAACCCACTTATTTCTTGACTCATCCTTTCATTAGCTATAATCCCATTGCATATATTATTCATAAAATAATATGAATTCAGAAATACATATTGTTGGCCATTTTCTAATCATCCTAAAATCAATCCTGTTTTCCCACCGGTCTTTAAACCAACGTGGGTTTGTTTGTTTGGGTTTTTTTAATTAATTTTCCACTAAGGCTCATTTCATTTCATTTTGTATAACCTTGTATGTATGGAGTAGAACAAGGAAAATATTTGAGTCTATTTATATGCAATTAAATGAAAGTGATATATCCATATCTTTTATAGATGGCTTTAATTTTCTTGGTAAAAGCACTGTATCACACAAAAAGTTTTTGCAGAAGCAAAGTATATTTTCCCTGAATGAAAATTCAAAATGCCAAAACATCAGCATACCAGCTGGGCGTCTTTATTACCTTTTATCACATACTTGTTCTCTGGACCTATCAGAGCGGGCACACACAAGTATCAAGCTCATCAACAGTTATAATGCTCTTTATACAGATGCATAGCAAAAAAATAAATTAAATAAAATTGATACTCCGTGCTTTGCAATGGTGTGGCCTAACTCCAAGAGTTACCACAGTTGGGTAGGCACAAACTGGCCCCATGGCTGAGGTCCCACTCCACTACAGCATGTCTCATATGAATTTAGGCAAGTCATTTGTACTCTGTGCCTATTTTCTCTAGAGTAAAATGAGACCTGTAAGACTCTCTCAATTTTTTCCAATATGCAAGAATAATATTCTTTGCCTTTATGATTTTTTAGGAATCCTTCTTACCAGATGACCTCTGTTACCTATTTCTGCATCAATTATGTGGCTTCTCACTGAATCAGATTTTATCATGTTCCTGGAACAATTTTTTTCCCATGTTTGAATACACACTCTGAGCCTTATTTTAGTCCACATTTGCCTAAATACAAGCCATTCTACAATATTAAAATTCTACTTCATACCACAAAAATAATCTTTGCATAGAGTGTTGATTATCATAATCTAGTAATTACTTTAATATTGCACCCACTACAAAATAATTTCTATTTTTGAAGTGCAATTTAGAGAGACTGAGCCTCTTTGAGCACTAAATGTCAGACAGGGCATCTTTCAAAATTCATTATTCTATCTCTTTCAGTTCCTTGACCCCTTATTTGGATCATTGTTTGGGCACTTTGATTTCTCCAAAAGAAGGAAGAAACCTTCCAGATGCAAAAAGTCTTAAATCTAGATATTTTTCTTCTTTAATCTGCCCAAGGCCCTTAAATATAAGCTACCTCTTCCAAGTCAATTTTGCTTGCTGCTGAAGAAATCCAAAGGGCATTGGGGCCGTCAGGAGACTAATCTCTACTTCATGTAGTTAATTCCCATATTTTAGATTTCTATTTCTTAAACTTTGATTGCACATGACCCTTCTAGGTAGAGCTGTCACCCTGGAGGACTTCTGGTTTATTTCTGCTAATCCCATCTTGGGTTCTCTCCATTTCCCTTGGCCAAATAAAGTTCTTGACAACTTTTGGTTAGCTCTTCTCTTCTTTCCTTTATCCCACCTCGTCTTCCTCACCATGCTCACATCCCATCTGCTCTCTTTAGCACTGCCAACATCCCCCAAATGATGCCAGTCTAGCTGGAATTGCAGGGCTAAAAAAGTCTCTGTCTCTTGAAAATACCACTTCCACCTATACAAATAGCTACTTATCTCCTTGCTCTCTTTGTCTACATGCCGAGGAAGAAAGTAACCAACCAGACTTCTGTAGGCACCAGACAGATTTCTCTCTTTCTCACTGAACTTCTGCCCAGTACTTCTTTTGTACAGAATTAGTATGGAGATTGGATATGTCAGAGCCCTGATATGAGTGTTTAGATTTCTTTTTTCCTACCCTTTGTCAAATTATGTCAAGAAAGGGAGGCAACATGGAGTAAAATGGCCCTTAAGGTGTCCTTTGATTTGTGGTCCTACTTTGTTATGCTCTCGGCTCCAGGGAAGAAGGCAGAGGTTCATATAAAGAGAACATAAGAGCAATGGTTTGCCAAGATAACCAACAATTTTAGGGAGTTCAGGTCTCCTGTTCTGCCACAAACCTGAGTTTGTTACCAGGAATTTTGTCAATCCACGAAGGGAAGGTCAAATTAGATCAGCATTTTTTCTCTCTACATGTACATTTAGTTCTGAAGTCCTAAGCTCTTCTAAGATTGTAGCTCCTGAGAAATGAATAGGAAACAAGCACACATTTTCAAGATACTGAAAGGAAATAACTTATATGGCTGCTTTTAAGGAAGAAAAGAAAAACTGCTGTCAATTGTAAGTGGATTAACAACTGATGATGGAAGCCCTGACTTCTCTCTGTCATGGAAACTACATGCTTCTTACTGGGTAAAACAACTGGCTCTGTAGACTGAGGCGCATGGAAGAATTGCCAGTGATCCCCCATAGCTGTTCAGATGTGTTCTCTTTGCCTACAGGACTGCATGAAGGAGAAAATATGTGATGCTAACTGCCTTAAATATAGACAGGCCTGGAGAAAGCACCTTGGTTAAAGAAAAAAAAAAGTGTCCTACAATGTATGATTCAGTGGTTAGAGTACTTAGAAACAAAAGACTGATTATTTTCTCCAGATATACATTTTTTTGGCACAAATCTTTTCAGTTAAGACAAGTCCCCAAGGGTAGGAGCACTGTGCCAGTATCACTACCTGGCTGACAGAAAATCCATAGGCTACTTCAGGATTTCAGTTTTCCTTAAAAATGTATGAAAGGAATTAACAGTCTTGGTTGGGAGGCATAAAATGTAACTCTCCAATATGAAATGGCTTATGGTGCCCAGCAAGAACTATTGTCGTTCACAACAGAAATACAGCTTAAGTTGTGCCCTCTTCATGGACTTTTCTCCCCAGATGGATGCAACTGGGAGTTTTCTTTCTCTGCTAAGCTCAGAAACTGTCCTTGAAAAGCAAGGGTAAGGTTCCTCTCCCATAACTTTTCTTACAAAATATGAGTAAAGCAGGGAAATGAAAGTGCCCCCCTTAAAAGAAAGAATTCAAACAGATGAAGATGCAAAAAATACTCCTGATACACTAAATCTGTCTGTTTTCTCAGGCAAAATTAAAAACCCGACAAACATCCTCCTGAAAATACAGAGCATCGTGCATTATCTTGCCAAGAAAAAGAACGTGTTTTGAGTCCATCTTACTGAACAAGCTGGGAACAAACTGTGAACAAGACTTTAAGTTGAAATAATGAATGTAACTTCACCCAATCACTTTATTATCAAGCAGAATAAGATCCTAATCTTTCAAAGAGTCAAAAAACCCCCTCCAACAAAACCAAATACAATAAAAATGCACAGGATCAGCTATTCTAAATGTGACTCTTAAAGCCTTAAAGGATGTTTCTGAAATTTCTATGGTGGCATACAGATATGTTTACTGAAACAGATTTCAGACAAGACAATATGATTTTATGTTGCTTAACCAAGACAACTGCTCCCAGATGACTCAATGAATTGTGTGGCATATCTCCTGCATCACCACAGCTCATCATAGCAGTAATTAGAGGCATGAGATCTCATCTAAGTCTGAAGATCATCTGCAAGGGCAGGCAATTCAGTGCTCCTTTAACTGCTATGAAAAGCTTGATACCTAATGTGGGAACCACACTGCAAATGAAGGAATCTAAAAGAAGGAATCTAGAACTACATATGTTCATTTCCATGGAAATGCTTTGCATTTGCATTCTTCTTGAAAGATTACTGGCCTAAGGATTTTTATTGAAAGTGCTTATGCAACAGCAACACTTAACTCATCCAGAGACGATGTTGCATTTCAGGGCATGTCATGCAAATCTATTTCAGGCTAATGACAACTTTTAGCTCTGAACCTTGTGCTCATCAGCCCTCTGGATTTTCAGAATGTGACTGCTCAGCATTTTCTAAAAATCAGGCCCCAGGAAGTACCTTGGATTGAGCATTCCGAAGTTAGGTTATGGATCATCACCATACTTAAAAACTTGTTCCAAATCCTATCTCTGCCACCTTCTTAAATTATTACCATGTTCCCACAACCAAAGTACCTCCGCACCTCTAAAATCCCTGTGTTGCAGAGAAGAGCTATCTCAGCTCCCATCTGCAATGGCAGGGAAAATAAGGCATTAATAGGTAGGGTATGTTACCCAAGGCATGAGTGAAAGCCAAGCAGAGAAAAGATTGGAGTACAACACTCCCACACACACCACCCCTCCTCAAGCTAAATTACTCCTTTATATTCTATGTGTTTTTAATGATTAAATATTAATTTCTTCATGCTTTTCTCCGAAGATTACAGTGATTCTGTTCAAATGTTCTTGTGATAACTGCAGTTGAAGCCTTGATATTGTTTAAATTTACCCATCTGAAATCTTCAGCTAAACATTATTATTCAGATGAGAGTTTTTCTAGAAAGGGTTGATGAAATTAACTGAAGAGAGCCACAAATAAAAATTTTATTAATAACTGCATTGTTAAGAGTTGACAAGGTGTATGATCATCATGGTGTTTTCATATATTACATATATTTAGGCCCTATTTCTATTTCAATGAGTGTGAGAGTGCTTTAATTTTGTGGGGTATGCAGAGTGTTTCTCAACATTTCTGCCCAAAAACAAGAGCAAAATCTACTGGCAGAATCCCTGGTTAGCTTGCAGAGATCCTGATACTCCTGAGCACTTGCATTTAGGGTTTGTGTTTCTGAGATAACTTGAGTCCCTAAACAGTCAGTTATTAATTAGTAGGGGAGGGAGGGAAGTCCATGACTTCTCGTCAGTGGCCAGTATTGGAGAGAAGCCACTGTTGAACTAAGATCTCAAACAAAGTAAAATTCATGTGTCTCTTTAGACCATTTCTATCCCTCATAACTGATAAATGAATTGAGTGACCCCTTCCTGAGCTTGATGTTGATAATTGCCTCCTACCAGTATCTTCTTATTGAGTATGGGGTCCTCTTTCTTCATATCTGCATATACTTGCCCTGCAGCATTTGGCCACCTCCCCTATTCCAGCCTGGCACCTTCAGGTGAATAAACATGAAGAGATCAGGGAAAGGATTTGGGGATTGAAAGAAAGAGAAGAGTTGAGCAGAAAAAGCTCAGACACAAAGGTAGGGGAATTGAGAACGTTTTGGAAGGTTCTTAATTTTGCTTTCCAAACACTGCCAGTAGTTAACTTGAAAATGGCAATACAAACTCCTTCCGCATTGCAGCCTTTAAGCATTCTGCCTCCAAGTTAAAGAGCAGACTTACAGCTCTGCACTGACAGACAGATAATGGGAGAAACTTTAGAAGGTAAAAATGGAAAGGAGCAGCTGAGGATAGTGGTGTGTGCAACGGCGTCTATTTGGTTTACATGATAAGGTTTTGGTAGCTATGGGGCTACAAGGGTGACTTCTGTCAGAAGGTGTCAGCAGTTGTTCCTATGTTGGATGGAGCTTGTTCCATCTGGGTGCAAGATAGACCTGCCACTGGCCAAAACTGAGCCAATCAATGATGTTGGTGGCACCTCCGGGATTACGTATTAAAGAAGAGGGTAAAGAAAAGCTGCACAACAGCAGCTGGGAGAGAGGAGTGAGAATATGTTAAACAAGAGTGCAGACACTAAGGTCAGTAAAGAAGCTATGGCTGGAGAAAAACACTTTACTGATGACTGACCTGTCAAGTTTGGGACTCATATAGTTTATCCCTTCTTCCTCAGATGTTTCCACTTGGTTGGTGATGCACAATCAGCCACGGTGTAACCATACTTTAATGTAGGTGTAAGGGGAACAGGAAGGAAGGAGAACAGGACAGAGCAGCTGGAATCAAGGCCATTCACAACCAGCTACAAACGTTTCTGAGAGTGAGGAGGAATGACTGATGTCTTTAATCCATTTCTCTCTATCCCCCACAACCATGTGAATTGCTGAGTAGAGATAACAATAAGGTCACAGCAAGAGAACGATTTACATTTATGGAGTTTAAAAGCATTTCCAGTCTCTCTGCAGCACTGCAGGCCTTTGCTTTTTGTAGACTTGCATAGGAACTCAGCACTGAAGTGGATAACCCCAAATTTGGAAATTTGGAAAACATTACACACACATAAACACAAGACATGGCGTGCAACTCTGTCTCCAGGATTAAAAAAAAAAAAACAAAACAACCAAAAAAAAAAAAAACCAAAGCATTACTTTTTTAATCTTCAAGGAGAAAATATTTGCTAATCTCCACCATTAATTGACATGTTTTTTCTTCCACAGCATTTTTGAAAGGTGGTTAAGAAGACACAGGCCCATGCTAGAAGTTTACCCAGCAGCCAATGCACCGATTGGGCACAATCGAGAAAATTACATGGTCCCTTTCATCCCTCTTTACAGAAATGGAGAATTTTTTAAGCCCTCAAGAGAGCTGGGGTATGACTATGAGTATCTGCAAGAACCAGGTAATATAATAATTTGGGGTAAATGTAAAATGTCAAATTTGTTGCCTATAACCTATTATGTTTGTAAAATGAGAAGATAAAAAATCCTTTTTTTTCCAGATTTTTTCCTGAATATAATCCCAAATTGTGCCTGCTTGTTTTCAAATTTCTGGTCTGATACAGAATCAACAAGAAATTATTGGAAAAGGTCCAACCAAAAACCAGTCATTAATATCACTGTCATCCATCCTAACCTATTAACAGCAGAATCTGACCCAAATGGTCAGCGGGTGATCAGAACTGGAAAGAAAAAGTGCTGGATTTCAATCCTGCCATTTGCCCAGCTCAGCTGTTACAGTGAAGCCCAAACAGGAACCAGTGGGATTTTCAGGTTTTCTGGACATGGTTCAAAGGAATGTAGATTCCAAACTCTCTTTCTGGATTATAAATGTAATCTGATCCCTTAGATACATAGTAAAATACACTGCAGCATCAAAGACCAACACAAGGTCTGTCCAGCACTTAAAACAGTGATCCATTGACCTTGTGTTTGCTGTCTGTTATTTCAATGAACACAACTTAATACTTCATAATGTACATTTCAATTAAACAAGTTAATTTTGCACTGTTTCATGATGGTTTTGACAAGCAGAGCTATTCAGAGGGAGTTTTTATTTGGGCGTCCCAGGACAGAGGCCCTTGGGGCTGTAGCTGATGGGGAACCTCAGGTACACCAGGTCACAGTAAGTCCATAGTGGTGGACCTCATAATTTCTTTTGAGTAGTATGCATTTCCTTATTGTTTAAGGGAAGGGTTCACTTCTCTTAAAGACAAAATGGTGCCTTGAACTGAGATTGCTCAGGTGCTTTGGCCCAATCATTCATAGAACCAGGCCATTGGAATCATCAGACACAACTCTTATGTTCAACACTGCCAAAAGCTACTTGTGATGTGGGATGCAGTTTTCCATGTAGAGAACTGGCCGCTGGACAGGTAGATTACTGGACATGTTTTCTTTTCCTGTTTGAGGCAGAAAACATACTGAGAACATGTCCCTTCAGTTAAAAGGTGATTAAGAGTTGAAAGTTCAGTAATGATACAGCAAAATCATCAGGGACATTTTAGCATCACTAGCATTCTCATAGCTTGCTATTTGTCTTTATCAAAAGAATATCAGGTCTCAGGGCATCCTGCTTTTCTGACAGTTTGTTTATCTGTGGTGGTATGTTGTTACTGCATACTTGATAAATTGTCCAATCAGGCATTTACCTTGTTTGTTCACATCTTGTAAAAATGTAGTTTGAGTTTTACAGTCATCCAGAAAACTTTTTTTTTTTTTTTACTATTTTATGTGTAATGAAAGAAATATGCAGCTCTCCGTATGATTGTTTAAGGTCATTTTAGTACTCTAACCAAGATACAGCAGTCAGTATTTCTTCTAACATATCATAAAAACAGACAGAAAAAAAATCTCATAAATCTTTCAAATATATTCTCAAAACTATACTTTTAGTCTTATTAGTAGTATTTTTCCTTTTTGTTCATGATGCCATAATTTAATTTCAGCTCAAGACCAGATATACTCACACATAGTTTTTAATGAAAGCCATTAGTTTCCTCAACTCATACTGTTGTTAGAATTGTACCACTCAGATGAGGTGCCAAATACCGTGACTTTCACAAATTCTAAATCCTGAAATGGTACTGCAAAAGGAAGCCAATGGTAAGCTACTTACCATTCAACAATTAAATTCTATTGCCTCCTGGACTCTTCACTTTTCCCAGGGGAGTACACAAACCTCAGAAAATGAAAATCTTATTAAATTCTGCCAATGTTTTTAACACAGAGGTAAAGAAAGTAATTCCTTAATTATTTTGAAAGATCAACACAAAGAATGAAATTCAACCTTGTTCAGAAAGCCCAGATAATCCTCAGATGTCGCTCAGCTCCTTGTTAATCTCACTGAGCAGAGAGCTTAAGATATTTCTTATCTGAAGGGCAGAATTGGTTACAAATGGAAAATGGCTGGAGTCTCAAAATGAAGATACAGATTTTCTTGCTGCTCGAGTGTTTAAATACAGACAGATAGCAATGTTAGATTCCAGTTCAAAGGAATATAAGCATAAACAGAAACTTCGTGGTACTTGAAGCAGGAAAGCCTGCTGACCCTCCCTGAAGGTTCCTGTGTACTCAAGGCAGAAGAGCAAGTCAGTGACTGGCACCCAGGAGATACTGAACAAATAGGGAAAAGTTACAAAGGGAAAAAAAAAAAAAAAAACGTAGCAAAGATTTGGGTGGTCAAGAAGAGGTGGTATTTCTGCAGATCTTTCAAATGAGAAAGAAGAGAAAAGGCCAAGGAAGAGGACAAGACAGTGAGGAACAAGCACAAAAGATCTGTGTCCATCCTGTTCTCAAGACCTGACTTGTTTGGTTTTAAAGAAAATGATTTAGGGGTGATTATGATGGTGCTGGACAGATAGTTGGACGAGATGGTCTTGAAGGTCTGTTCCAACCTGGCTGATTCTGTGACTCTGCAGCAGTTCTGGGTTACAGTACCAACAACATAGGAGAGATGAAGCAGGACTACACAGAGCAAGATGAGGCTGGTTACGAGGACCAAAACTCAGAAAGAATTCAATGACAAAATTGCATTTTAGTTCTAAATTCTATTGTTGTTTTGTCCCTGAGGAAAAACTGATGCCTGGAGCTCTGCTTTCTACTGCAAAGCAAATCAGTGTGTGTAGCAGTATGTGATTTTAATTTCAGCTTCGTTTATTTCTATATGTACGACAGCGCTGAAGCAGAAGTGATCACAGTGTGTATGGAAATCTAACACTCAGGAATCAAAGGCACATACCAGAGTGTAGTTAGTGGGGAGCTGCTCTGAGCAGAAGTTGGAGCAGACACAGAGTTGTCCCTGACATGAGAACTGTGAGCTGTAAAACTACCCCAACCCGCATGTTTTACCGAAAACAAACACTAGTTAACATCAATAAAAAAGATTTGGAAGACTAACGGCACCACCTAGCAACAGCTGTCACAACAATTTACTGTCAAGAGCTATTCCAGTCCCAATTTCTGGGACTGGACTGTCTTTTCTATATTTTTTTTCCTTCTTTCAGAAATGAAAACAAATAAATTTACACATGCAGTCTTGACTTTTCTCCAGAAAATCAGCCTCTCCTAGTGGGAACAGTTTATAGAATCATAGAATCATTTAGGTTGGAAAATACCTTTAGGATAATGGAGTCCAACATAAAACAAGTACTGCCAAGCCCACCACTAAGCCATGTCTCTTAGAATCATAGAATCATAGACTCAGCTGGGTTGGAAGAGACCTCCAAGTTCATCAAGTCCAACCCTTGATCCAACACCACTG
Organism: Grallaria varia; assembly: GCA_013396735.1. Taxonomy (NCBI): domain Eukaryota; kingdom Metazoa; phylum Chordata; class Aves; order Passeriformes; family Formicariidae; genus Grallaria; species Grallaria varia. The sequence goes on from VWZG01003873.1 coordinate 465,244, forward strand.
TGATTACCAGATCACGGCACCAACTGCCATATCCAGTCTCATCTTAAAAACTTCCAGGGATGGTGAATCCACCACCTCTCTGGGCAGGCCATTCCAATGCCTGATTACTCTGTAAAGAATTTCTTCCTGATATCTAACCTAAACTTCCCCTGGCAGAGCCCGTGCCCTCTTGTCCTACTGTTGGTTGCCTGGGAGAAGAGACCAATCCCCTGCCTGGTACAACCTCCTTTCAGGGAGAGTGATGAGGTCACCTCTGAGCCTCCTCTTCTCCAGACTAAACATCCCCCAGCTCCTTCAGCATCTTTTCACAGCACTTGTGCTCCAGTCCCTTCACCAGCCTCACTGCTCTTCTCTGGACCTGTTCCAGCACCTCAACATCTTTTCTGAACTGAGGGGCCCGTCTACATGATTTTTGAACACTTCCAGGGGTGATGACTCTACCACCTTCCTGTGCAGCCTGTTCCAATGCTTGACAACCCTTTCCATCAAGAAATTCTTCCTAATATCCAATCTAACCCTCCCCGAACACAACTTCAGGCTGTTTTCTCTTGTCCTCTCACTTGATATCTGGGAGGAGACTGACCACCAGTTCATTGCAACCTCCTTTCAGGTAGTTGTAAAGAGCGAGAAGGTCCCCCTGAGCCTCTTTTTCTCCAGGCTAAACACCCTCAGCTCCCTCAGCCACTTCTTGTAAGACTTGTGCTCCACACCCTTCCCCAGCTCTGTTGGCCTTTTCTGGACACGCTCCAGAAGTGATTTGATGACCACTACAATCATCGCTGGGTATTTTTTTTTTTTTTATTTTTTTTTTTTTTTTTTTGAAAAGCAGAAAACTACCCAATTATAAACTGAGGAATCTAACCATCAGTCACAATTTCTGGACCCTAACTAAGTGTGTTTCTTAACTAAGGATCTTTGAAACTCAGCCCAAAGCAAGGAATAAAAGTGTTGTGATTACAACGCAGAAGGCCAGGTTGCTCCTGCATGTGTTGCAGGAAGATCCAGAGCTCAGATCCAGAGTCATATTGCAGCTCATTTCTGTGTTTGGCTCTTCGTCAGTTTGAATGCAAAATCATGTCCAGGACACCAGAAAATGTGGCAGCTGGCAAATATGGTACCCACAAGGAGAGACTCTACTGAGTTTCCCAACTCAGGAGCACACACTTTTGTCCACGATGTGAAAGGACAGTGTTATACATCTCAGAGTCTATTATAGAATAGTGAAATGCACAAGAAAATGTGGATGCTGGGACAATAGAAATCACTTAAAGGGGACACTATTTGCAAAATTTTGTCTTGGGAAGTGGTTTAGCTTTCTGAATTAAAGATGAGAAGAGAGGTTTTTGGCCTCTGGTTCTCTTCAGGCATAGATATGGAGGTGGAGATACAGGTTAATTAAAACATAAAGAACTGAAGAAAACAGTAAAAAAAAGAGTAAGAATAGATATTTTGATGGCTGTATCATGATGCATAATGGAAGAACAGAAACACAGATTTTAAAACTTTTTTTTCTTTTCCTGATAGCCTTTTAAAGGTAGAAAACTTTTGGCCAGCTATTAACACCCTGGTAGTATAGAATGTGGTGATATCAGGTATCTTATAGGCAGATCTCATACCTTTTTTGAGAAATTTATATAAGTAAACTGTGAAAGCGCACTTATAAAGTGTGATAAGTGAGGTTGTCAAATAAAAAGTAAATAGTATCGCTTTATAAATACACACAGGAATGTTTGATTTATCTTCTCTCACCACTTCAAAGTAATCAATTTTTCCAGTAACTAGGTCTCTGAATCTAGCCATCATTGCCCCTGAGCGGGCAGGACAGCAACACAACGTTACTACACAGAAGTAACAGGCAGAGACAACCCTCATCAATCTCAACACTGAAAAATTAATTATAAAGTTGTTGTCAGAAATGGCCTGATTCTCACTCTTTCTCGAGACAGCCACATGATGAGTGGTGTGTCATATTTCCTGATACCACACCTTTGCAGAAGGCAGAACTGAAAGGGAACAGGTTGAGTTTACACTGAGATACTGTAGCTCTACCATGAACAACCCATTAACACCCATTGCACAGCATCTTGTGCAGTCCAAAGATAGTGGAATATGGGTGACTGTCTTCTCCAGACTTTGTCTTACTGTTGTAAGACATTAAAAAGTACTTTCCAAGCTGTAATAATGAGGAGATTCTGGTAAAATCTGTGGGAGCAGTGAACTTTTCATCACTACAAAGATGAATAATCCTTCCTTAAAACCAGCTCCATAACTTGAATTTCATCCAGTTCATCTTCCTAGTTTTGATTGTTGAAGTCTCCCTGGTATTTCCTTTGAACCCCCAGAGGGACACATCCAGTGAAACACAAACACATAACAAATAGCAGAAACCAACTTGCTCAGCGGGATAAGAAAAAAAAAATTCAAGCTAAATGTAATAGAAATGTTTGTGCTGCCTCAAAGTTTGCTTTAAAACCTAATGCCCATTAACTACCCAGGCTAGGAGTAGAAAAGAGTGTCAAATCGAAATGCATCAGTGGGGGTGTAAGAATAGATAAATTATAGAATTTTTTTTTTAAAAAATTATTTTTTGTTGGCCAGAGTTTTTATTTCTAACTTGTGGAATTAACCATAGAGAGACACTGCCATCTTGCAGTTCACATAGAAGGAATATCTAAAATATATAAATATTATTTTTAAATAATTTGTATATTAGGGGATATTTTTAATCCTTGGGATCTATTGTATCAATAATGTGGTTTGACATTATCACAAAAGGAATATCTCAGGATGCTCAATAACAGATTTGTCATAGTATGTTTCCTCAATCATCATGGAAAATCCACATTATTACCCTAAATATAGGAGATACACACTGCTTCACCTTAAAATTACACTATTGTGGTTTCCTACCTTCTCAATGACATTCAGCAACCCACACAAAATAGACTGCCTGGCATTTTTAATTATATTAAAAATGAACAATCTGATTTATTAAGACTAAGAAATACCTTGTTGCTGTTACATAGAGATAACAGCCTCTTTGAGAAGCAAGAACATGTCAAGAGTTGAATGCTAAGACCATAGCTGAAGTTAGTCAACACTATTTTTCCAGCAAAAAGAGCAAGAAGACAAGGTGTTGGTTTCCATCACTCATGGGAGGGTAGCTATAAAGAAGCAGTTTGAGCTGGCTTCCTCTTGCTTTGTCATGAACCTATTGACATGATATTCATGGCCGCTTCCAAGGAGGACAATCCTAAACAAAGAGGAATGGGATTGGCATTGGCCAATGTCCCCCATAAAATACCTATGTGTTGTCCTCTCCCAACTCCCTTGTCACTTTTCCCTATGCAGTGATCAGCAAATACAGTTGTTGCACTCCTGGGCCTTGCACAATTAGAGATAAAGAATCATGGTAATGAATACTTGAAAACCCAATTTTTAAGATTTTGATTGAGCAACCAGTCCAGTCAAAGGTTCACTGTTGTGTTAGAGTCACAGACAGATAGATCATAGGGATGTCATCCCTTGACATCCAAGAGTTGCCATGGCAACTTTATGATAGTGATGCCAAACCCTTTAGTGAAGCAAAAAGAAACAGGCAGTAGATGCCAAACGGTGGCTTTTTGCTTTGAGCTTATGGCAAAATCGGTATAGACTGAGCCTGAAAGCAAGAGAAGGACATGTATGACTGATTATTGAGATATAATAAAGTAGATTAATTCCTCTGGAAAGGGCTTGCCATGAAATGTGACATTATGTTTTATTGGGATGAACATAGGTCAGACTTCTAACTAATACTGATGGAGGAAAGAGATGGTTCAAGGACAAAGTATGAATTTAAAATGTCACTTAGAAAACTCTCATATCCCAGACACATTCTGCAAGAAAGAGAACTTTGTGATAATTCTCTTTTTCCATAACATTAAAACAGTGTCAAATTCCTGTTATGTATCAATTTCCTTTTATCATAACCATGCTTCACTTTAAATAGCTGGATTGTTTCTAATTTAGCCATGTTTACAACATAAACACAGAAGAGTGGAATTAAAAAAAATTGGAGTTACAAACTCCAGCACACAAAGTTAAGATATACCAGAATTAAAGCCTATGTTGGCACAACGCACCCTCCATCTCTCCAGGTGTGCATTATCTTTAATTCCCCAGACCCTCAACTCATTCATTACAAAGCATAGACAGCATTCATTTAAGAAACAGATATAAAATCCTTTTCACTTTTGATTTTTGTTTTCTCAGTTGAGCAGCATGTAATCTTCAGCTGGGGTAGGTGGTTTTGTCCCTGTCACAGGCATGTTGCTGCTAGGCTTATCTCTAGTGAGCCTGGTCTTTTCCCCCTTTGCGACTAGTTTAAAGACCACTCAATCAGCCCTGCTAATTCCTGGGTCATAATTACTTTCCCCCACTGAGTCAGGTATACGCCATCCGAAGCGAGCAGGTCTGGTGCGGTGCAAGCCACCCTGTGGTCAAAACTCCCAAATTCCACCTAGGGTATCAAGTTCTTAGTCATGTATTGATCTGTTGAATTTTCCTATTCCTTTCATTATTTTCCCTTAGTACTGGAGGAACCAAGGAGAATACTACTTGCACACCTACTCCTTTAACTAAATGCCCCTGTGTCCTGAAGTGGCATTTTGAACTCTGGGACTTCTTCCTTCAACCTCATTCCTACCCACTTGGAATACTAATAGAAAGCAGTAGTCAAATGGCTGCACCAAATCAGGCAGCTTCCTGGCTACATCCCTTACCTGGGACCCAGGTAGGCAGCATGTTTTCAGAGCACAGTGCATAAGTAGATGCTTTTAAGTACCATGATCCAAGAGGATATACGGAATTGCTTTTTTGGGGGGACCAGTGAAAACGCAAGATGACAGGAAGACGTTTGCAGTCTTTATGGGAGTCATGGCTAGGCTTTATGAATGAAGATTTGGGAAGTTTATGGGAGTAAATATGAGTAAATATGGTTGAGTACATCTAAGTCAGTTCAAATGCACGAAGAGCATTCCAAAATAAACTGCCATAGGGATACCCAGAGAAGGTGTCCATAGAGGGGCTCTTTTTTTCTTCCCTTACTAGCTAGTAATTACAGCAAATAATAGTAACTAGAGCAAATAATTGTGAGATGTAAATTCAAAATCTTCCTTGGCCCAAGGAGACAAGTATTCCCATTTTTCAAATTCAAGCCAGGTTCTTGGGTGCATTTTGAACAGGTGCCTTTCCAACCTCTATTGTGAAGGGAAGCCCTGTGTGGCAGGGTTTTCATGACTCATTAAGCCATAGCAATAAAAGCAGAGACATGGACACAGACATTCATACCACAAAGCAAGAAGGCAGCTGATTATCTATCAGTGAGAAGTTGCCCTGGATTCACAAAAAAAAAAGAGGATTTCTTGTGCAGAGAGTGACCAGAGAATGATTGTCTACTACTTCTCCCCACACAAGAAATACCAAATGAAATGAGCAAGGTTCAGAACTAGTGAAAGGAAGCCCTTTTCCCCCAGTCAGTATCTAGTTAAGGCAGGGATCTTCTTGCTGCAAAATAAAATGTGATAAAATTTCAAAGAACAGCTCTAAAAGATGATGGAAGAAAAACAAAAATCCTTCAATGACTATTACATACCATGACATCACACCTGTTTCAGGAAATCCCTGAACTGCAAATTGTTGGAGGCTGGGTAAGTATTTTGTGAAAAGATTGTAATGGGCTTGACCTTTTCTTAAACCCTCCCTAGTGTTCTGCTTCTGTTACTGTTGCCAACAGGATGATGAGCTAGTAGGACTTCTGGCCACACTGTATTAAACTTCTTGTGTCTTAAGTTTTGAGAAAACCATAAGGAGCACTGGGGACAGTGAACTCTGTTCCTGCCTTTAATATGAAGATTCAGAAACAGAGTATGAGGGCTGAAGAGATTTGTTTAAAACAGTTTGTCACCCTCAGACAATTTTTACCACTGTTGTCTCTTTATATTCAGCCTTCCAGTATTATTTATTATGTAACTTCCATAAAGTGACAGTACATTGTGTCATGTAAAAGAACATTCCTTTTTCTGTTTGTTTATTTTTTCTAGCCCTTCAGTCTTTCCAAGACTTTTTGACACCCTACCTTCAGCAAGCCCGTCAGATCTGGGCTTGGTTGGTCGGAGCAGCTGTGGTTGGAGGCATCATTACTGCTGTGCTCACAGGGCTCATTAAGGCCTGCCAAAAGAAAAAAAGAGGAACGTCTTCAGAGATACAACCCTTGCTCATAGAAAGTGAAGATTACAACAATATAGCTTATCAGTCCAATTTCTAGAGGCCTCCAGTAACTCAGTAATGTTACTAAGGTGCTAATCAAGCTTGGAGTGTTTGATTGATGTTTACAAATACCTTGTGAGGTGTGCTGCATAAGCAGGACAGGCAGCCTTCCTCCTCAAGCCCCTTGTAACTTCCAGTGTCATAGTATCTTATCAGATCCACTCCTACAAAAATCTCCCAGATCCAACATAAGCTACCATGCTACCCAAAGAACACTATGTATTTCCTATGCTTGATTAAATAATGCTCCTATGAAACCAGACTGGCTTGTGTGTTGGTGGCTTTAATGCATAATTCTCTTTTATTTGTTCTTTCGCAACTGTAGGCTCCAATCCCACAGCCCAATCCATGCGTTTGGCACATGACTCTAGTGAGAGGTGCCTGACTGCACAATCTGTGCTACATGCACTCTGTGTTTGAATGTAAGGGCAGAACGAGCCCTTTAGCTCAGTGAGCAAAACATATGGTGATGCAGAGCAATGTCCCATAGACACATTTTTCTTCTAGGATAGAAGGTGGTGAAAACTAGGTGGTGAAAACTAGCCTCACCATGCCCACCTCTGTTCCATGTGACTTAATGATTGCTCATGTTATGGCTGACTTTTGGTTGCTCAGTATGCATATATTCTATGAGGCAACCCATACACAACAAAAAAGGGTGTGGAGGGCTGCTCCTGGCTGGACAGCAGGTGCTCATCAAAGTGGGGCAGGAGAGAGATAATACAGTGAAAAGCTCATGGGTCAAGGTAAAGATGGGGAGAGATCACTCATCAAATACTGTCATGGGCAAAACAGACTTGACTTGGGGAAATTAGTTTAATTTCATGCCAATCAAAAGTCAGAATAGGATAATGAGAAATAATAATAAAAAAAAAATTAAGAAAAATTAATACACCTTCCCCAATGCCTCCCTTCTGCCCAGGCTCAAATGCAGATTTCCCTACTTCCTCCATGCCAGCAGTGCAGAGGGACAGGGAACGACGGCTGTGTGAGTTTATCACATGTTGTCCCTCTGAGGACTTCTCACATGCTTCCCCTGCGAGGACTTCTCACATGCTTCCCCTGCTACAGCATCAAGTCCCTCCCACAGGAGATAGTCCTCCACGAACTTTTCCAACATGAGTCCTTCCCATGGGCTGCAGTTCTTCATGAATTGCTCCAGCATGGGTTTTTTCCATGAGGATTGCTCCAACATGGGTCCCCCGTGGGATCCCAAGTCCTGCCAGCAAACCTGCTCCAGTGTGAGCTACTCTCTCCATGGGGTCACAGACCCTGCCTGGAGTCTGTTCCAGCATGGGCTTCCCACAGGGTCACAGCCTCCTTTGGGCATCCAAGTGCTCTGGCATAGGATCCTCCAAGGGCTGCAGGTAGGCCTCTGTTGCCCCATGGACTTCCATGGACTGGAGGGACACATCCTGCCTCACCATGGGCTGCACCACGGGCTGCAGGGGGAATCTCTGCTCCATCACCTGGAGCACCTCCTCCTTCTGCACTGACCTGGGGGGTCTGCAGGACTGTTTCTCTTATATATTCTCACTCTTCTCTCCCAACTGCAAATGCACCTTTTTCCCCCATCTTTCTTACATCTGTTATCCCGGGGGTGCTACCACTGTTACAGATGGGTTTGGCCTTGATCAGCAGTGGCTCCATCTTGGAGAGGGCTGGCATTGGCCCTGTTGGACTTGAGGGAAGCTTCTGTTAACTTCTCACAGAAGCCACCTCTGCAGCCTTGTGATACCAAAACTTTGCCACGCAAACCCAACACACAAGGTATCTAATTATATGATGAGCCTCAACGAAAAGAATCACTCCTTTTTCTTTTGAGATGATGACTCCAAGTGGCTTTCAATAATTCCAAAGCTCATCTTCAGACAAAGCATTAATTCACAGCTGTCCCAAAATGATCTATACTGTTAGTCTGGTTCAGAGGATTCCCATAATTTTTTGGCCTTCTTTTAAAAAAATAAGAAAGCAAGGGCCATGCCTTTGTTCCTAGGGAGACCTGCTCTACTGATGCCATGTGGGTTTAAACCATGTATTTAGGATAGTCTTGTGGTCAAAGTGACAGGTTCAGTCTTTGGAAACTGCTGATGAGAGCACCTTGAAAACTGCAAAGAGGTCACAAGCAGGTTCGGAGGGGCAGTGAGAAGGCTGAAGGAGGGAAGATAAGTAGGAAGAAAGGGATGAAAATAGCATCATTTTCAAATAGGGAAAACATCAATTTGTAACACTGGTCTTAATGCTCTTCTCTAGACAACAAATGCCCCAGAACCACTCAAATGAGATATTTTCTCTCACAAATGCCTCCAGCAAATATCCTCATAGAGTATTATCTCAACAGAAAAGGAATTATATTATGATAATATCTCAAGTTAACAGTTAAATCTTTTAATTTGTACTTTATATAAGCCAGGATATTCTATCGGTAGAAATAAATACTAGCAACAAAGGGAAAACAGCCATATTTAAATTTTTACTTAATAAATGTTGGTTTGTTTCAAAGCCAGATAAACACAAAGATTTTTATTCAGTCTATTTGAGGACTTCACTCAAATTCCACAACTATTAACTATTTATTTAATTCCTCTGGACTACTTCAACTAATAAAATGGGAAACCCCCCCTTCTGACAGGTACACAGCAAAAAGCATCCCTTGGTCCTCGGTGGTTTTTCTAAAACCTTGCTTGCTGTGCTTGATAGCCAAGGGTTGGCTAAAATATTTAAAATTATGATGTAATTCTTATTCTGAAAAATTCTTCTGAACAAATATGTAAAAAGTAACAGAAGAAATTTCAAAAGGAAATATTTGGAGCCAAAGAAAGAGTGGAATTAAAGTAAAAAGTGCTTTTTATTCAGTAACTGTTCACAGAAGCCTAAGTGGCATAATTGCCTGGGAATTTCAGACTCCCTGCCCTCACTCAGATGCACTGGGCAGATGGAGAGCCTGAGACATACAAATGGCAATGGCAGTGAATTTGAGATATAAAGACCCATTCAGTCTGGGGAGGGGAAGTGGAAATCTCATAAGCTCCCAGGGGCTTCCCAGGCAGTCTCTTGTGGCAGTCTGGAGCTAGTACGCTCCTAGGGTTCCCAGTCCTCAAGTCAGAACACGACAGGCATACATTGGAACTGCGTACCTTAAATGTCCCAGGTGTCCAGCTTTGAGACAGTCTGAATGGCTGTGGCAGTCTGGGACAGACTGCAGCAGAGTCATAATCCTTGTTTGGGTAGTTGCCCTGGCAGAAAGGCAACTCCTGTGTTTCATTAGGCATTTCTTTAAAAAAATGCCATTGTGCAAAATACTTCAGTGTCAGTAAAGCGATGTCATCCTTTGAAGGGCTGTCCTGATTGAAAATTCCTAACTGTGTTAAGCAAGTTTATTCCAGTCTTTGAAGTATTCCATGGTGACATTTCATTTTCACATTGGTCAAGGTAATTTTTACCAGATGTCATCCCCTTGCAAAGAACATGGCCAACAAGTAATTTCTGATTCAACTCCTCAGTTGTTGGTGTCTTCTCCACAGATTACCAGTGTTCCCTGGGCCTCCCTCCTTTAGCCATGGCAACTCACTATGTGTGGAAGGATAAAAGTGGAGCTTTGGCTCATCGGATCTTCTGAATTCTACTTTTTACCTGTCCTTGATCATCTCTTCTTCCCTAAAAGCATGGAATGCATAATTCATACCTATGACAAAACCCATGACCTATTAGTGAAAGTCTGTTTATGTTCTGCCCAGATCATTTACCAGTTCCAAGGCAGGCTTTTTCTTTCTCTTTCCTTCAGTGGAGCATCTAACAGCTCCCCAGAAGTTTCATCACAGGCAACTCAAACTAGCTGTAACTGATGAAAGGGAATTTTTATCCCTTTCATAATTGTAGGCATACCCCTAAGCACTTTTCCCACGCACCATATGACCTGGTGACCACGTCTACTTTGGGAGGGAACGAAGATCACAGCCCTGTTTCCAACAGTCAGCATGGTCTGTGGCCAGGAGCAGATAGTATAGTGTATATTAATCTTAGTAACTAGGACAAAATTTGTTGGTTCTCTCCAGTATTGTGGTGTTTCTGCTTAGACTGGTGGCCTGATGACAGCATGAAGTTCAACCTCTTCAAAAGTGTATCTGACTGAGCATATGACACTCCAGCTGCTTCGCTTTTCTGTGCAAAGTTGTTTAGGTTCCTTCAGAGTGGGAAGCAAACACTGCTGCCAGATGCAGACTGACTACACCAATCTTAAAGCAACTATTTTGGCACAGAAAAAACTGTCCTGCAGACATGCCTCCCCATTGGCTTTTTGGAGACCCTGCATGTTAGCTTGGACCAGCCACCTAGGTTTTCTATGGATCAGAAGGAAGTGGAGGACTCTTTCAGCACTATGGCACAAAATGCTTTCTTGGCCACCAGCACTGCAGGAGACACTGTGCTTTCTGACTGCAGGCTATAAATACAATGGCACATTCTTTTTCTTCTCGGGGTATATATTGAAGATTGTGCTTACTGCTGTGGTCAGACATACATAAATTAAATGCTGAAGAACCTCTTTTCTTCATAGGTGCTTCCCTGAGATGGAAGATGTAGCTCCTGCTGTTGTTTTGGTTTTTTTTTTTTTAATTGGGAATAAGGTGATATCATGAAGATGTGCTTGCTGTGTAATCTCACTGAATGAAAAAGGTTAGAGCTTAAACAAACACAACCTTGCCTTTATCTTTTCCTCCATCTGGTCAAGGTATCTTGAAAAAAGAAACTTCCCATTGCCATTAGGCAGATGGCTGAGCCTTGGGGAGTTTATTCTGACAGGATCAGTGCCAAAAATGGGGGATTACACTACTTGGTGCTTGAAAATATAGATCCTGTGTATGTAATCACATGAACCTTAGTCCCATGGGCATTGAGGTTAAGTTTGTCTGAAAGTACTTGTTAGATGAGGATCCCACCAGTATAAACATTCAGGGAAGTATTTGCAGGATCAGCACCACTATGTTTCACATAATGGAAAAAAAAGTAATTCTGAAATCTAGAGGATACCTGACAGCTTCATTATAAGGTACTCAGCATTGTATGTCTCTGGCCTTTGCAAGAGACTGTTACCTCTGTCAAGTTTTTCATTTCCTAACCTGGTGTCTTACTTCCTTGGACTGTTGCGAGTCACATTTAGTCAAGGCAAGACAATGAGCAACTGTCTGTCTTTTTCATTCTGTTCTCCCTCCCACATTTTACTCAAATTTGTATTTTTAGCACCTGGCCTCTCCATTGAGTTAAATCTGTAATTCACCATCTGTGTACACACGTGTAAGGATGCAAGTCATCCTGAATCAGTCTCCATAGTGAGCTGAAAACTGGCAGAAATGAGACCTTGCCATTAAAAAAAGCCTTTTACTGTAATTTTTGTAAAAAGCTCTGAATTAGATATGGAGTAGCTGTTATAACTGTAGAAAATGAACTTATTTCTGCATATCCATCTTGCACCCATTAGGCTGTCTGATGTTCCATTTTATATATGGACATTTCCCCCAAAGTCTTACCTCCTATTGAGGGCATCAGTTATGCAGAATTTGTAAAATGCCAAAAAAGTTCTAGAAATCTGATTGATTAATAAAATATATACAAAAACCAGCACTTCCCACACATTAAAAAGAAATCCTCTTTGAAAAAAGAATTTGGCAAAAAAAATTAATTTTGGACCCTCAGTGGAGCTTGGCACTTTAGATCACCTCCCTTCATGCAACTTGATTCCCTCTGCTATCACCTCACACTGCACTGTTTTATCCAACCAGAAAAGGGATTCCTGAGGGCTCAGTGGTGGGATTGCCCCACAGTTTTGAGGCTGGTATAGTGGTGGCAATGACAGGTATGGTACCTACATGGCTGCTGTCTGTGTCATACAGATTTTAAAGGAACTTGGATGTATAAAAACATTTCACTGCTTTGCTTCATTGTTTTCTAGAAAAAGAAACAGTCAGTCAATAATAAGAAAATTAAGCATTTTCAGATCGATTACATATTGTTGACATACTTTCACACATTTTCCTGTAATTATAACAATGTTAAAATGCTTCTGGTTTGAATTGTTTCTTGGAAAATATAAGCACAACCATTTCAATGTGCTACATTTTCAAACTGCTGCACATCTTTTCAAGCACTTTTCATAGCAATGTCATAAATATGAATAAAGGAGAGTACTCTGCAGAGCCTCTTAACTCTTAGGGAAGAGCCATGAACAAGTATTTCCTTGCCTTGCATACCAATACAACCTTCCTTGTAATCAGATTCTGGTTTCACCCACCAGTGACAAATGATGATGAAATTTTCTACAACATTAATGTCTTTACTCACCTTCATTCCTTTGTGCAACCTATTACAAATAAATAGTCCATATGTACCACAGAAGAAAATATATTTCTGGGAGAAGTGCTAAAAGCCTAAGCTCTTTGCATGTGACCCCTTTATGGAAAGGTTACAAAAATGTGCTGGCTGTTCTGTCCCAGAGCTGAACACATCAGGACGATCTGCCACTAAGAACTTGAAGGCCTGGACTGTCATCTCATAAGTTTATGGGGGGATTGGCAGGGCAGAAAATACTGGTCCATTAATGGTGCTCTACTTAAATTATTACAGACTGATTTCATTGTCAGATGACCTGGCTGTATAGAATGAAATATGTACATGGTTAGACATCTTGAAACATACCGAATTATCAAGATGATAGTATTTGTATACAGAAATACTTAACAGTGTAATTATGAGAAAATGTGATTTTTTTTTGTTTTAAATTGAAGCACCACAGACATCACAGAGCTACAGTCATTAGCTGATAGCAAAATACATATATTCATGGCAAAAATACAAATTATTAAAAATTGTACACTTACTATAGCAGTAGAAGTTCTACAACGTGTGTATATGTGTGTAGACAAAACCTATAAGGGCTCTTTTCCCCAACTTCCCTTTCATCTGGATGACATTAGTCATTTATATCAAGAGCAGGGGAACATAAGATTTCTCAAGTCAGAACAGCAGCAATTTGTCTTAACTTTGATTTTGCAAGTTCACGCCACAGTGACCATGGAGGATACAGACCATCAGAGAATCCAGGCTCCATGTTTTCTTTTACACCATCATGGACTTCCGATATTACTTGACAATTAATTTTTGGTTTTTAATTCTATAATTTGTAGTCTCAGTTATTTAATTCAGAGGGCTGACTTTCAAATCATCAACCTCAGGGATGAATCAGGGAGAATCAGGCTCTTAACAACTCTTATTTGAGAGCCTAAATGAAAATGAGGCATTTCTGTCTTCCATACATCTACAAGAAAAGGTGCTTGCTACTTTAGAAAATCAGATCACTTCTAGTCAGAAAGACTTTTCCCTTTCAGTGGAACCAACATGCTTAAATCCAGAAGTCTAGACACCAAGTCTTAAAAATTATAGCCTTTTGTCACATCCTAGGAGCCATGGCACTGTACAGCACCAAGAGGGATGTCTGCAGGGAGGCTGTCACTTTAGAAATTGTATTTAGTGGTCTGGATACAGATGACAGATTGGGAAATCTCCACAGTCATCCTAATTAAAGTGACATTCTCCTCCAAGAAGACATACTACGGTAAAAAGTTACAGGAAGGCTTGTTTGGAAAATTAATCTGTAGAGAGATAAGAAACTTTGACCTAACAAAACGAATTTTCATGAAAACTAGAAGAACGGTTTGGGGGAGGAAGAAAAGACAAGTTGTTGGTTATTCAGATCACCAGTCATCAGTCCACAATGCACAATTTCAGATTAGGAAGTGCACTGTTATTAAGCGCAGTCTAATGCTTATGCATATGCTAAACAAGAAACCAGAAGGAGAAATAATAAATCATGGAGCCATTAAATTCGTAAGTATTAAATTTGGGAGGAGTTGGAAAAGAGAAATGGATGAGAAATGCAGATTATTTTAAGCAATTTTGCTTACAAAAATGATGATGGGTTTTCAGGAGAAACAATCCAAGTTGCATTGATTACAAATTATTCCAATGTGCCACTCTTCAGCCCTCCTGTAACATCCACATGCCTGTAACGCACTTTAGGGCACATTTAAGACTAAGCATCTGGTTGCCTACAGAGAACAAGGCTCTGTCTGGATTGCACAGCTGCTCCTCAATTTTCAGGAAGCTGGTGGGACCAGCAATGTAGTACCTATCCCTTTTACTCCAGTATTCAGAAGCAGGAAAAGGGAAGGAACCACTTGTGTGTGCTCCTCAGATGGTCTCAATTTTGTAACAGTTTTTCTCAAATGGTTCTTCAGCTGAGATATTCCAGGGCAGGGGATGCCAGGTCATATATAAACAGTGCCCACATTTACAGTCTATAACGTGCTGTAACACCATTGCAGGCGAAAAGGAACTTCTGAAGCAGTTTTGTATGCTGAAACGCAAATATCCAAGCCAGGTGAATCAGATCTCCCTGGAGGTCTTCAAAGGTTTTCACATCTCCCCACTGATGATGTGAGAAAGGTGTTAATTTACTTTAGGAAATTTGGTTTGTTAAATAATGAAATTCATGCCAGGTTGGTGCCTGGGTCAGGCAGACAGCTGCTGCTCAGCCCACAGCTGTTAGTTTTCTCTCTAGAAAAGCTCAGGCATTGGCATGAGCAGCCTTTGCCTACCGTTGCCCATCCTTCTACTCACCTTGTTATCAAAAATTTATTATGATCAGTGATGCCCACACAGTGCTGAAGCGGGGACGAGGAAGGAGAGTTTTTCTCTTCTGTTAGGAAAACAGCAGACTGCAATATTTTGTTTGCTGGCCACTCTAAAGAGAGTTTCTTACTTGCTTCGGAATTTTCAGTCAGATTTTGTAAAAAAAAAAAATATCCCCCCCAATTTTTTTTGTGTTCCCCCTTCCCTAATCTTCTTGCTCCAATGCATTTGTGAAATATACTGCTGCCCATAAAAACTCTCCAAATATCAGACAGAAAATCAAAGCTTAAGAGCCAAAGCACATTTTGCCAAACCTCATTACTTGGCCAGGGGAAGGTGGGTGGAAAAGAATATTCCTCTTAATGAAAAACTCAGTCATAATTTTTGAAGATAAAACTTTTTCCTCTGGTAGCTCTGCCCAGTCTGCCACTGACCCTGCATTAAGGATGAATAAACACCTTTTGCAGTTACACAGATCAAGAACTTCTCTGAAGTGGACATGTTAGCTTTCTCTGTTAGTTTTTAATGTAACAATTAAACATAAATGAGAAGGAACAGACAGGGATTTGGTTGTTTGCTTTTTTTTTTTTTTTATCTTGCTGCAGGTAAAACTCCTCATTCTGAAGGGATACCTTTTGCCACCATTGTATCACCACCACTCAGGAATGAGAAAGCAAAAAATACAAGCCTGAGATCAATATATGCAGTTCAATTTTGTATCCTTACTTATCAAAACTAAATTACCCAGAACTTTTGACAATACTTCTGAAAAATCTCATAGAAGCCTGCATACTTGTATTAATCCATGCTTCACATGCAGTTTTCTTATAAAAATCCACAACTCTGCCAAATGCAGAAATGATTAGGTGGACAGGCACCAGAATATTCAACATCTTGCAGAAAGAGAGTAGGTGCTTTAGTCTCCAGCGTACCAGAGAGACCCCTAACCCCATTACTCTGAAGCTGATTAGGAGTTTTAAACCTGTTGTTGCAGATTTGATGTAGAATCAGCAGTATCTTGAAGATGATAATAAAATACCAGCTCATTGTTAAGATCTATCAAAAGCAGTATGGTCTGAGGGCACTGTGGAATCCTTCACCAGACCAACTAAAGCAAATCCCAGATCATGTTTCGCTGTAAGACACTCAAGTGTCAAGCTCATCATAGGTGGGAAGGATTTCTACACACTTCTGGTATGGGAAGGAACTTTGCTCATGAATGATTTTGATGGGTTAGGGTCAGGCACGTGCTGCTACTGTGCTCTGAAAAAGACATTCAGAGTGCACAGGAGTGATGTTCTTCTAAATTCCAGGGATGTGATGATGAGAATAATACATTCTGCATCTGAGATGGTCTCATTGTCACAGATATACACGGAGTAAACATGTGCCCCATGTTGTTCTAGGCTCTGTTCACGACTCTGGGGGGCTACACAAGGGTACATAGTACAATTCTGGTGCTTTGGGTATCCTACCCAACTTCCTGATGTCATGTCAGAGGATCCTGGATCTCCAGCAGCATATCTGCTCAAACCGTGTGGATGTTCCAGCTAGTTAAGGGCATCACAGAGTATTAGAGACTCTGTTTTAAGGAGTGAAATCCCAGGCTCCTCTACCAGCAGCAATATTCACATATGCACATACACTATGCTTTCACAATAAAGCAGTATGTCATTAATTAAAACCAGGTCATAAAGAGCAACTCAACAATGTTTTGCTCAGTCTGGGAATGGTTGTTTATTCCAAAGTCATGAAGCTTCCTGTAAAGTAAATACCTTGAGAGTACAGTGCCATAATTACATGATGTATAAATGTATGGTGCTTTGTCAAATACAATAAGAGACATAAAATCACATTAAAATGTTCTGCTAATATAACAGAATGTAAAAATCACATCTGAACAGCAATAGAAGTCAGCAGCCAAATACTTTAGTTGTCAAGATTGCCATTAAGATAAAATGGCTAATTCAATAGAGTACTTCGGGAACAAGCATCCTTTTCACACTGCAACCGGGATTTTGCATTTTAACTAAATAAACTTGAAATGAAGGACTATTTGCCAGGTAAATTCATAAAACTCTTTTCAGGTGTGATCGTCTTCATTTTACAAGTAGACAAAAAGAAGACGGGACTTCATAAAGAAATTTAATGCAGTTGGGTATCAAAACCTCAATGAACTTGAATTCTTCATAGTACTCTGAAAATCCTAAGCAGAGTGACTAGTTTGTAGGGGAATTCTGTAAGAATATAGGATGAAGCTCAATGGTTTTTCCTGTCTGAGTGCTTTTTTTAACCAATGGATTGCACCTACCCTCACAACACTGTAGAAGGACACTGTGGGAAAAGAGTTCTGCACATGACTCATGAAAAGGAGAGGAAAAACTCATGAAAATAGAAAAATGAAAACTCAAAGCTTTTTTATGATCAGTTTTCTAGTTCTGCCTTATTATACAGATAGCCAGTAAAATCTTTGCTTCATTTTATTGGAACTAACAGACTCAAAAAGCTTATTGCTTCCTCTTTGAAGGTTTATAAGGCATGCAG
Organism: Grallaria varia; assembly: GCA_013396735.1. Lineage (NCBI taxonomy): Eukaryota > Metazoa > Chordata > Aves > Passeriformes > Formicariidae > Grallaria > Grallaria varia. The sequence continues at coordinate 482,779 of VWZG01003873.1, forward strand.
GTACAACAGTAACCTATATTAAGTCCTTCCAGGTAGTGAGGCACAATTCCTCTGTTGTGTTGAGGGGCAGCAAGCTGAGGCTACAAAATGGGCTATTTCATATGACAAGACTTGTTATAGACATGAACCCACTAAGTACTATTCTTTTTCTTAAAGTCAAGCCTGGGTGAAAAAAATTAAAGTTCAGTACCAAATTTTGCTTTCTGTTCCACTTGGAAACTAAGCAGATATTTCTCTTCAAAGAATTGCACCACATCCTGATCTATAAAAACATAAGAACAGATTGAAATTACATTAATATAAACAGGCATCTCTGAAAAGAACATTGAGTACTAAAAATTGTGGACATTTATGCTAATACTTTCCAAAATGGTTATCTTGCACATTGAAAAGAGGTGTAAAAAGTAAATGCCACCTTCCTTTTTAATAAATTCTTTTTATTTCAGCTCTAGTGGAAAAAATATATAATTAGAGAGTTGGAAATTCAGAAAAAAAATTCTGCTCTTTCTTTTGGGGCAGGGAAGAGTGAGAGGGAATGTGACCAGAAATGAAAAATCAAGACCTATAGCTACAGAAAAGACAGGGCATTCATTTTTTTCTATCCCATTATACATGCTAACTGGAAATAACTACTTCCAATGCTCATAAAAAAAAAAAAAAAAAAAAAGTAGAAAGTTGACCTTACTGCTTTTTTTCCAGTTTTAGAGATGGCAAGAACTTCATTTGTGGTCCATAACTTCCTTCCTGAGACTGGATTTTGATTAGTTTGACTAGCAGGATAACAGGCTAAGGTAATTTTTTTTTTTTTATTTTGTACCAGTGGCTCCAGTTCTTGGCTGTTTTCCACATCAAACCCTCACAAGACTGTTGAGTGCCAAATAACTATGCAAAGGGAGAGAAAAATGGATCATCTCTTCCTTCTGACAGCAACCCAAGTCTAGACCTGCCACAGACATTGCTTTGAAGGTTCACATGACAGTGCAGACATGATCCTACAGAGATGCTTTGCTTCAAAAGGAAGACACTGAATTGTTGAAGCTCAGACTGTGGTACTATTGCTTAGTTTGAACTGTATTTTTTCACTAACGAAGGTTGGAAAAAAAAATCTAAAGAATGCTTTGCTGTTACAAAATAGTTTTTTTCCAAGCTGGTTTCCACTCTTCTAAACATCTTGGAAGAATTCTTTTGAAACAGACATGTTTTGGACATGCTAATACTTCCCAAGTAAAAAACATGTGTGGGGATTTCTTGGGTTGTTGGTTTGGTTTAGTTCTGAAATGAAATGAGATTTACATAAACAATGTAAAATCATAGAACATGAAAAAAAGCCCAACAAATATAGCTAGGCCAGTCAAAATACTTTTTTTGGACATCTGTTTGGAGGGAAGACGTCACAATGATCACTTTTATCATCAACCATCACAGACCAAGAGAACTATTTCTTAGCCAATTGTTCTTCATCAGATTTGCTCTTGCAAATGATCCAAAGGAACATAGGGACACAAAAACTCAGTGGGATTAAGGGTTTCACAACCTGGCACACATGGGCTAAGGCTACTTGTATCGGAAAAAGCTGATTAAGCTCAGAGCTTCATCAAAGTATGAATCCTGGAAGAAGGGCTTGGTCACATCTGAGCCTAAGTGAAAGCTCTGCCCTTCTGCATTTGCAGCAGCACCAGTGCCTTCTTCCCAAAGATGCAGAGCTGAACATACTTGTTGGGAGTTGTCTGCTTAAGAGCACAATACTTCTTACCCTTTATAAACGATGAGCTCTCAAGCTCCCTGAAGCAAAGAAACCAGGCGAGGAAATATTTAATCAGTGAAAGGCGGAATTTATACGCAGTTGATAAACTAGGGGCTGTGTGGAAATATCAAATGGAATTGAAAAAAGAAACTCTTTCTATCACTGCCCACTGTCCTGAAATGCCTACATGTGAAAGCAGAAACATGACTTAATTTCAGTGGTAGGCACAAATGATCTGAGTTTCATAAAACCAAATCCCTGATTCTCATTCAGAAAATGAAAACATCTTTGCTATCATGAGTTGAGTTTTCTCCATTTTCTACATAGCTGCCCTTACAGCAGTGTCTTTCCTCTCACTAGAAACCACATCTCCAGCACTGGGATGCTGCACTCAGCATTTTCATAAAGCTAATCAAAGTGAATACAAGAGCCCCATTGGATTGCGGATTGCATTTTTGAATGCTTCTACATTAGGAGCATTATCAAGGCAGGTGCGTTTTGATTAAAACTGAGGATCTCTGCATTTCCCAAAGTGGCATTTTTCCTGAGTTAAGGGAAGCAGAGGGTGAAAGAGGCCTCTTGATACAATATGTGCTATGGAGGAAGGAAGAGCACAGGAAGAGGACTATGTGACGTACGGATGATGATGCATCCAGTGATTCAAAGGTTAGAGCACACCTCTAGGTGGAGACTGAGGTTATATACAAAGAGGAAGAGATGGATCTGAAAGCACAGCTCCCTCGAATCTTCCAAAGAGATGGAGTAGATCAAGATGCATCCAGCCTCAACAGATAATGATGTTTCACTACGAGGTGGAGATCCCTTGCCAAATTGCATCTCAGCCACATTTTTAAGCTTTGGGACATTATGTTTTTGTCAAAAAGTGTGTATCAAACAGTTACTAGAGCTTAAGCAGTCAAAAAGAATAGTCATAGGTGAATCTTCAAATTCATAGCAAGTATTTTGAGCAGTTAATTATGTTTTAACAGTTGATTATATAGTTCTGACATGATAAAAGAAAAACACAAAACTTATGTCTTCCTGCAGAGGTTTTGCCATTCATTTCTCATGAACACTAGTGCAAACACAGGCAGGGTATATTCAGTTGTTGGTGGAAGCTGGCATTCACCATCCTCCCCTGTTCTAAACAGCACATGCTTTCAAGCATCTAACACCTAATGAGGTCCAGTAACACACCCTGCTTCCCAGTCCCTGAACAACATGCTTCCACAGAGCTGGAGAAATAAAGAGGATATGTCCATACCTCAGCTAACCATACAACTGTGACTGTACTCACAGGTCAGACCAGCTCACTGTCTGCACAATTCACCCTCAGGTATGACAGCTCGGAGCTCCAAGCGGGAAGGTGCACACAGGAGACTTGTCTACCTGTATTTCAATTGCCTTTTGTCTCACACTGCAGACTCAATCCAAGAGCCCCTGACTTTCCCTGATGCCGTACCCAAGGCTGGCTCTGACTCAGCACTGTTCAAAGATGTGACAGCCAGCGTGGTGACATGGCCTGCTTCTGACTGTAGATTATGTATCACTGCTGTGTTCTCCTTAAACCTGTTGTTTACCTCTTTGCCTTAAACCTCGCCTCTTCCTAGCAGCTTGCAGGGCTTCTGTGCAGCATTCCTAACCAGGCTGCACCGAGTGCAGCTTGGGACACAGTCCACTCTGTACTCTCTGTATTTGGCATTTCTCTCAGACTATTAAAGGGAGAAGAAAAAGCTAAGAGGCGTTATTTATTAAATTCAAAAGCAACCCATTATCACTGTGTTACACTTCTAACATGAAAACACCATGACACAGCACCTGAAGGGAATCCGTTATCCCTGAAAAAGAAATCAAAATATATGCCCTGCTGTCGATGAATATATTCATGGTTACAGCACAAGGGGGAAATTATCGCTTTTCCTCCCCCACCTCTCATCCAAATATCTTCCTCAGGGTTGCACAGTATGAGATGAGCAACGTGACCTTGCAATGACAGAATTTTAATGTGTGACTGGTGCATCAAAAGTGATGCAGCAGCGTCTCCCTGCTCAGCGTTGCTATGTACATTACACATTTATGTAACACTGCTTCTCATCCTCAAGGCTGTCCTTTCCTAGGGTCAGCAGCAACAAACACAGAATTTATTTATCAAACTGTGAAAGCTACTTACAGCTGACGCAGAGAACTCTACACTCCTGTATTTTGGTGAAAAGGAGTTAACATGCAAAGCTATTCCCGATCCCAAAGCGGCAGAACAGAAGTAGATTTTTTAAAAATAGGTTAACTTGAAAGAGTAAACGGTTTATTTCAAACAAATTGCTTATTTCCAAGTTGTTTGCTAAAATAAACCAGTTTTCTTCTGGGCCTTAGCACAGAGTTGTGCATGGAAATGCAATGTCTTTGCATATATTAGTTCTCAATGCTCAGGGAGAGTCATCTAGAAAACAGGGTTTGATTTTCATTTCTAAAATTGAGAAGCCAAGAAGAATGTCTCCTCCTTCCCCTTGGCTCCCAGGTTAGAAGTATTTAATCCTGTTCATTGTTGGCATTTGTCATCCTCTCCTGCCCTCCTTGGTCTACTTTTCAGTTGACAATAGTTTAACTGAAGCTTCAGGAGCAGGCTTCCCTCTCATCCAAAGGCTGTGTTAAGAAGCAATCTACAGCTGGCATGAGTGCCTTTTTCCAGCTTTCTGTGGCCATGTAATAATGGGACAGATCCACTGCTCTTAGTACAGATCCAGCACTTGCCTCTTATAAACAGGATCCTTCTAGAGAATATAACACTTAAGGCATGGCAAACCTTGAGGATCCACTGCAAGTTTAGAGATATTCATAACATCAGAGGAAGTGCACGGCATTCCTTGGTACCAAAACAGATCACATTCTTCTTACAACACGGGTGATATAACTAGCAGGATACTAAACCTTCATATTCATTCAGCCCTTTAAGGAGAAGCATTTGTTTCTCAAAATCTTTGTGTAAGAGCATTGTTATACATGTTAGTCCAGCAGAGTACTCAGGATTTAACCTTAAAAGATGCTCTCTAATTAATCTATTGTACCTACAAAGGAATTCCAGAGTTTCTAGGATTTACTCTGCTTAGTACAGGCACTAAAATATCAGACTCTCTGTGGGAATGAGTCTCATTTCAGCTCCATGCATTTCACCCGTGCATCACTGTAGTGGCCTTAATGAAATACACCAGCAGCAGAGTTGATGCAAATCCCAAATCTCCGTTCACAGTTGAGTCATCAGCTATATTATATATATCCTTGAAAAAAACATATTCATAGCAGAAAAGCTCAGTTCAGCACAGGCACCAGAGGCATTTCTATTAAATCTTGTTGTTAAAGCCTCTTTGCTAAAACAATAAAAACTGGTTTAAATTGTGAGGGGTGGAAAATCCGAAGACAAATCAGATGCATAATCCAGGGAAGAACAGATCCACCTTGTGTTATATCACATTGGCAAGTTTATAAAATGATTGCCAGGCTGACGCAAAAATTAATCTCCCTAGAAGACCTTTTATTTTTTTCAAAAAGTAAACATTGCATTTTAATAACTGTGTCTCTTCCTTGACTTATGGGCCTTGAACTGCTATAAGCAATGAGTAATTAGCCACCTGCCTGCTTTCCCTAAGTCATGTCTTGCAGTTTGAAACTACAACCTTCTCACCTACGTGCTAGAAGGATTAGCAGCAAATAGACAGCCTCTGCACTTGCTTGCACTGGCTGTAAAGTGCCTGCAGGTTGCTCCATGCTTAGATCAAACCGTGCACGGATGCAAATATATGCAGTAGTTCTCCTACCTGCAAGACACATTGCTAACAAGATGGGTGAAGATCTGCAACCAAAGAAAATAATGGGGATTCAGAGCTGAGTAAGCCCATGATTGGGATGCAGTGGAAACTGAAATCACAGAATCACAGAATGGTTTGGGTTAGAAGGGACCTTCAAGATTATCTAGTTCCCACCCACCCATCATGGGCAGGGATACCTTTCAGACCCAGATCAGGCTGCTCAAAGCCCCATCCAGCTTGTCCTTGAACACTTCTAGGGATGGGGCAACAACAACGTCTCTGGACAGCTTGTGCCAGTGCCTCACCACCCTCATAGCAGACAATTCCTTCCTAATATCAAATCTAAATCTGTTTTCTTTAAGTTTAAAGCCATTACCCCCTGTTCCATCATTACATACCCTTGTAATGAATATGTGCACTGCTTTCATACACATCTTCACATCAGGCTTGTGTGGGCAGGAATCTTCAGAGGGAGGATTTCTTTATTTTCTCTTTAAAGCAACTGTTCTCTAGTTTGTTGTGGCAAAATAATCAGCATTTTGCAGAAAAACGGATTTGGCTTAAACTTTTTACTCTAAGCAGTGAAGTCATCACCTAGGTGTCTGTGGTATGCAGTGGTGTCCTCACTGAGCCCAGTTCAAGGTTGTTCCTTCTTATCTCTCATACTGCTTTCAGTCCTGTCTTCCACAAGGGCAGATAAAAGACCCAGGAAGGACTCATAAGCTAGTAGCAGTACCACATGAGATGGGGAGGTGCTGCTTCAAACACAGGGCTGGAATAACCATTGTGGAGGGACAGGCTGTCCTGCAGACTTCAGAGGTGAAGGTCACTCCTCATCAGACCTTTCCACACAACATCAGGGCTTGCCTCTGCACTCCTTGGTTGTGGCAGTGAATATTTATTCACCAAATTAATCTCAGTGCTATGGGAATAGGATGTCTTGGGTAAATCTGAGCAATTCATCTGTTAGCTGTGTAAAGCCCTGAGTCCCACACTGCTGCACAAGGGCTGGATTTCCATTGCAGGGAAAGGGTTTGGTTTCCATCATGTCATGGAAACATTCCTGGTCTAAAAAACAGTCCTGAAACACGTTTGATGTAAAATACAAAGATCTTGCTGAGCAAACATTGATGGGTCTGCAGTTTTGTGACAGACCGAGTGAGAAACAGAATATATGGTTGGATCCTTCCCCTGCCAGCAGGACACTTACGACATACTCACAGGACACAGGTTAAAGTGCAAAGAGATGCTCAATTACGTAAATCCAGTTCATCTGTAAATGTGGAATAAAGTACTGTTAGCCTTCACTTACTTGTCTGGGACCAAGCTATATTTTCATGTATACTTGGTTTACAGATAAAAAAGCGATGGAGTTTGAAAGAAGGCTTGACTTTGTTTTGCAAGATGGAGACACACTCAGAAACAGCAATGACAACACAGCCTGTAAAGGATTGTGTTTATCATAATATCTGCCACTCCTGAAACCAAGTCACAGTCACTAACAGTCCTGAAACCTTTTGCCCCTCTAGCAGAGGCATAGCTCAAGGAAAAGGAAAAAAGCAAGCGAGGCTTTTAGACTTCTCCCAGACTCACCCTCATCTGGTCTAGTGATTACTCATATCGCCAACAGAAAGATTTACCCAAAATAAAACAAAAGTACATTTGCATAGCAATTAGACAGATCTTTTTACTGCTTGTGCACCGAAGTGATCCCAAAACATTAATTAAGCCTCACAGCACTTCAGAAAGGCAGACAGCCCAGAGTTTGTTTTACAAGTGGGTCAGCTGAGGCTGATACAGCACAAAGATAGAAAGGGAAAAGCCTGGATCTGGTTAGATCTTGCTGTGACAGCACTGCCTAAAGTAACAACAGGTGTTTAACACGTCTACACGCAGCCATCAACTCCTGTTACAATGCAGAACATGAGCACAGTACTAGTATTACTATTTTAATTATAAAGTGTTACCTATATAGAAGCTGAGCCAGAAAATATAATTTGCTTTAGCACAGAGCTAACTGCAAAACTAGCTGCTCATTATATGGTAATGGAACCGATACCTATCAGAAAGGAGATGTGAAACCACAAACAACATTGTGATTAGATGACTCTAAACTGTATTTAAAAAGCATGAGATACTAGATCCTGAAGCAAGAGGAAAAGATCACTGGTTGTGGTTAATAGAGGCAGGCATGATTTCAATCATGCGTTAAGCTAACTGCCAGAAAACAAGAAAAGCACACACAACCACCAATATCCAATATGTATGCATCTTGCCATCAGTGCTATGTTTATTACAAAATATATGCAGGCAGTATTAGAAATAGATCTTACTGATCAAAAAGAATCTAATCCTTTGCTGCATACATCCAGTTTTACAGTGATGGATGAATGAGATCCAATAGGAAAATAATGGTCCTTCCAGCCTCAAAAAGAAAAAAATTAAAATTAGTAGCTGTAACGCAGGCTCCTATCTCACACTGCATTTCTATTCTGCCTTCTCTCATCTGGGTTACTTTGAGAATTCTTGTCGGTAGGAATTCATCCATCTCTGGTTCTTTCCTTCCTCCCTGAATTTCAAATTGGGCAGAGCCAGAGGTGAAAACTTCAGCTGCAAGTCCAGACATTGAGGAACACATTCCAATGTGGCTTCACTGATGCATCTCCACCCTGATGCTCACCAAGTACAACTCCTGAGCAGAAGCTGCCAAGGCAAAGACCAAACTCATTCTCACTAGTTACACATACAACATGCCTATACACCACCTACTAGGAAAATGCTTCCCTCAGAGTACTGACACAGATACTTGCAAAGTCCTGAACAGAGTTTGTGTTGTGAGTGGAAATGTAGTGGTTTTTTGGCTAAAATAAAAAAGGCCTTCATTGGAAAGATGTAAAAGAAATCAAATGCAGTGCTAAATACAGGTACACAACAGGCACAAGAGTTCTTGAGCCATCCTCCACCTGTGTATACTGCAAATACTACACAGTGCCATTCCCAAGCTTCTGCTGCAGATTAAGGGGAAGGTTTTCAGCATGTTAATGATGCTGCACTATTAAGCAGCACTAGAGTGGTACCTATTTATGCCAGCTAAGTGTCTGACTTCTGATTAAATGCCCTCTTCTCAGCAAAATAAGGAAAAGGGAGAAAATAAGAAATAGAGAAAGTTGGATTGGCTATTGGATGGAGAAAAAAAAAGGTGCTCCACAGACCCAAAAAGCCATAAAGTGCCTGTTTCACCCTTCAGTCCTTTCCTTGGCAATTATGAGCAGAAAACGGATGTGGGGAGGAGAAGGGAAGGAGAGCTTAAATTAAGATGTTTCAGATTTTCCTCTGGAGCATACTGAAAGCATACTGCAGCTCCTGCAAGGCTTCCATCTGCACACATCATTCAAGGAGTCACAATGCTGAGGGCTTCATTCTTACCCTGCCGTAGATCTGGTCTCATCCTACTTTTAGTGACATCAGGGCAAACAAGGGTGGCTCCAGGGAAGGTGCTCAAAGGATCACAGTCAACCAAACACACTGGAACCTCTAAAACTGGATTTCAACCTGCTACATTGTAAAATAATGAGTAAGAGCATCTGAATGCTTAGAGTATTTGACATTCAGGGCATGTGAGTGCAGAATGATTGAAACTTCCATGATAGATGTGCGGTACAATAAAATTTCAGATCCTGTCTGCTTGCGTTCATCACCTTTCTTGCTCCGTTTTTCTGGCTGCATAAATCACACTTACTTTGCAAACTCACTGAATGCTGAATTGATTCAAGACAGAGAGTTCTCCACATACAGCTGCTTACTTGCCAAAAGGCTGTGACTGACATCACAGCGGAGGCTGCCCACTGGTGCTACACAGTTGTGCTCACTTTTCCTTAGGTTAACTTCATTACAGAAGTAGACTACTGAGAGTAACACTCTATATTTTAAATACAGAATCCCAGTTCTGCAATGTAGAATAAAATCTTTAATATGGAGTGTTTTCACCCCAAAGCCATGAGATTTTTATACCAACAAAAGCAAGAGTCTTTGTAATACACTGTGTTTTTCATTTGGAGTAACCTGGGGTTTGGTTTACTGATCCAGCTTCAGAGGACTGAAGGGGAAGAAGTTTAGATGTTCCACAGATTCTTCTTCCATCAGCTTCAAAGGTTTCTCTCCAGCTTCTGTACTTTTTAATTATCAGAAACAACTCGAAAGACCACTCCTGCCACAAATATTGTGTGAGAGCATTTGAGTATAAGCACTGATTATTTGTTGGCATACGCTGCATCCATCAGTCTTAAATAATCATAAATAAAAACATCTGTGCTATGCTTTGGTACATTTCTCTGTTTAAACCACTGATGAATTTCTAAGTTGTACAAACAAAAAATTGCACTTTTATCTTCTAGAAAGTCTTGCTAGTCCAACAGACCTTCAGCTGAAGGATTCTTTATTGTACTCAAACCTCGTCCCATAAGAGTTGCCGCTGTTGCTCAGTTTATGAAGTATCTTAGAGATTCTGTTTGGTCCACAACAGAAAACTCCAATGGTCTTCCTGTTAAAAAAAAAAAAAAAAAAGGAAAAAAGTTATGACAATGTGAATAAACAGTAACATCTAATGATAGCACTGGATTCTGGCCTCACTCAAACATAAAGTCAACTATGTATAAGTTTCGAGATGAGAACAGCTCACTAGATGATGCCGTTAGTATTACTGAAGCCATTATATCTCTCCCAAGTATTCTCACAAGAAACCCCATTACTTATATGACTAGGACAGCTCTTAGGAGAAAGTGCCTCATTTTAGTCTCAAGATACCAAGTGATGAAAAATTACTATTTTCCACTCTATTTTTATTTTCACGAGGAACCACTTTTTTGTTAAAAATGTGTCTCACTATAATGACGTCATTAGCATAACTCATGATATACACCAGCAGGAGATCTAGTTACTAACGGTGATTTGTTACACTAATGAAAACAGAGCACTACTAACCCCTGATTATTTCTGGTGGCAGCAGAATAATTTGCTGCTTTACCTTCACATTAGCATGCAGTTTTTCCTTCAACATCTATATTGGGAAATCTTACAACAAGTCAAACACAGAGCATGAACCTTGTCCTTCACCCATAGCTATCAGCCTGGGTTCATTAGTTAACCAGACTTTTTCACACCATTCTACTGACAACAGCTCTCTGCTCTCTGGTCACCTCAAAGAAGGGCTGTAAGTCAGACTCACAGTCATATAACATCTAAGGGCTCAGAACTGTAGCCAGCACCAGAACAGAGCACATCAACCACAAAAGGACTGAGCCATTCATAATACTCATCATCTCCCTTTTTTCGAAAAATGAGTAGGGAAAGAAAAGGGCAGGGAAAGACAATTCAGTGCTGCAACTTCTACATTATGAGAAAAAGAAAACATCCTTTTCCTGCTGAAATTGTGCCACTACAGAAAAAGATATTAAAGATTTAGTGGGATGAAGAAAAAGCATACAAGAGGTAACATGGTTGCAATTATTGTGACCTACAGCATTCACCAAGAGGCTGGAGACTTGAGTTCTGGACCCTGCCTCCAGGACTGTCTCAGTATTTCATCCAATAACTATTTAATATAAAATATTTTAGCAGGATAATCAAACACAGTTTAAAGCATTTAAAGGTCCCTGTAAAGTATGTGTTTGGTGAGAAGGGAATTAACACATACAAGAAGAAATCTTTGGTGCATACTGTCAAGTGTACATGGTAGATCTTAGGCAGCTGCTCAAATAGCATGGCAGTGCACGCTGTACCAGTGCACAGCAACATTGGCATGGTACAGCTGAGGACTCCACACTAACAAAAGTTACACAGCTAAGTGCAGCAATGTCCTTATGCAGGCGCCTTACAATGCTAATTTTAATTGCCTTCTATCACATCATCTCTCATATCAATCCATGGCAAATATTCATAACCCACACTTTTCTCATCCTTATGTATATCTATTAAGCTTTCCTGTCCTAGCAGTACTTGTTTTAATGGCAGGGAGTGTTGTGCTGGTGGCTGGGTTTGCAGCAATAATGAGAGCACTATTGCATATTGCTCTCAAAGAAGATTGCTCAGCACTTGCAGACTCTGAACTCCCTCTAATCTATGCACACTGGAGAAAAAGGATTCATGAGATGCTAGCAAGAATTTGTCTTCTACTGTGCATTTAATTGAGAGAATTAATGTTGTTGTTTTTTTGTGGGTTTTTTTTTTCATTAGTCTAATTAGTACAACCAACTGATAAAATAAACCCCAAAGAGTTCAGCTGCCCCTCTCCCTTTCATTCCATATAAATAGCCACCAAAGTAAAGACATGTCTAAGCAGCACATACTGCTAATGTATTCCCATCCTAGCAACATCCTTGCAAGGTACACCAAATTTTTGGCTAGTCATCAGAACCACAGAAAGGTTAAATGATTTGCCTAAAGTCACATATGAGACCTGTGGCTAAGAAGGTCTCCTGAAACCCTGATGAATCACTGTTCATGCAGTAAACCAGAGGTTGTCAGATTTCCTTCCCAGGATATCCACCACAAGCATCTATTCTGGACATCCTCCCACGTGCCACTAACCTCCCACATTCTCATCCCACTGCCTCCCTCACCTCCACCACCCACTTCCCTGCTTGCAGGTATCTCCCTCCCTGCCTCACTTGGCTCCTGCCTGGTTGCTGGGACAGGAGGTGGCTGAAAGAAGGTACTGCCCGGAGCAGCACGTTACTTGGCTTTAATTGTGTATCACTTGTTTGGGACAAAGGCTCACTATGTTGCTAGAAGAAAACAGGCAGCTGTGTAGTGCTACATCTGAAAATCTTAATAAATACCATTAACATGTTTGTAGTTAAGGAAACTATGTTATAGACCACTCTGTGCAATAATTATAAACATCAATATAGCATTTTACTCAGAACACTAAGCAAGTACCTCCTCAGTGTTACTATGGGATGAGTAGGTCAGCATGTATCCTTAGTCCATTTTATGAACAGCAAGAGGTGAGGGAGAGGTGAAAAACTTTGCTACATCAAGAAGACACAGTCAGGACTTGAAACGTTTCTGTTTTAAACCTCACAGTAATTTCTAGAGACAGGTTTCTCCTCTACAGCAGATGAGAACTGTATCAGGGTGCTCCATGCCTTTCTCTCCCTTCATATGTCCATTTGACCTAAGCAAAACTGAGCACAGTGCAAGCTTTTCATTCAGGACACAACTGAACAGGAACAAGGTTGCTGCTCCATCCCCCCACGAAAAGCAGGGGAAAAAAGGAACAGTAATTTATTATATAAACAGTCCTACTGCACATTGCTGGGACGGCAGGTGTCATATGAAATATGAACAGTAGATGGCATGCGTCTGCTCCTCTTTTCCAGAAAAAAGGATCAGGGACCTGGTGCTGGGTTGTCCCATGTCACGCTCTGAAGGTCTGGCAAAGCTCAGACACTTACAAATGCACTTTGCTTATTTGGGACCCAAACAGCAACAACAGCAACTCACAAAGCACACAGCAATCAAACAGCTACACTGAGAGAGCTCTGCCAGCTGCCTCTTTATTTATATGCAGCTTTTCCTAAAAACACAAGTTAAAAACTGGAAAATATCTTGGCTGCCCATAAACAACCCCAAGGGGATGATTGCAAGTATGAAAGCCTGAATACCGGCACCAGACGTTGGAAACAACTTGATTGACCTATTTTGTTTTGGTTCGAGTTTTTTTGGTCTCCATATTGCAGCAGTGACACTTAGGTGGAAAGTTACAGGGAAATAAGAACCGAAATAAAGCTAGTGGCAGACCTGGAAATTGGACCATAGGGAAAAATTGAAGTTCCCCTCTCATCCAAGGAAATAGAGAGAATCATTACCTACAACAGGTAAATTTCTATGGGACAGCTGAGGTTGTTACAGGTTTCACTACTGTGCCTCATGTTACATGTAACTATGCCTACAGATACAAACCTGAATAAACCCTGATAAAGGGGTGACAAAGGGTGACAAAGACTACATCTTAGCAAGCTGTCGGTAATTCAAAGAGTCAGAACATTATTTAGCTACTAAAAGACACCTTGCTTGAAAATGGTGGCACGATTTACAGACCTGATGTGAAAACACAGAGGAAATGGTACTTGAAGTCTAATTAGGAGTAATGCAATGGAAAGCAAAAAAGAAAAAGCAAGTATGACTATTACTAATAGTTTCATCTATATTATGTGCACTTACAGCCTTGCAAGGAAGTGGCAGAAACCTCATCATTTTCATCTTTTAAAACTGCACTCACACAGCTAAACTAAAAAAAAGACATCAGAATGGAGCATAAAAGATCAACAGTATTCTATGCAGAGGTCTCTCAGCCCAGAGAGTCAACTTGCTTCCATGACCTCTCTATTTTCCTTTCTGTCCCATGTTTCTTTACTCTAAAAACCCTTCTCTAAGTGTGAGAATTCTACTGGGGATGTCCCTCTGTATCAGCCTTCAGGGGGTCCTTGCAAGGGACCCTGTCCTCTATGACCTGAATTCAAGGAGAGGATTGTCGGCAGCTCACACTGCTAACATGATATGTTTGGCACTCAGTATTTCTCAAGAACCAGGGCTCAGTCTCCCCAGCCATATCTGGCCTCAGAACAGAAGAGTCGGTAAGACATGAGCAGATTTCACTTTGCAAGTGCAAGAGAGGATAAAAAGTTCTTGAGGGAAAGTTTTGCAGTTGAACGTGAGCACACTTCTCAAACTGATGCACCCAGATTACGATCAACAGCTACTGAGGGTGTTTCGTTCTCACACAACTGACTTTGCCAAAAGTGGATTAGGGAAGATTCACACAATCCCTTCTACCAGATCAGCTTTTGAGGCAGAAAACTACCAGTCGGGGGGTAAAATACTCAACAAACAAAGTTGGATCTGGACAAAGACATTTCATAGTCTAATTGTATGTTTTCTCTGGTTTGCAACTGTCTTGTTTCAGACCACAATATGTTTTCCTACCACAGTAAAAAAGACATTGCCAGATCTTAACAAAGAATAAAAAACTGCCAGAAATCTCCAAAGACAATACATCCTCTGAATAAAAACAATACAGGTCAGTCAAGTTCTTCCTTGTGAATTTTGTTTGCAAACTAGCACTATAACTCAAGAAAATTATAGGAGTAGTCAACAGTTTAAAAAAATGCAACTTTATATATAAAGACACAATATGTTGAAAACAAGACGTTGCCATGGACAAGAATACAATAATATAGGGAATCTCTTGTTTTCTGGGCCACGGAACATCTTAGCTGTGTGAAAAGCTAAACTGCTCTGAGTGTAAAAAAAAAAAAAAAAAAAGTGTTTCAGTTTGTACAGGCTACCCCTCACAGCAAAATATTAGTGAATTTCAACATTACATTCTATAATAAAATGCAGAAATGTTTTCATACAAACATAGCTAGACAGAGATATCCCCAGCCATCAAACTGTGGCATCCTTCTAGTACTTACCGCCTGTTACATTTTGCTATGTCATCAAACAGGAGTTTCCACTGGGGTCGTCCAATCGAAAGCCTGGAGTTTAAAGCTTGATATTTTTCACCAATTATTTTCTGCAAGAAACAAAAAACTCCATTCTGCCTGATTTGCAAATTGCCTCATATCACCCAGGGCTCCCATTGCTGACATTGTCTGACTTGCCATACTGCTGATGTGGAAAACCTGAGCTCAAGCACCAAACAGTTGTGATTAAAACTGCAGCTGTTTTATGCTTCGATACCTCTGCTCAGTACCTTTTCAACAGCTCTCCTTGGTGTTCATTATGCATTGTTCCTCATGCAGCTGCTCATTAATTTCCACATTACTTTTAAACCAATTTATTTAAGCCATAAAACAATAACCATGCTCCTATTACTCACTCCCTCACTGGCTTTTTATGCTAAGTTGGAATAAACACTGCTGATGCAAAAAAATCATATTTCTGTCTGAAGTCTTTTTTTAACTTTGTACAAGTAACTATTAAGATGACTAGGTTTGAAAAAGTAACAAGGGAAATCTTACTTTTCTCCCTGAGAGTAGTTTGCCAGCTGTTTTGAACTGCTGTAAGAGCAGAAAGCAGCTAAAACTGCTCCCCAGATGGAACCCAATCCATTCTAGCGATGTTAACTCACCAGCATTTGGATAAGGTGGAATGCCTTCCCATTGCAGGGCATGATCCTTCTTTGCTCTGCTGTTCTAATGCCACAGAAAGGCAGAGGGGAGTCTTATCTATGCTCCCACATTCCCTCCTCTGCTGAACAACCTGAAACAATGCTCATACCAATGCAAACACAGAGGCCAAGTCATCCTCTGTTGGGCTTTTATAGAGACAAGAGACATTTGCTGCAGGGTGGGCTTGGCTCCCTCTTACCACACAAGCACAGGGCTTCTGTGCAAAGGGAGCATGAAGTGAAACTGCTCTAATTTTGGTAGCAGTCAGCACTTTGGACTAACAGTAGTGAATACATCAGCTGTATGGCAATGGAGAGTTGAGTTTAATCCCCTCTTGAGAAATTATGAGCAGCATTATGTATGGTTCATGTCAGTTTTGTTCAATAGCCCCCAAAAAAAAAAAAAAGTGACAACTAAAAAGCTGACTTAAATAAATTCAACAGCTGCTTGATCCACAATATTAGCAAACTTCCTTTGAATTGACTATTATTCCGATTTTGCTGTCTCATTCCATTGCAGTCCTGCTTCTGCTTTTAATTTTAATCTAACAATTACATACCAGGTTCATCAATCAGGTATCTTCAAACACCCCATTTCAGTTGACATATGTTGTCCAGACATTACATTTGTCAGAGCCATAACTACTGTAGCTATCACATCATTTAGACTATTGGGTAGTGTTCCTATTACAGCTGTGGGTGTTATGCTATCTCCACCTGATACCCGGCAGATCAAAATCCTTTGGGCATGGTTTCTCATTGCATTTCATATTATAAAGCCATTGTCAGGCTTGGTTCTGGACCTCCTGCAGTCAATGGAAAGCTTCCTGACACAGTAGGGTAAAGACTTGCACCTAGATTATGTGCTAAATAATTTAAAATGAAGATCGCAAGCATAAATAGTTACAGGAGATGCCAAGAGTCGGGGAATTATCCCAGCCTTGGGTTGGTAGTACATGACAGTTGACAGTTCAGTATAATTTCCAGGCTCATACATCAAGAAACTTCTACCTTCTGTCTACAATTGAGGCAATGAAAAACAAATCTTTTTTAAAATAGCTAGTTTCTCTCTAAATATATTTTGGAAAAGAAGATATGAGCTTGCAAGTTCCTAGAACTATTCTGTTTTGATTCTTAGCCCAGAAACAATGCAGATTTCCCATCAAACAAGGCCAACTGTCTGGTCCATGGCCTGGCAGGACCTCTTCCCTAGAAAAGGAAGATATGGATTTCTGCCCACACTTAATCAAGTTAAGGGTACCAAACCAGATTCTCTAAATGCTGTAGGGATGGACTGGCTCTCTTTCTCCAGTACTGAATCAGTCACCTGAATTTATGGCCTCATCTGTTTTTACTATCTACAGTAATCCCCTTCTACATGTGACTGGCAGTTTGCATTGCCTATTACTCTCCAAGGTTTACAAACAACATTTGGCCACATACCTGTATTCCATCTGTTTGACTGACATACAGCTGGATATTTATATAGTCTGGCCGATTCTCCTGCCAAAGCTGGAAGGATGATAAAAACAGCTAGTGAAATAGTAATCTTAATCTAAGTGTGAAGTCACTTGTGCCTACTATGCTGAGAGGCATGGGCTTCAGCATCAGTGAAGTAAGCATTTTCATGGAGAAGCTATGGTTGCACAGCACCTCTCTGTGAATTTTGCACTGTGTGCAAAATATTATCTTAGGAAGCCCTTAAAATCCACCTGAAGTTGGATTTCCTTTCACTGTCACCCCTCCCTTCTCAATCTGCCCACTAGTCAAATGGCTAAAGGCCACTCAGACTTCCCAGACTGCACGTGCTTCTTCCATCTCAGAGCAGGGTAGACGCGAACAAGTTTAGCACTGTGCAATGAAATACTGGTGAAAGATACTCAAACTGTTTTGTGTAACTCCAAGAATAAACGCAGCCTGGATCAGGCAGCCCAAGCAGAACTACTACTGGAGTTCACTTGTTTTGAGCAAGGCTGCCACTCTCTTTACCATGCCAGTTATGTGGTGTGGACATACTTCGCATTTAAGTTGTCAGTATCCCTTCAAACAATGCCCATTACCTTGTTATGCAACATACTGAGCAGATCTGCAAACCAGCGGAAAGATTCAATGTCCCTGCACACCCAAATGAAGTAGAGTCTTCTGAGCTTGTAGCATTTCCAGCCGTCACTGGAAAATAAAATGTGCGGGTAATTAAAAATTATAATTTAAAAAAGGAACATTGATTAAGATGCTTTATATTCATAAACGGAAACATGAATTTCCATTAGAAGCTAACTGCTAAGTTGTTCTTCAAGCTGTGATACATCAAACACTGAATTGACCTACACAGTTTATTCGGATGATCCTGAGAATATTAAATCTCTAGCACAGAGCTAACAGCCATCATAGGTACTGTTTCCACACTACAAGGTCGTCAGCAATACAGATGATTTGGGCAGCAAATATGTATTAATGCATCATCATCAAACCTTTATTTCAAAGAAAATGAGACATTCTAAGTTCAAGAGTATTGTGTCAATTCTTTATTAGGTTTATTAAGTGACCCATAAGTGTAAAGTACTGACAAATGCATTCTGCCTTTATATGTGAAAGGCTCTGGTTGATTATAATTAATAATAGTAGCAAAATCACATAGACCATCAGGGCCCCATTGTGTAAGGGAACTGTGTGATGTACAGACCTTAGAAAATGCTGGTGGGTACAGTGCAGCCATGGGCAGATTCTGGCATTGCATTTACACAAAACCAGGATTCTCATGTCAGCTTTCTAATTCAATTAAAACACAAATAAGCACAAAGGAAGGATTTGGAAGAACTGGGACAGAAAATAGAAATGAAAAATGTCCTGATGATTAGTGAGTTCAAATAAAATACAAATATTCAGGAAGTATTTTCTTAGTTGACCAACACTGTTTTCTGTTGTTCTGATTGTTTCCTCCTTTTCCTTTAAAATAATTTTCAGATAGAGAAGGCCATAGCTCCAAATGCTAGTCCAAGCAGCCAAGACTGCTCAAAAAAGTTTCATGATACACCTCATCATTCCCACTGTGCATTATTCCAAACTCTAGAGTTGGAATAGGCATAGTTAGAAGGGTATAGTGTTAATAGATCTACATAAGTGATGGTTCCAACCACTGCCCTGCCTCCCTATACCACTTCCTGCCCTGAGGAACAAGGATGGAGACATCAGCAGCACCTCAGCAGCATGGTGAGGCTGAGAACTCACCTTTTGTGCAAACTCCTCAGAGACAGTAAAAAAAATGCTTTAGGACTGGGGAGTACAGTGTCTTTCAAGTCCTGATTTCAACTTTTTTATTTATAAACTGCTGATTTGCCAAACAAGATTTCTTCCATCTCTTTCTGACTGCTTAGGCTAAGACAAGACCTTAGGAAAGGTCACAATCTGGTCAGATGTGACAAAAGAACTATAAGCACTAGCAAGGAAAATAAATGCCTTTCACTATAAAAAAAGGACAAAAGAAGAAAAAAACACATGGCATTTTGTATTGAAATGCCACAGTTCAGTAACAAAACATACAGTGATGAAACATTGCAGCTTGGACAAAGAGGCTGGACTGTAAAACTTCATGAAACAAATCAAGCATAGATTTAAAATTGCACCTCAGACACATGCCTGTGTCAACCTCCAGCAGGATGTATTATGCAATAAAGGTGCAATCCCTCAATACAAATCCACATCTATATAATACTTTTTAAATGTTTCTTTGTTACTTCTGCCCATAATAACAGCCATTATTTACAGTCCCTTCTGCATGAAAGCCACTAGCTTTCCTTAAAGTACATTGTATTTTCTTAAATTAGGGCACAAGGTTCAACAGCTAAGCGGAAAGAAGGGCAGAAGCAGGAATCAAATCATGTACATACAACAGGAACACAATGGAGCAGGAAACAAAAAACTACATTAACAGGCTTCTGATCTTCGCCAGACCTGGATGTCCTTGACACAAAAGGACTGCCCTCGCTGTTCTGCAGCGCTGGCATCCTAAGGCAGTTTGCATGTTCATACCTGCCAATTTCTGCTTCCAAGCCAGGGCAATGACACAGGCAAATCATCCACTAAACCAGTGCCTTGTTGATGTCTAAATATTGAGGAGGGAAGCAGGCTAAGACCGTTACTTTTTCCCAGAACGATTCTCCTGTATATTGCACTGTGCATAAGGGGAAGAGTGGCTAAAAAGGCAGGTTATGGAATTGGCTTCTTGGAAACCAATTTATGGCCTTATGCAGAAAAGTGAACATTGCAAAATCCTTTGGACACAACAATTCTCAGGCAGTGTCTGTGCAAATTCCTACATCATTTGATAACTGGTAGAGGCAAACAAACCTCTCACTACCTGCTGCTGCCCATCACTGTGACTTGCAACATTTTTGCTAAACACTGTCAGGGATAATCCATCATGAGCAAAACAGTAATTTTATCCACCTGAATGCCAGGCTTTTGGGCAAAAATGTACCCTGTTTTTGAGAGGATGATCCACACCCTCTCAAGAAAAGAAAATGAGGGAGATCAAGCTGGTCTTTGACGACTGCAGCACTATGAGACAGGTGAGGCTAATAACTTTCCGTCCACTCAACACTGTCAGGTCAAGCCCAGATTAAGGACATAGTAACGTGCACAGCATCTAAATATACTTCACTTTGGATTTAGAGCTGGCCACTGGCATACAAATCTTGGAAAAAATGCTTTAGTTGTGCATTGTAAGACCCTCCCAAAGCCACTTAGCCTCAGCACCTCAGGGAAGGTTTAACTTACACATTCACAAAAGTCAAACCAGGAGAGCCGAGCCAGCATTTCCAGTATAGAGAATGTCACAACTGCCTGACTCTCAAAAACTCCCTATTACAGTCTACAGCCTTACCTAAGATGGGACTAGGGAACAAGTCTAGCTTGAAGGACTGTGACTATGTTAATCACAGGCTAGGCTGGTGGAAGGATACAAAGGCTAGTGACACTGTCCTAGTCCAAGTGCATAACTAGCAAAACTTTGCCACAATTCTTTGGTTACAAAGACAGTGCGAGATGATTTATGCCCTTCAGGTACATCCCAGTCCTCTACATCTCTCCAAGGAATAACTGCTTATGCCAGTGGAAGATTTTTAAGACTTTCAAAGCTTTTCTGACATGCACTAAATTGGGGGGAAATGGCTTTAAAAGGCTTAAGCTCACTTACAGCAGTGTGTTGAGTACTGATGCAAATGGTGTAA
Source organism: Grallaria varia (assembly GCA_013396735.1). NCBI lineage: Eukaryota > Metazoa > Chordata > Aves > Passeriformes > Formicariidae > Grallaria > Grallaria varia. The sequence continues at coordinate 503,725 of VWZG01003873.1, forward strand.
CTCCAATACCTCCAGCCACACAAAGACTGACCTCGTAGTTCAGGGCTTCCTCAAAAGGACTTCCAAAAGGTCCATCCACATACAGTCTGAAAAAGCAAAAAGCAGAGAGAGCTGCTAAAATCAGAGAGAGGAAAAGAAGAGTGAGCAGGAATTAAAACCCTATATAGAAATTTTTAAAATTTTTTCATTAGTCCTGAAATGCAGAATGTGAAAATCTTCTTTTCTGGAAAGCTTTATGTGGACAGAAATGAATGTATAGGTGGTACGAAAAACTGCTATATAAAATCTCTTTGCATATTCCATCATTAGACAAGTTACTTTTTAATCAAACAAGTGGAGGTGACTAAATTATGGCTGCCCTTTGTGTCTGACACTAGATGGCAAAGAAAGTGCTGCATTAGAAACAACAGCAACGTGATGAGTCATATGCAGGATTGAAAAGAATTTGGCTAGCCTTGCCTGGGTGGTTCATCTTATACAGATTTTCTGAAGAGGGCGAAAAATTGCCGAGTTGTTCCCCTTTGACTCATGCCTCTCATTTTTATAACTATTTTGTTCACTTGTTTTCAAAGATTATTTAGAAGAATGTGCATACTCTTCATAATGAAAGGAAATAAGCTTCTTCTTTAAAAAATCAGCCTTAGAATTACAGGCAGAGGAGAATTCTCTTTTCCCAGACAAACCCTTCCAACCCTCATCTGATTATTTCCTTTTGAGGGCTGGATTTTAGCCATAATTTAAGTTCTCAGTCTGATCTCATTTCTTTTAGTTTTGTGGTCTGATCCTTGGCATCATCTTACCAGTCAAGACAACTCCTTGTCTGGGTGTCTTTGGCCAATATGGTCCTTTTTAGGAATTTTTTTCCAGATCTCTGTTATTGCTAACCTCTTGATGCCTTCATATGTTAGGCTCCTTCTTCTACAGTGTCTTAACTGAACACAGACAAGTACCTACTTTCTGATGGATCAGGAGGGAAATCCCTAACTACGCCCTGTCTAATAAACTCCTTTCTTAGTGTCCTTCCTGAAGAGAAAGGGAGAAGACACTGGCCTAGACACCAACATCATCAGAAGGCATTGTAAATGCTGGTAGTAAATGTTCTAAAGTAACCAAATTTTACAACTAAGCAATCTGCAACCTAAATATGCTTTTCTTATTTCTGTCTTTATATTCTGAAGTCTCTACAGAATTCTACAAACCTCTTGGAGAATCTCAAAGCTTTTCAGTGTCAGATATGTTAGTTCCAGCATGATGGGAATATTAGAAAAACAAATTCAGTCCTTACTTAGGACGGACAAATTTTTTTGCGCTATGGGGTCAAGCAAAACTTAAGTGGGCATGTGTATACAATATAAAAATTAAATGTTTCCTATTACATGACACTTTATACCACATTTGCTTAACAAGGGTTTATTTTCCATTAATGCAATTTTACCACTGCAGGTGCAGAGTGCAGCAGCAGCTGCTTTAAGAGATCTAAATGTTGCACTGTCATTTGACTGGGGAGGTAAAGGTACACCTATTATTTAACTAAGCAACAGGGGAAATGTTGAGAAGCAGGTCATTACACTGAAGGAAGTCTGGTCCACAGGACATTCTGAAAGAAGTCCACAAGTGTTATTGGTCTCAGATGTTTAGATGTACACGTAACAGATGTAAGAGAGATTTAATTTTCGAGTATCAGTGCATGTCAAAAAGAAGAAAAAAAAATAACAAAACAATTGGATAACAAAGACCAGCAGCTCAGGTCCTGTGTCATTCCTGGCATACCTCTTATGCATGTTACCCTAAGCAGGCCCTGCCTGGCTGGTGAAATACACAGAATTGCTCTTAAAGGTATGAAGGGCAAAAGCACAGGCCTGAGGGAAATTCCTTGAAGTTTGGTCAAGAAGCATTAACTTTCCTTTGTATACACAAACTTCAAGCCAACATTTTGAGTGAAAAACACAAACAAAACAAAAACAAACTAGCAAAACACATTTTTCCAGAAATGACTACAGTGGATGCGACAATAATCGTATACTGTATGGGTGCCAGTCAGCATAACTGCGCTACTTTAGGACTACCTGGAGTGTTATGCATGTCTGATCTCAGAAGGGATTAAGCAATTCCTGGAAAGTGAGAGCCACTGAACACCACTGACAAGATCAGGAGCTGAAACATGCAAAAACTAGATCTGGTCACCAGAAACCAGTCAAGCATGGTGCATGCCAGAAATTCAAGAAATAATCTGCAATTAAATATGTATTTTGGTCGGATTGCTCCAGTTTGTGGTCCATTAGCCCCATCTGGCCTGCAAAATATTTCTATTTGCCCACAGGGTCTTCCTCTGAGGGAGTGAGGAGCAGTTGCTTGGATAGCAATAGTATTCAGAGAAGCCAAGAACTTCCTGCTGTGTCTGCATGTGGTCCAGCACAGAACAGCCAGAAGTCACTGCTTCCAAGTGTGAGAAAGAGAATTGGGGAAAAACGAGGAGAAATATTGCTACTGCGTTAACCCACTCCACAAGACTGCCTGAAAAGACTGATTCCAAGGACAACATGATCTCCCTGAAAGATTTTATTGCATGCCACAAACATGCACTATTTAATCACATTTTGATATGGGGATAATTTATAATTAAGACAAGGCCATGATGCCTTAATGGCCATGGTCATTTAGGAATTGATCCTTTTCTTATTCAAGTTAGTGAAAGGAACAAACCTTCTGATGCCATATCAAAAGGCACAAGGTTGAACAGAGCAGCGACTTAGTCATAGACTTCTGCAGAGATTATGCAATTTTTGTTTCCTGTCAACGTTTTTCCTTTCCTTTGGTGGGACTGAAAAGTTTTGCATAAAGGTAGTTCAGTATTGCAAATGACATCTCACAGCACTCAATACGAAGCTAAGCCAAGCCAAGCCAAGGGGGGGTAACATGACTTCCTGTTTTTGAGTGGCTCCCCAGATATATCACACTACCATGCTATGCTCTCCTAACCCCCTACCTTTAATTTAATTAACATGAAGGAAGGGAATGGAATTTTACTAAAAGTTTAGAAATTGTCCCTTCAAATAACAAGTTGTTCTTTCCACATATATTCATTTCCAGCCTTAGGAATGCTCTCACTTATTCTGGCACAATTTCATAGCTCAGAAACAGAAAGAAAAGCTATTCAAAACAGAATACCTTACAAAAAATAGCAGAGCACATTATTAGAAAGCATCTTACAAATGTATGGTCAAAATATTTTCTATTTTAAGCACATCCTTATTCTACATTACAGTGGTACTGATACAGACGAGCAAGCACTAAAACAGCTTGTTCCATGGCTGGGCAATGCAACTGCACTAACATGAGGCCGTCCCTAAACCAGGGGATGCTGTCTCAGGGACACAGGCAGCTGTACTGCTTTTTAGACCCGAGTTATTACCTCCCATAAGGAACTGCATAGTGATGTGTGGAGATACTTGCTCACATGTCTTGGATGTCAGTGCTGTGCTTTACTTCAGGGTATAGGTACACTTAGGAAAGTTTAATGCTTACATTGTACTTCACGACCCAACAGTAAATTATGATAACACCTTTTTTCCCAGGCTCTCTGTAAGATATTATCTGGTATATTAATGCAATAACAGATGAATAGGGGAGTTAATTCAAGAACTTGTAGGAAATTTTAATTTAAGAAGTATCATCATTTGCAAGCTGAACAAAATGCTTGGATACAAAGTACTGCATAGAGCACAAAAAGTGGTTTGATGGAAGCTTGTGGCAAAGCTCTTACCATTGTCAAAAGAGTAAGGAATTCACACGTAGGTATTTTTGTGTGAGCGTACTAAGTTCTGCATACAGTCACAGCAGACACAGTCAATACAGCTAATGAAGCTCCCCTCCCCTAATTACTTACAAAACTCTTACATCACTGACTTCAATATGTAAACAACCCTCCTCCCATGCTTATTCTTCTCTTTTACTTGCCCTGCCAAAACCAGAGCTCCGTACTGATGGATGCAGCCTGAGAACTACAAGGAAGCAACTGATGGCTGAAGGAGTTTCCTTATGTTCTTCTGCTGCTGTAACTCTGATGCACCAGAGAGATGCAATTCCCTCTCTCTACTAACCCACAGTACCAGCCTGTCCCCCCACATGACAAATATTTGAACAAGTGCCTCCATGTTCCTCCCACATTTTCCTTCATGCCTGGGAGGGACTCTCTGTAAACACCTGCAGAGCTATTTCATTATCTCCCTTCAAATTCCTTCTTAAGACTTCTCTTTCCTCTGATATCTAAAGAAACAGGCAACTGATGTGCTCACTGTAGCTCGGTGATATTCTGGCTCAGTACTGTCTCATTGTTTCCTGCATTTCACAGTCTGACTGTATCCATCTATTGTCTCCTGTTTCTCCAGTTCGAGTTGGTTTGTCCCTCTGCAGTGTGATTGTGTCCATCAGGATGGCTTCCTGATGCATGACTGTTTCTGCAGGGCACTAAGATAACAGATATCAACAAAGAATTACTGGAAACCATCCGAATCTGAAACTTATATCAGAGACAATATGGTTTCATATGGTAGGCCTGCAGAAAGAAAAACTGACTACTGCAGTGTTCTAGAATATTTGAGGCCAAGGCTCAAATCACAGTTTTCAGTAAAAACCTAGCTACAAAAAATTACAGGATTTTACTTTCAAAGAAGCTGCACTAACTACCATTAAAGATTTTCAGATATTTTCTGCAGCAAAAATCAAGACAGCCGCTTCAGTTTTTGTAGTCAACATATTATACTTCGTGTCACTATTTAAGACTCAATTTATAAGTGTACACTCTGATAATACTTTTCCAGAGGGGTTGTGATTATTGACAGCATTTCAGTATCAACAGCCTTTTACAGAAGAATCACCACTGAACAAAGAACACCACCCTTAGTTCATATGGATTTCCAAAAATACAATGGCTTTCAAGATTTAAAAGTGTCACAAAACGTGACATCTGGTATGTGAGATCAGAGATTCCCATATGTTCTGCTCACATTGTGAAGGATGATGTTCCCAATGAAGAAATCAGCAGCCTCTTAGACAAGTAAGCCTGCAAAACCCAGTGGGTCCAATTAACTTTATATACTATTTCGCACAAGATCTCAAAGGGTTGTGATTCTAATTCAGGTTTCATTAGGCAGTCTCTCCTGATTTTTTTTAACTGCTTGAGTTTAATTTTTGATTGATTATTCACAGTTTTTCCTCACTTTTGTACTAGAGCTTGTAAAAGTTTCCTTCTCTCTTCTACAGAAAAGGATTCCTTGATCAGTTAATGAAACATCTGATTATGACAACATAGATGGCTCAAAACTCTATAGAATCAATTAGCATCAGTTTCTTCCCACAGAAACATGCCAAACTATTATTTTAAAAATCCTATAAGAGCCATTGGGTTTAATACGTCTCAGTTTCCTTTATTTCTCCCTGACTGAGCAAAACAAAACAAAATCTTTAGCTTATTATACTCACAAGAGCCCAGAGATGACTGAATAAGAATTTCCAGTTCTACAACATCCTTATCAAGAGGAAATAGAGTTGAAGGCATGATGACAAAGGCAAGAAAGAGGAACAGCTGAGCAGGCACCTGCATTTTCAGGGACAAGGTTCTTTCTGTAAATCCCTAAGCAAGACACATGGGTCTCTGTGAGGCACAGTCCAGGTTCAAGAAGATTCCACAAGAGCAGGCTGGAACACTTCATCAGGAAAAACAACTACTTATTGGGAGCTGCACTTTTAGCAGAGGAGTGAGTAGGATCGTAGAGAATGACAAAAGAACCTCCCAACTATGAAGAGAAGTTCAAAAAAGCATGGAGATCAAACTACCACTGATGACAAGAGAAAACAGACTTGCATGGCTGACAGACACCCTTGTAAATATGCCTCTTCCTTGATCATGACTCCTGTAGAAATCTGAAGGCAACCTCTCAGACCAAGTTAATTTTCCTCAGAACTGAATAAAATTATCTAAATATTGCCTAGAGTATTTATGGAGAACCAATATTTCTGATTATTCATTGCTGACTATCACAGTATAGAAGCAAGTTTCACTTACTCCATTACAAAGGTTTATAAAACCACTATGATCAAGTATAATTATGCATTGAGACAACTTTGTTCTCTGAAAGTACATGTACTTTCTGTACCAAATTCTGGTGTCAATATTCCTAATTAATGTTGTATTAATTCTTCTCCATGGCACCCTTTTTACAGTCATTTTTCATAAAATGTTTCCAAAATGTATTCATTTGATTAAAGATCACATCGTTCCATTTTATTATAACAAGAAATCAAATTTTAGATTTTTTTTCTTACCAATTACGATTTCTATTTTGCAAAGTGCCTTGCCTCTCTGTAAACTTGTTTCCTACCAACTTTGCCTCATCTAATAAAGAAAAATAAAAGGAAGAGTATTTGTAGTGACTGCATCATCTATTGCAACTTGCTCTTCAAAATTTAGTTTGTTGCTTCACTAAGTGGTAAAATGCTGCAGACCAGCAACCACAGTTTGGCAGAATGTCTTGGCCATATTTCCCCACAACTCATTCACTGACACAGTAGGTACCTGCTTATCCCACTGCAAACAGTACTTCTGCTTTAGAGTAATCCACTTCTGTATTTGTTCTTTGGTCTCTTTCAACATCTACAGGAAGCTTTTGTTGCCTATACCATTCCTTTTGGTGGTCATCTGAGAGTTGCCATCTAACAGACAGCATGGAAGTAGTGCCAATATTAGCCCTCTTCCTCACTTGGTAAATTATACTCATTGAGACAGGATATCCCATGTCTCCACATAAGTGGAAATGCCTGCAGCATCCGTACCTGTAGAAGACAAGGGGGCTCATGTGTATGTTCCAAACTCCACTAGCTGGATGGATAGCTGTGGAGCCAAACAAGGGCTGTTGGTAATAACAGCCAAGGATTGCTACAATAACACACTGTGAGAAAGAACAGGATGTGGCTGGAGAATGGACCAAACAGAGGTAAGGCAGCACTTTCCTGGGACAAATGTCCTTGTTCTGGCTCCTGGAGAAAAGCACAACATGATCAAGCTCCAATACACTTTAGGGCTGGGAAAAGTTGGCTTCTGTTAACAAATCCCAAGGATGACAAGTGTAGGATTTAAAATCCTAGCGAGGTATCTGCAGAAAAAAAAAAGTTGAGGAGAGAAGCAGCTGACTGGAGTGCTAGAAGATACAGCTGGCAGCAGATTAATCTGAAGACAAGGCCAGGCATGACATGGTTTCTTCCAAAGTCAGCCCGCTTAGACTCTTTGGGCTAGATTAAGTAGAGATGAGAAACTCAAAATGAGGAGAATATGAAGAAAAAACGAAGAAGGACCAACTCACAACAAATTCTGTAGTTGGAAGAAGTAGTTAATCCTGCAATAAAATGAGATTGTCAACACAGTAAATCTAAGCACAAATGTAACAAATCCCCAAGAAAAATTTGCCATCACTGCTGAATCATTTCTGTCTTAAGGCTATAATGGGTAAGCAAAGTGACTTTGTCCAGTCCCTAGCCCATGTTTTATCTGAAAAGCTCTCTTTTTAAGAAAATGTCTCTTATAGCTACACTTGCTTTAAGGAAAGATGTTCTCCATGAGTCTCACATCCTATACAGGCCAGTGAATGTGCCTATAGGAGTATGTTTCCTTCAGGGCAGTTTCATGAAGCAATTACTGGTTTGGGGTCTGTAAAGTATCCTCGCCTGAATTTAGCTGCCAGAAAACCTAGAAAATAAATTCTCTAAATATTCCTCTGACAGTTGAAGAGAGAGGTCTGCAAGACAGTGATAATGCAACTTCAGATGGCTTCCAGATGTTCAGTGATGGTCAGACAAGCTCATTTCCTTAGGCAGTCTCTTATCTGGAAAGGGATACAGACAACTGGCAAGGCCAAAATGGAAAGAAAGAACACCTGCCCAACAGCAGAGTGACCCATACACAGTTGCAGTAAAATGGCAGAACAAGGATGAGATCACCCAACTTGGAGAAGGAATTTCTGAAGTCAACAGAAGCCTAGAGATGAGTCTGCATATTGATTCACTGGCAGAAGCTTATCAAGCTACCAGAGAATATACTGCATTACATCCCAGATGAGCTCAATGCAGTCCTATCTTGACCTCTTCTTTGTTTTCCTCTGAATATGCTCCAACTTCTTATTTCACGTTCTGTTTTTCAGAGTGAATGGCCCATTATTGTCTGCAGTGTTCCAGTTTCAGTCCTGCCAAGGCCCTGTATAATGACATTATTATTCATAGGTGGCAGTTCATTATTACTACCTTTCTAGTCACACAAAGATGCCTCTGTACAGCCCTCTTGAGTTATTCAAAATAAAGAAATTTTTATCCCTTGAATTTTTAAAGTCTTTCAAGCTCCTACCTTTCTGTGTGCTGTAAGAGTACTCATATGAAAAGATTTTTAGCATTTCTACGAGTTATATATAAGAATCTTACAGAGGACAGGTGACCCTGAACAAAACAGATGAGTGACTTGGTGAGAGACAAAGAGAGTGGACTAGTGTTTAAATATTTTAAATACATAATTCTCCGAACCCTTCCCACACCCACTTTTCATGAATATCCTCAGGGGTGCAATCCACTGGGTGCAAAACTTTGCCGCAGGGCAAGCTGATGGTAAGACATTGAAGGGAACAGAGACCGGACATTACAGCAGAATACATCTGGCACAGAGTCAGGGTCTAAGTCAAAGGAGCTTTTCCTGTAGGTTCAGTACCAGTTCCTATTGACCAGGATCCCTGTAGATGCTCTGCATATATACAGAGAAACCCCAGTGTGTGTGACTGGTCTTGCCATTCTATAATGACACAACAAATCATGACACATGAGGGTTTCTTGCCCAAAATCAGTGCCCTGCAGCTCTGCACCAGTAAAGCTGATCATCATGTTCACAATCATTGTGAAATGCACATCACAGGACTGTGTCTCAGGTCTAGCCTAACACGCCAGTTTTGATCAGTCAGAGTGGAGAAGTCCAGACTTCTAATCCCATCTCCCTCATGCTGATCTACTGTCATTCCAGAATGTCATTTACATCCTCAGCCATGCTCTTCATTTTGGTGAAACCAGGTAGCAACACATTCTCAGAAACCGCCTCCATAAGATAAGGGATGCTTAGTTTAATTAGCTTAATACTTAAGTTTCCTCGAGGCCGCATCTCAAGTCCTGTGTCCAGTTCCAGGCCCTTCAGTTCAAGAAAGACATTGAGGTGCTGGAGCGTGTCTGGAGAAGGGCAACGGAGCTGGTGAACAGTCTGGGGAGTAAGTCCTATGAGAAGCAGCTGAGGGAGCTGAGGGTGTTTAGCCTGGAGAAAAGGAAGTGCAAGGGGAATCTCATTTCTCTCTACAACTACTTGAAAGGTGGTTGGAGCAAGCTGGGATTTGGCCTCTTCTCACAGGCAACTAGTGATAGGATGGGATATGATTTCAAGCTGTACCAGGGGAGGTTCAGGTTGGACTTTAGGAAGAATTTTATCACTGAAAGGGTGGTTAAGCATGGGAATGGACTACCCAGGGAGGTGGTGGAGTCACCATACCTGGAGTGCTCAAAAATGACAGTATGTGGCACTTAGTACTATGGTTTAGTTTACACAGTGATGTTCGGTCAAAGGTTGGACTCAATGATCTTTGAGGTCTTTTTCAGCACTAATGATTCTTTGGTTCTGATAGGTTTCACAGTACGATACACACAGACAAAAGGCTGTTGTAAAGCATGACCCCAACAATTCCCCTGCCCCATGTCACTCTTTCTTTTTCAATGGTCATAATTTCTCTCTTGGCAAACAGTTTGATATATCTGCCCATTCCAACCTATCTTTCTTTTCTTCCACCCACCTCCTAAAATTTGCCAGATCATTCAGAAATTTCATTCCATCTGCTGTGAAACATACTATCCTCCCTGGTACAATATCATCCAAGGATTTAATTAATTTGGTGTTCACATCTCCATTCTTATCATTCATTATTTGATATATTGAAAGAACACATCCCAAGATGAATTGCTGCCTATTTGATAACTCACTTCTTTTAAAACTCAGGATTTAGTTCTGCAGGACTAAAAGGTGTATTATCAAGCAGATATCCACTATACAAGTGTGTGTGTATATATANTTTTACTATTTATCCTGCTGGAGTACCTATATTTGCAAATAAATACACCAGGAAATGGGCAGCACACAGCAGATGAAATCTCAGTGCTCTAGGTTCTGTGTATCTACTAAACCTCATTTTTTGAAGACCTCACTCTTTATCCATCAGCTGTGATTAGTGATCTAGGTGTTACACATACCACTTCCTTTCCTTCTGTTTAAGGGTTCCCTTAACAGTTGTAATTTAAAAAAATTGTAAAGTAAAAATTGAACAGACAAGTGAATACTTTCTGGTTGTTCCTTTCTGAGATTCTGAAAACTGCATTAATATATTTTCTAATGGCTGCATTCATCAACCATTTGCTAAACCACCACCAAACATTTCTAATGTTGTTATTGCTACATCTGCTGTCAAAGTGCCCAATGACCCCTAATCAAAAGGTACTTTACCCCTAGGAGTAGGAACTTTACCGAGAGTAGAAAGAGAAAGGAGGAATGCAGCAGCTAGGGTGCTGTGCTGGGATCCAACCCACTCTCCCCCATACCTTTCTTAAGAGAACTTGGGCAAGTAATTTTGATATTGTGTGACACGATCTACCTGTTAGACGGAAATGGTTGTATTTCTCAGAGAGCAGCATTGCAACAATGACTCCATTAAAAGTTTGTGAGGCCCATAAATACCCCTATAATGACGGTCATAAACTCCATCAATATATGGATCACAATCCTTAATGAGCAAGTAAAAGGAAAGGAGTACAACATTACACAAAAGAGTGTTCCTAGAGATTTGTTATTTTACAGTTTCCATCTGTTCAACTGATGTTTTTTATCTGCAGACCTGACCTGACGGTTAAGAAAGGGTAAGGAACAGCTTCGTATCTCATTGAAGAAGGCTTGCCAAGACAAGCAAATTAAAGAAAGGGTAAAGATGACTGTGGATAAAGCCACCATCCTTGTAATTTCCTTGTTAACTCTATTTCATCAGTTTGATTAACCTTAGATGACAAGTGTTCAAATACTTGAGTGCACAGGGTATTTTTAACACCAGTGACCCAATGATAATAAAACCATACATGATTTAGAAGTACTTTTTATATATATCTTTTTCTGAGAACTTTTAATGGTGCAACGTCCCTTGAACTTTCATCATCCAAGGGACCTTCAGTACAGAGATAAACCGACCCCAGACTCAGCAGAATCAAGACACCCTTTTTGTTTTTTTAATAGATGCTAAATATTTCAGTCATGAGTCTTCTCCTTGGACATCACAAGAAGGACAGAACAAGGGAATGAGCCAAATTTACTTGGCTCATAATTGTCAACACATTTCTACATGGTGCAGATGCTATTCACTGGTGCCAGATTATGAGTGCAGGGCCAAATAACTAACAAAAAACTTAATTCAGTGAGGGGGGTGCATCTGACTACAAACAGCCGGCACAGCCAATGCAAAGATAAATGGATTTCTTAAGCTCCAGTGGTGCTCTTTAGAGCTGTTGCAGCCAACCTGTTCTATTTTGCTATCAAATGACTTGAGAGAGACAGATAAAATTTTGTTAAACACTGCACTGTTTTTTTAGATTGGAATGCTGAATTGCAGTGCAAATATGCACAGAGTAAAAGAAAAGTTAACCATCACCCACTACACAGACAGTGTCATCTAACAACATGAAGGCAAAATGTGCATACACATGTGATACACATGTATTCGTGTCACTACATATACACGTATACATGTATACAATGTGATACGCGCCCAAAAATGCTTTCAGACAGCAAAGCGCTGCTACAGATGGAGCAGTGAAAGCTAAAGAAGTTTCCCATCTCAGTTTATGCTGACTCTGAAAAGAGGGAAGCAGGGGCTGAGCTCCAGGGGACAGCCCTTCTGCTGCGCTTAGACCTTGGAATTAGATATTCGACCTTGGAATTAGATGTTCAAGTGCTAATGGAACCATGGGTGAAAGTAGACTTGGAGAACTCAGCCTGTTTTCTCCTAAGGACACAGTAATTCACAAATAAATTCACAAGACATTCATCAAACCCTCCTCCCCAACACAAGACAGAAAGAGCTCAGGTTGTCCACCAATACCAACATCACTTGCCTGTCACAGAAGGGCAGTGAGGCTCTCATTACAGCCAGAGACCTTTGTCACTAACATGCTCACTAGATTTCACTCTGCTGGTCCCATAAAGTAAACCAGTTCTTTTGAATTAAGGGATCTTTCTCCATGTATTGTGTGGACTGTGCACAAAACAAAAAGTTACATCTGCCTTTTCTTCCTTTCCCCTCTTCCTCTTCCCTTCCTCCTCCCATTCAGACCACCAATATTCAGCATCAATACTCCCTTCCAAGCCACTCAGAAAACAAACATTTTGGAGTTCAGCAGCAAATCTGACATATGTGTCTTGATGAGAAATTTCATTTTTCCTTGGAACAAAACAGGGCTAACAGAGAGGCTGGTATGTAACAACTGTCCTTCATTAGAAAGACTGATCTTTCTGGACAGTAAGTGGCACAGCATTTCACTTGGGCATAACTGAAACATATAACCAATGACTTTTACAGTCTTCAGATCAGCTATCATCCTTCAGGCCAGCAGTCCCTGCCCTTTCCACTCAGAAACACTGGCACAGACAACTGAATTGCCCACCACATCACCCTACCAAATGGATTTTGGTACTTTTTAGTCTTTCTTGCAACTTATACTAAAAAATTATGGAAAGCCTGAGTTTAGTTCACAACTTTGGATTTTACCAGCTTATACCAGTTGGAATGAAGTGCCAGTTTCCTAGATTTGAACAAAGTGAGTGGTACCTTTCCACCATTAAACTCCCACTGATAGAGTGATGAGCTGAAATCCTAGAGATGCTTCCCTTGAAAACTGCAGTGCATGAGATGCTGTTGGTGTATTATTAAGATCACATAGTTTCATCTTCACAGTGCCCAAATGGTCAGGACATCAGCTTTATATCCCCTTCACAAGATAACGTTACAAGTACATGATTTGCCTTATCCAAGCTGAAGCACAAGAAAATGCCTGGCACAGTTCTGTCACCATTTCTTTGGCCTTCATCTGGTAAAATAGCACCACGTGATGGAGAAATTGTGAACAACCACTTCCAATGCTGTATTTTTCCTAACAAGGTAAGAAGTATGGCATAAAAAATAAAGTACAAATAGCTTTCAAGTCTTTCGAGAAGGCATGCAATACTTTTATTTTGGAGAAAAGACTGGAAATAAATGCTCGCATTTCAAATATAATTAAGGAAACTTCAGCTATCTGTAAGACCTCCAGAATTGGTTCAATATAATAAAGGTGTTCAATCTGTTATGGTGATGTGTCTAAAAGAGGAAGTAATGAAACCTTAACAACACTAGAAATCACCAACAGCAAAACCTCTATTTTAATCTCAAAGGCATAGCATAAAGTGAAGGGAAATACAAAACTATAATATCCTTAGGCAACTTCATGATGCACCACACAGAGGGAAATAAGACCTTGGAAACTCTCAGGCATTTGGCTTTCATTAGACATTTTTGAATACTTTTTGAAACCAGAGAGGATACAGAGAATACTTCCACTGATAACTGTATACGTTGTAGTACAGGTTATAATTTCCATACTGGTCAAGTGGATTTGGGGTAGGAAGACTGATAGTGCTCCCATGTGGGATTTTGGAGTATGCAGCAATTTTGCCTCATTCAAGCTCCCAGAGGAATAAGGAAGCTTTAAATGTTTGGTTTTAAATGAGAATTTGATTCTAAATGACTTTCAACATGACACAAATTTAATTTAAACCTTGCATTATAAAGATACTTTGACAGCAATGGATAATTAAATCATAAAGCAAAGTGTTACATGAAAGATATTAGGCTCTAAAGCAAATTAGTTTCATATCTTTTCTTTCTGGTTGGTGCCTATACGGCACCTTCTCTCATTGCTTTAAAGGAAATAAAAATGTCACTACATCAGTGATACCAAAGAAACCCGACTAATCACCTCACTCAACACATGTGATACCTCGCTTTAGGTGCAGATGTTTGGACTGGTAATTTTCTGACAAATCTGTAACTCACAAAATTCTTCCCTTAAAAAACAACCACCAGGAACTGAATGTCATCCAATTTATCCTCACTATCCACAAAATCAGTACATATCTTCTATTCAAACAGCTTTAGTGTTTGGACTTATCTACTTTACTCTCCAGTTCCGCTCATGAACAGCCTCAGCCAGCTGATTAGGCAACACTCAGAAAGGATTTGGCAGCCAATATCACAAGCTGCTACAGTTCTGCAGCTGCAAACAATGTTTTCCAGCTGCTAGTCGTCTGGCCATTCAAAAGCACTTGTGATTCTTGCAAACCACTTGACAAGGTTATAGAAGTTTCCTTGAGGCTAGACTTGGCCCACTGGACACTCTCTCCCAGCAGCCAACTCCCATGTTTATGATTGAGGATAATTAACATCTACAGTAACATACTATAGGATGACATGACTTTTATACCACTGCCAATTTTTAAGACTTGGTAGTTCTGAGCTAAGCTCTAGCCCAGATGCTGAGACAATTTCCCCTGTGAAATGGGCTTGACATTAAGTGTTTATTTGGGGATGCTCAAATCAGGGTGGCCTGGTAGGCATCCCACAGCCCAGATCTCCTATCCATTTCTCTAAAGAGACAGGGAACAGTTGTTAGATCAACATGGGTCTGCTGCTGCCCCTGATTATCACCAGGAGTTTAAAGGCCAGCATGCTTCAGGAAAAAGAAATGTGAAGTGTCCTCCTTGCATATATATTAAAGAGACTAGAACTCAGAATTGAACCACTCCACCAGTGCCACACACCAAAAGCTTGCTAAAACTGAAATCTAGGCTCATGTCCCAAAGAGAACAAACAATCCTTGCCCATTTTATGTAAAAGTAGAACATCCTAACAGTCTCCTTTGGCTTGAAGGTTTGTGCTACCCTCTGCTCTCTGGTATTAAACAGCATGAAGGGAGACTTGTGCTACATACGGTATGCTTATCTAACAGTTTACCTGCTTCTTCAAACCTTGTTTGGGGAAGGTCCAGAACAGCAATGACGACTGATCAATTTCTACCATTGTTGAAGACCAGGAAATACATTTATGCCTTCTGTCTTATGTGAAACATAAAGAATGACATGGCAGGCAGCCTTTTTTTCCTCCCAGTTTCCTTCACAAATTTAGGGATATCATATTTTCCATTTTGTCCTTTATTATAGCTAGAATCTTTCTTTTCTCCCTTTTTCACCAAGACTTACTAACAAAGCACCAACCAAAGATGCTGCCTCCTTTAAAAGTTTTTATGAAGGGAAACAGCCTCTGGTGTCCCTCCTTGAAAGCATGGGGCCAGAAATACAATTGCTAAAGTGCAGGTAAGCATATAGGAGTTAATGAATGATGCTGCTCCCTTTTATCCATAGAGTCATATGGAACCACAGAATCATGGAATGATTGGAGTCAGAAGGAAACTCTGGAGGTCATCTAGTCCAAGCCCCCTTGCTCCAGCAGATTCACCCAGAGTAGGTTGCAGAGGATCGCATCCAGGAGGATATCACTACTGTCAACAATCAAAACTCTCTAGCATCTGTTGTGGGGTTCTTTTGTTGGTTTTTGTTTGTTTGTTTGTTTGTTTGTTTTTCCCAGGGCCTGGTGCTTGGATTTCTGTAATATGGTAATCATGGAACTATTTATTTTAAACAAATACAAGCCATTATTTTTTAAAGAAGATGAAACTGGAATTAAAGGCAGAAAGGATCATTGTAACCCTCTCTTGCACAACGAATCAAAGAACACCACTAATAATTTCTGTGTCAAACTACTATAACTTCTGATTGGGATCTTTAAATAAAACATCCCTCAAGACATCTGGTAGCAAGTAATTCCCCACAATCTCACGCTGCTGCTCACTAGTAGGCAGGTATGTATCAATTAAATCACCAGGCTTTATCAAGAATTGTACACATACTCCCAAACAGCCAAATGAAAACCAGCTCCAATGTTTTAATCTTATCCCATTCACTCTGAACAAAGCAAGGATTTCATCTCCCAAATATTTTGAAAAGTTTAGGCATCTTTTATTCTCATTCACCCCTTCCCCATTCTCAATTGGGATTATCGCAAAGTTTTTCATAAAACAGCTCACGACTGTTAATGAGTCACAACTATGCTATGATAAACAGATAAAGTAGCATTCTAGAATGCTTTGTACTTAAAAGACAATATCTATGCACATGGAGCTTCAATTTTGCATATCTGTTGCTGCACAAATCTCTTACAGGGTTTTTTTCCCCCACATCTTTCTACCTAGAAAGATTTGTATTTGTGCCTTAGATTTCATGTCTGAGCCCTGTGGAAGGCAGCAGCAAAATTCCCCTTGACTTTAAGGGGATTGGTTGACTCTGTGCTGTTGTTACATGAACTTGAGACTTTTGAAAGCAGAACAAAAGCGTCTCTATTTTGCAAGTTACTGGAGCATTGTACTGGTACTCTAAACAAATATAGCCTCTGTCTCAAGGACTTTATGTCCCACATTTTAGTTTAACGTGTAGTCCTAAATATTTCAACATACTGACTTGGTCCTATTTGATATAATCTGGATGTATCCACAGGAGTCTTTGTAGGATCTGAGCTCAAAGACGTAATGCACAGTTTGAATTACTGTCCTATTTCTTCCCATTTTCATTATGGTTTCAACAAAATTTAGATCCAATACTTTCATTTTTACTCCTATAACATGATTGTAGATTTTAATGAACACCTTTTCAGTATTTACCCCATTGCTACTGTTGTCTTCTCATTTGTTAAAAACCCCAAGGGACAGGAAAATGACCTTTACTTAGACTGGGTGTTTCACTGTCATAGAGCTCAACCTTGCAGCGGTCTGCAAACTCTATGGGATAACCTGATATCAGCGCAAGTCACATTAAAAAAACCAAACCCACACACAAACAAAAAACAACAAACAAACAAACAAAAAATAAAACAAAACCCAAAACAAACCAAGGAATAAGGGACAAAATCCTAAACCACTAAAAACTCTTATAAATATTCTTCTCTCTAAATAGCCTGAGTTTCCTTTAAATGCCATTACAGATTTCTTAAGCAGGTATGTCTTTTTTAATCAAGTAATCAAAAGTCTCCAAGACTCACGTTTCTAGTTTGCTCTTTACCTGCATTTTGAAATAAATGTTGGGGCCTTTCAAAAGCAGTTAACTTTCATGCTTAACATACAATGCTACACAAAGCATCTGAAGTGCTTGTGTGGGCATTTCTGAAAAGCTCCTTCACTTGGAACTTTCCTATCTGATTTCAGCAATACAGGCAGGCCACGTATTTTTGCAGTGGAAAACAGGACAAATGTTATTTTAGATAAGAGAGTCAACTGCACACAACTGAAAGGACTGTGGAAGACCTGATTTCTATTTCTGGTCTCACCCCCAGGAGAATTGTTCCTGGGTGATGTTGGTAGCTCACATGAGAGTCCCATACCTCAGTTTCTCCTCTACAACATGAGAACATCTTTTGTAAAGCACTTCACAGAGAGCCTCTTATACAAAATCACCAAATGAAAGCTCTCCACCTCTTTCTGAAATTAAAAATCTCTTTGCCTTTACAAAAAAGACTGAGTACTGATCACATAGGTCACGATTTTTCTCCTTGTTGAACAGCAATGAAGGTGTTGCCCTTGTTTCTAATACAGACTGAATTAGGTTTCTAGGCCATAATCCTGCTAGCTGCTTTTGTGCATGCTTCAGCCTGTGATTCAAGAGAATCTCAATGGACGCACTGACTGAGCATCATCACTTCCAGAAGCCGCAACTCACTACTTTCTTTAGTTGGACAAAAAATAATTTCCTCTAAAAAGAAAAATGCTCTCAAGACAGTTACAAATAAGATGCAAGTTTCATTCCTGGGGTATTATGAAGTATTATCAGTTTCTTGGCTAAAGTTTCGAGCTGTAGGAAATTGGCACTGATCCATCACCATTAAAATGAGTACAGTTGGGAACCAGAAGGCATAATCGTTTAGGGCACTAACTTTCTGCCACCTATTTGTCTAGAATACTCCATGACGAGAATTGAGTAACACCATTTGGCTTTGTTTGAGCTGAAACTTTTCAGCAGCTTTTCAAAGATGACCTTCAAAAACATGTATTTGAAGAGACATATCTATATAAAAATCAAGATCCTGTATTTTCAGGGATTTTTTTGTGACAAGAAAATGACCCGCATTTTTGTGCATGCACAAGAAGACTACCTTAATTTACAATGAATGTATGCCAAAGAATGGTTAGTAACTTTATGACTGATGGAAATTAAATGTATTTGGGATACCTTTTCATTATACCCGCTGGTTCTAGTTAATTTTTTTCTCCTAAATTCAAGAATTTGTTATTCTGTTTAAATAATAAGGTTAATTTTTATAAAGTTAAATTTAATAATTGTCTCCCTACTGGACTACAAAGAAGTCCTATTATTTCTATAGGTACATATTATGGAAACAGCTATGAAAATATTTCCTTCTTTTTTCTTCATTCCTGCTCAGTTTGTTTGTTTGGAGGGGAGTTGTAAATTTTTGTTTGCTTTTGAGTTTTGTTTCTTTCTTTCTTTCTTTTTTTTTTTTTTTAACTAAAAGGCAAATAATCCCTCTTTAAAAGAAGACATATATGAGAGGACTTCAGTAATAACCTGAAAATATAAAGTACTGCTGAACTGTCAAGGCAGTTGTAGACAGAGAAAATTGCTAAAAACCTGTAACGCCAGTAGCATTTCTGGTACATTCCTCTCAAGTGCTGTTCTGTGCAGTGTAAGCCTCTCTCCTCCTTTTTCCACCCACCAAACTAATTTCTCACTCTTGTGCTTCTTTTATCACTTTCCTTACCATTCTGTTTTCTTAGGTTCGTTATTTGCCTTCTGACATTATCAGGCCCAGCTACAAGAGAAATGTCTCTCTGGTGATCCAAGGGAATTGTGCATCCTTTCCTTGTGCACACAGCACGGGCAGTCAGGAGCAGAGTGGAGTCAGCAGGAGAAGACTAGAGACCCTGATGGGATCGAACAACCTAAACCCCTGCTACTAGCACCACCCACCCTGTCACGTGCTGGACCCCACAGTCAAATTAGTGAGCATATTGTCTTCTTCAGGAAGAGTCCAGGGTAGCCTTTGCTGCACATGAGCAGTTCTTGCATTTTATGAATGAAACCATGTGGAAAAAAAATAAATGAAGGAATGTCATCAGCAAAGGGGGCAATCAAGAAAATCATGAGCTTGATACCAACATGAGAAAAGCTCCTGCAGAAATGTGCTAAACGTGAAATTCTGAGAAGTTTTTTTTATGAGATGCAGAAGCCTCTAATACTCATTGTCAAAGTAAGGAGTCTGGATAAGACTCATTCCAAAAAGTTTAGTATGCTCACGGACCTGACCGTGTTGGCGTAATTGACCTCAGTGATTTCAGCACACTTGTGAAATGAGGGAGAGAAGGAACAAACTGCAAGTATGTCTGTAATTTGGTTCATGTGCAAAGGGTCTTCCCAGGCAGTAATGCTTAGAAGCAGCTATGCACCCCAACCCATTTGGTTGCCCACAGCTGCAGGTTTATTCTTAGTTTCAGGAATGTGAATCCTCACAGACATCGTAATGGCTTCATGGCAGCTAGGAGACAGGTTTTCTCCTCAAAATATTTTTCTCTGTGGATGCATCAGTGTACTGATGAGGTGGGTTTAGTGACATCTGATTTCTGAACCACATCAGTCAGTTGTGGTAGCAGAAAGACTTGCCTGCACTAGACTGGTCTAGCTAGTTCTGGAACCTGTACCTACGTGCAGCGCAGTGTGTTTCATTCAGACATTCTGTCATAGGCATGTGACTGAAGCATAAGATACAGCCAAGCTCCATCTGCTCTGCAACCTTGTGAAGACAAGTGAGAGGATGCAAACTGCAGGTTGGGCTGACCTGATGGGTGCCGTACTCATGTGCCAGCATAGAACTGCACCTCAGCCCACAGGCCACAAGGAGAACTGGTGCTCATGACACCAAGCTGCTTGGAGACACACAGCAGTAAGTCAAGGAAGTCAAAGTGACGTGGCATAAGGCCTTACAAGCCCAAACCTTTGTAAGCTCAGGCCTCTCTACAGCCTCCTCTACTTGACAAAGTAGGTATTTGCTCCTTGTCTAAGACAAGACCAGCAGAATAAACTGAGGCAAACACAAGGACCGCAAAAGGATCCTGCATTTCTCCATAAACCAGGAGTGCAAAGCATGTTTCTTTGATACATTTACCCCAGAAAATGTCCATGGATATTCTAGAAAATTTTTTCCAGAAATTCCAGTGTGAAGGCCCTGAGAAAAAACACGCATCCAAAATTAGCCTGCTGTTCCCTAGGAAAGGGTTCAGGTCTTAATATAATAAATGTACAAGAACATAATTCAGGCAAGAACATCAAGGCTTCTATTTCTTTCAAAAGTTGATGGATTATAATTTACTCATTTAGCCTTTAATATTTATTGTGATGATTCTGACTATCCTGAGTGGTGCTGAACACTCCCCTATCCAATCTCCTTCTTTTAGGCACATGTCTTAAACATGTGAAAACTTTTGTCCTTTCTACCTGCTAAGCCCTGCTTAGCCAAGTTATTCAGCTCAGTCTTTACTAAAAATTCTCTTCTATTCCTAACCTTCTGTATTCTTAGGATTTCCTTAATTGTTACAAGCTCCAGCTTGTGCCCCATGACAACATCTCATGAAAACAACCTTACTACTCAAATTCTTATGTAGTACAACCAGCCACTGCTCAGATGAAGTCAGTGACGGGACACTGATTTATGAGATCTGTCTCTTCCTTACCTTCATTTCAGTTCACTGACCCTTCAATGAGAATGAGCATAGGGAAAAAAACTGACAGGGGAATAAGACAAAATATATTATGAAGATGAACAGGTTTTCTACTTTGCTGAACACAACTATTTCACTGGAAAGACAGTCCCAGAGGAAATTTAGACATGTCAATAGTCTTCAATCAGTTTCTAAATAAACTATATGATAAACTTTTGTAACAAGCAAGCAAATTTGTACCAGTTAATATTATAAACAAAAATCTGTTGATTTTAAGAACATAAATCTCTGTTCCAGTTAGGTGCCAAAATTTGGCTGACTTTGTATATTACAAGAATCAGTCAATCAAGTGATGTGGATGAAAACGTATATCCTTTTGCGGTGCAAAGCCACTGTAACTTCAAATGGCTATAGAGCTCCATACAAGCTATTTGCTGTATGGTCTTCAAAATGCTGAAGCATCCATTAAGCAAAAGACAATAGGTACTCATTCACACATGAATCTGACAATGTGTAATACTGTTAGTAGACTGTACTTGCTAAGAATACTAGCAATAAATTGAATGTAATGAAATGGAAAGTCAGACATCTTAGAAATGATTTATAGAGAAATAAGTGTGTTCTCTGAGGAAGGACAATGAACTGGTTTCTCAGACCAGTCTGACAGTGTCCATATAAAAAATGAAATCATCTAAGCCAAACAAAGTATTCTACTGCCAAGATTCCAAAGGATAAGGAGAAAAGTAATAATTCATAGAAGTCCTAGTGAAACAAGTTGATCAGTCCATCCTCATAAGGTGCCTCCCACTGTTTTATATATTGTATCTCCACAGTATTCTAGTAAAATAGTGACAATAGATAAGACTAAGAATAAATTTAGGGGGATAAAATCCTGTCACCCTTGAAGTCAAAGCAAAACTTCACCATTTTCAGAAACAGGATTTCATCCTTGAGTGCTTTTATTTTCAAGTATTCACAGTGAGGAGGTGTCTGACTTTCAACACTCAGCCCCTCTAATTGTTGCCTGCTCTTAAAAAAATGTATCATATTTTAAGAGGTGCATTTAACACTTAGCTCCACTGGCTTCTTACCTATTTGAGGAACCCCTGAACCATAATAACTAAAATAAATAACTTTGCTTATTTCTATAATCATTGGGGTCTTGCACCATACATTTTTTCTTCCTTCTCCTCCCTCTGTCCATCTTGCATTAGCCTTCTTTCATTGCTCACTCTGGTCATGGTTAAAGTGAGGACTATTTTCTCTTCTTTCCCCTTCACTGTCCCTTTTCAAGATTTAGCTGAAAGTAACTGTTTCTTCTAGCCAATATAATAACAAGGAGCTTTTATTGTTTCATTCAGGTGTCTCACTTGGAAAAAGAAGAGGTATTTTAAGGATACTCAATACATTCAAGACCTCTTAAACACACAACACTACTCTTTTGATTGGCCTATATCCCTAAAGGAATACAGGCAAACATACAGCCCTAAAAAGGCAGAAAAAAATGTGTTGTAATCTTTGCAGTCTTTCAGAGGAAAGACTGTTAAAATACAAGGCAATCTGTCATCATAAATGATGGAATCCCACAAGACAAGAGTGGGGATTAGCTTGACAAAACATCTGTCTATGTCAACAGTAAAACAAAGCTCCATTAGACACTGATCCAGGCAACTTAACATCTGAGCTCCACTACCACCACCTCCCCACTGACAGCTGGGCATGCTTACAAAGCATGTCTGCTTCTCCTTGACACCACTCAAAAGACTGCAAAGATAGTGCAAGTGTGGCTGCCTGACAGCTTTGTTTAAGGACTTAATACCAAAAGCATGTACAGTGCTCTCCCTCGCTGCAATGAGATAAAGATTTTATTTCTCCCAAGAAGACAGTCTTACTTACTTGGGATAGCGTCTCTGCTGAAAGATGGGCAGAATCTCTGTGTCTTGATTTGAATGTAGAAGCAGTAAATCCCGAAATCTTTCTGTCAGAACAAAGAAAAAAAAAAAAAAGGAAGAAAAAAAAAGAAAAGGAAAAAACAAACCCAGACTGTGACTCTGCACTGTAAGTTCAGGCCACAGGTAAGCAAACAGTAGTATCAGTGAATTCTCTTCACCAACAATATTTAGCAGAGGACAAGACTAAGTGTATGGGGACTAAAGATCACTATCTCCTGTAAAACGTTTTAATAATTTAAAATGTAATTTTTTTTTCATCCAATATCGAATTAGTAGTGTTCATAAGTTTCTGAGGTCTGCATAGAGATCTTCTGGGTATCACACAGCCATAAGCAATCCTGGCTTTGAAGAGCTTAGTCTAAAGAGGAAGGAGGAGCCACTAAGAATTCACCAGCCACTGAAGGATCACAGTAGTTTAAACAAATAAAGATTAATTCATCTAAATTAAACTGCAGTACAAATCCTTCAGTAACTGATTCACTGGTATTTTCCAAGACTATTGAAAGACTGGGTTGCTTTTTCATCACTATTATATATTTTAAAAACTGCATAATAGGATCATCCGGAGGAAGTAAAGCTTTTGTGACTTAGCTTCACTGAGCACCAAATGAAGGGGTGGCTGTGGTTAATGTAGCTGCCTTTCTTGCTCTTAAGGTGGGTAGACACAATGTGTTAAGTGGGATCTGTAGGAGCCTTGGTCAGACTCAATTTCTCAGTTCCTGGAGGATGGAAACTTCCTCAAAATTCACTTGATACCCAGATTCAGGGATAGAATTTCTCACCCAGAGCAAATCCCTTTAGCACACCCCATAGACCTCTGCAACAAGGGGCATGCTCTGTTTCCTTCTTTCCCTCCCCTCACCTGCAACTTTTAATCAGTCCTACAGCGGCACAGAACCTAAGACATTTCCAGTCTCCTACTCTTCCTGCAATACCTTTTAACTGTGACTTAGAGTGTTTAGCAACAGGTGCTACCCTTCATTTGCTAAACCACAATTTACAACCTGTGTTGTGTGTAGCAGCTGTATCATGGATTTCTCTAAAATAACTCTCTCCCACAGCAGTTTTTCATTCTGGGAACTGAACCTCAAAATATCATCTAACAATGAGTTTATGAATAAGGAAATCAAGGCACAGAAAACCATTTAGTTTTATATAATACCATCAGAACTAAATTCCATTAATTTGAGTATAACTCTGCTATGTAGCCTCTAAAATGGAACAAACCCCAAACAAACACATATTTCATAAAGTTTTAACACCTTGAAGAAAGCAGAATAAATTCAGAAGGAAAGGTCTCTTGTTAAGGGCTCAGTTTTAAAGGTCAATTGCCTCACATCTCTAGTCTTTCATCAGCTGGCTAAGACATATTGCAAACATCTTGGACAAGATAACAGGGTCTTCCAGTGAAGAAACAAGGGCTTATCTTTGTTCCTTTACTTCTGTACCTCTTCAGATTCAATTTTGAAGGAAAGCACTCCTACCTCGAAAATTCTTACTACATCTTCAAAATGTAACTTAGCTTTTCTGTACCTAACTAGCACTGGGACTGGACGTGGACAACAAGAAAAACCAAAACTCAATGCATTAAAGATGGAAGTGAAATTCAATGAGTACCTTTCAGGGAACAGACTGCTCACTCTCTTGACAAAAAGCATGCCATTAAAGCTACCTCCCTAAAGATGATACACTGTGACC
Organism: Grallaria varia; assembly: GCA_013396735.1. NCBI lineage: Eukaryota > Metazoa > Chordata > Aves > Passeriformes > Formicariidae > Grallaria > Grallaria varia. Next base: position 528,348 of record VWZG01003873.1, read on the forward strand.
TCAAACGACACTGGACAAGAACTGAAAGGCTTCAGAAAGCTTTCACTGATGCAAAATATCCCAGTGTATATGTTCCAGAGCTAGCACATTAACTCCCACCTCTACCTCAGGAATCTCCCAATGCAACTCAAGCTACTGGGGCATTTTCAGGAATCCTTTATAAAAGCCTTCATATGACAAACAGCCTTTGTGCATGCCTGGTGGAGGAATGAAAAGTTTACAATGGCAAACACTGAATGACAGCATTTCTTTTCATAACTTGAAAATTTTGACCTCCAGAACATGGTGCAAGACACCATCATTAAGGATCTGTCATTGTGTGGCATGACTGATTTATTTTTGAGGGCCTGTACCAGATGTGACAGCAATGCAAAACATGGAGAGACATGCTCTTATTCAGTCCAATGCTGCACAACACATTACAGATAGGTGAGTGAAGCTGGTTTGTCAGACCTTGCAAAGGGCCTGTGACTCTGGGAGAGACAAAAGATCTTGGTGGGCATGCAGGTATGTCCCATTCCATTGTTCTGTCTGAGATGGATATTGCCCAGGCAGAGAGTCATATTCCATCTCTATCCTCTACTCTGTGACTTGTTCTTGTACTGCTGCCCTTTCCTGTTGATCAAGGCCACCTGGCTGCACTCTAGGACTCAATTCAACAAGCTGTGATCTTGAAAATACTTAAAATAGTAATGTGAGAGGGCAGGCCAGTAGTGGAACAAAAGCAGCCAAGTCATGGCATCTGAAATTGGCCTACACAGTTTTCCCTCTAGATCTCATTTTAAAGTCAACTTCTATTTTTTTCCCCATGCTATGGCAAATTTCCAAGGCAGATGTATTTTCTTTTCACCCTAAGACTTTACTCATTTTATCATGTGGTGTGGCTTAACTTCAGCCAGCAACTAAGCTCCACACAGCTGCTTGCTCACTTGCCTCACAGTGCAATGAGAGAGAGAATCAGAACAGTAAAAGTGAGAAAACTCATGGGTTGAGATAAAGACAGTTTACTGGGACAGACAAGTAAAGAAATAATAATCATGGTAGTAATAATATTAATAATTAGAATAAAATAATTAGAGTATACAAAACAAGTGATGCACAATACAATTGCTCACACTTGCCAACTGATGCCCAGCCAGCTCCCAAGCAGCAGCCCCTGGCCAGCCTTCCCCAAATTTTATATACTGAACATGATCTCATATGGTATAGACTATCCCTATGTCCAGCTGGGGTCAGCTGCCCTGGCTGTGTTCCCTCCCAAATCCTTGTGCCTCCCCAGCCTTCTTGCTGGCACAGCATGTAAAGCTGAAGTCCTTGTCTTAGCATAAAGACTACTTGGCAACAACTAAAACCATCAGTGTGTTATCAACATTATTCTCATTCTATATCCAAGACACAGCACTGTACTAGCTATCAGTAAGAAAATTGACTCTATTCCAGTTCAAACAGGACAGCACAGAAACACACTATATGGTAGCTTTCCATCTCATCTCAAATCCATTCTATAACCTCCTCCAGCACATTATAACCTCCATGTCCTGTAAATCCTCTTAAGAGAAATGGTACACAGAAAAGAAACATTCAGGACTAATCCATCCCCATGGGTCCATTATATACATGTATTACTCTTCAGATCTATGATATTCTTCTATTACACATATGTTTGTACAGTACAAAAATCACTCTAGTGCAAACAATAGTATTGCCTTTAAGGATTATGTAGCAAGGCGACGAGGGTGGTGATGAGAGCTTTGGTAGCTATGGACAAAACACAGGTACTTTTGGCACTCTTACAAAATATGAGAAGATTAATGCTTGACAAAAGAAGGCCTTTCAATTTACAAGAAAAAAAAATAAAATAAAATCACAGTGATACCTTCCCAAAGGGTGTGGGCATTTTTTCAAAAACCTAAGATTTTCTTCTCATTCTTGCCAAAACAACAAGTGAAAAACTTGAGAACTAATGAAACTAATAATTAGAGCATTTTTACATAATTTTGATTTCCAATCACTAGTTAATCGATAGACCTAAAGTCACAATCTTTATAATACTTGGATAACTTTAGAGAGACATCTTCCAAAATTGAATCTTCTTCCATCACTTCCTATAGTTAAGTATCTAAAATATGATGCCTTTGTCCAGGTGTTGATCTGGTTTGTCAAAAAAACCCACAAAAAACCAAACCAAACCAAAATCCAAAAAGCCCACATTTACTTAACCAAGGATGCTCACTTCTAAAAGCTGGCATTTATTTTCTCTGTTCCTCATTCCATCCATGAAATTTGCATTAGTTTAAATATGTACTAGCTAGTCTCCTAACAATTTTTCACACTGTTTTGAGATCAATTATACCATTCATTGGTTTGCTGCTCTGCTGAGTGTGACACTGCAGCCTGTCTCACTGATACTCCTGTTAGTCCATCCACAGGACAAAGTTCTCAGAGACATGAAGAACAGTCGCACAGTCATGTCTTATGCTCAGACTTATCTTTCTAATACGCTGACTATCACAAGTTCCTCCTGGCTTTCATTTTGAGTATACAGTTCTTTCCAAATCCTTTATCAGGAGAAAGTGAGAAATCCTCAGTTAAATTTAGGCAGTATCACTGAGATCACATATGTTTAGCTAAACTTGTAACACCTGTGATGACTAGGGTCTGGATGTAATAACACAGTCCTATGCCCTATTATCCCAAATCAGGAAGGTTGTAGACTATAAAGAAGAGAAAGTTTGCCATTGAAAGCTTTACAGATTTAATCTGCCCTATACATGTACCTTTCTTTCCTGTCTCTCATCTAATTCTTTGTCTCTCTATCCTACCTTTTGTTCCTCCACCCCTCCATGCATAAAATATTCAAAAGTCATCTACTGGAACCTCAGCATAAACGTTCAACATCTTTATAATACCTATTATAGCAAGCCAGTTAACAATTCACAAGGAAAGAAAGATGCATTTCAAGGGAAATTTTCCCTTTGAAATATTTAGATGGATTTCATATTTGTTCTCAAGCAGAATGCTGTTGTGCTCGGCATGGTGAGTAACACTAATTCCAGAGAAACGTGAGCAAGAATGGGCACAGTCTGAAACTCATTCAAAATCGGTTACACAGTCAAGTTTCCTTCTTCCAGGATACAGTACCAGAAAAGTGGAGAGACAAAGGGATTTTACACAATATTTTAATATCTGGGGCTCTCAAAGCAAAAAAAAAAAAAAA
>VWZG01003873.1:531601-592535 GCA_013396735.1 Grallaria varia
AAAAAAAAAATTGTATAGAAGGCCCCTGTGAGTTAAAATACATTAATATTCATATTCTGTAGACAGAGACACACTGTCTCAAAGAGCACTGGCCTTGTTTTTCAAAGCTGTCACATCCCTGAACCTCTTTCTGCTTCAGCACTTAAAAAATTATGCCAAAAGTCACACACTGCAGTTGTACAAGGTTTGACTTCAAAAGTCAGGTCTTGCGGTTGTCTTTCCTTGCTCCTTGTTACAAAATACCTTACAGAAAATAACAGCAAAGTCACTCCCCTGTGATTTCACTCCTATGAATTCTTAAACACTGGAAAACTCAAATCTCTGCTCTTTCAGAGTTTGATGGGTATGAGCCTGTGAGGTCACCGCAGTATACAACCAAAGTCTGAGTAATTACTGACTTGTTTTTCCAACCAGCTTTAACACAGCAGCCTGCCATTCTGAACCGGTAATAAAAAAGGCGGTTGAATTGAATGCAATCAGCTCAATTAAGAACAATGTAAAACTGATGGCAATTTATTTTATATGATAAGGAGGGGTTTTTTATCAGTTTTTTAAATCAAAGTTCATAAGAATAAATAGAAATGTGATTAGAAAGCAACTAGAGAATGGGAGAACAGAATAGCCTCATCAGTTATAAAGTACAGAAACTGTGGTTCAGCAGCCAGCATAGCTGTCTACCAAAAGATCTATTCATAGTGACACTCTTGTACATTTGGATATTTTGTAGTCCTGTTTCTGTAATTAAGCTGTTTTGCATTCATGGAGAAATAAATATCACTTCCACTTTTCACCCATGGACATTTCCAAGTACTGTAATTTCAAACTAAAAAATCTGCCTAGTTTTATGCGAAATGCAGAGTGGTCTGGAACACCTTTCATGAACTCAGCAACTTGCAATAATTAAACCAAAATAAATTTAGAAAGAAGTCAGTTTTCTTAAAACGGTAGACAGCATTCAAAAGGATTTGAGATCCACTAATCTGACCTGTTTGTAAGCTCTGTAAATTTGGAAATGTTGTCATAAGTAGTTCCTCAGTGCCTTGTGAAAATAAAAGGCATTTTGGAAGAAGTCTTTGACAGTTAAGGGGTATAAAACTATGATGAGTAACAAGATGGCATAAAAGTGAAATGTCTGATATTTTAGTTTGACCTGTGGCTTATTAATGGCCAAAGTTCCTGAAGTTAAGGAACTGTTGCTTCTTTCCCCTTGATGAGTCAGCGCCACAAATATGCCCCATCAGATTAAGAGGGGAGGAAGGAAAAATATGAGTTAATGTTGATGAGAAAAAGGTTCCAAAATGATTACATCATGAGCCTTGGAATTCCCCTGGAACATACATATTTCGCTGATAGAGACAGGCTTGTTGACCAGTTTGAACTTTCATAATTCTCAATCCATTAAGCCTCATAGTTTAATTCTCCTGCTTTTTCACTACCATTTCCTTCACTTCTCATCAGTCATCTAAAAGATTGATTAGAGCCCATCATTTACATAGCTATTAAAAACACCAGAAAACTAGTGAAAGCCCAGGAAGTTGAAAACTACATAAAAAATCCTTGCTGTTTACATTTCATTCAGGGAATTATTAGAGAAGCCTTTACAGAAATGCAACTAGACTCTTCATTCTCTAAGCTAGGTGAATAAACAGTGATCATTCCTCTGTTCAACATTTTCTTTTGCAGACCTTTAGTTTATTTAAGCAGAGGGGAAAAAATAAGGAATTCATTTAATCATCACACAGGTAATCAGTGAATCTCCAGTCACCCTGGACCTGCAGAATAGTCCTCCTTTCTTTGAAGAAAGTCTTTCTATGCCCTGCTTTCCCTTCTAACCTTCCTTTGCTTCCTAAAAATTGGTCAGCTCCTTCTCTTTGTCTAGCTGTATGCTTACCAGTTGGAAATCATTCTCTCTCCCTTATTCTGGCATTAGCAAATCCTCTCCCTGCTGGAATTCTAGGTGACTTCTTTTGCCTTTAAATTGTCCCAACTAATATGTCAAAATTAGCCTGGATTGATTTATTATTAACTAGACCTCCCTTATTTACACTATAATCACACATAGTGCATAAGTATGTATACCCATATACCAGTCAATGAAGAAACAGAGTAAAATGCAGTTCTTTTCCCAGGAACCTTTAAAGATTGGAAGATGAATGATGGGAAGGAAAAAGCATCACTTGCTTTGTTTCAAAACCAAGGAGAGGTGCTGAGGACCATATTTAGACTGCATTTTCTGTGACTAACTTGACAAGATGTCACTCAGTGACCCAGATCACCCATTAGCTGCCCTGCCAGAGCCGGGGTCCCCAGACAGCCAGTGAAGAGAAGTGGACACAACACCAAAGTCAAGCAGTCTTGATGCTCAGTACTGAGTTAGAAATCCTTCTATAGGTTACACAGCAACTCCCTAGTGGAGCTGGGAATTAGCTGACTGCTGGAGTCCAAAGCCAATGTCTTCGTCAAGAAACTTCTTCTCTTTAAAGATACTCACTGCACTTGAGGACTACTTCTGTCATGACAGTAGAACACATTCCACAACTCGGCCCTTGCAAAATGCAACATTAAAATGATGTTTCTAAATAACACAAGACTTCAACTTTAAAAAATATCTTTATAAATACATCCTCTGAAGGAAACGTTATTTATCAAGATTTTATTTTTTAGCACCACATTAAACAATTGCTGCCTTTGGCCATGAAGAGCTGTGCTTTGCTATTTGAATTCTCCATGAGCAAACGCAGGGAGGCTCAGCTACCATTTCCTTCACTAGTGGTGTACCTTCCTCTTTCAGAACATGCCAAAAGAAATGATGAGGCATCAGTATATCAAATATAATATACCATTATATTTTGGCTTTAGTGTAATGTTGTGACACTTGATCTAAGAAGTCCTTGTATTCACAGAAGATAAAAGACTCAAACTAGGCAAGGCGGGGGGGAATTCAACTGCTTCTCTCTTTGTAACTTGTAATCGGATACAGAAACTGGAGAAACTCAGCCTTTGAAAAGTTACATAGAACTTTAACACTGAAATGGAGCTACTACCCAGCTGTGCAATTACTGCAATTCTATGCAGTATGGCACAGCTCCAGATGTTTGCCTCTAAAAGGCTGAGCAAAGGCACAATTTGTCAGGCTGTACTGATTCACAGGAAAGCCTCCCTACTCTAGTATCTGGCTTCACTTGCAGACACACCTATGGAAAAATGAACTGAGCATAAGACCCTCCTGCTGTCAACCTCCCCAGACTCCAATCATTTCTATGTCAGTTGATCTAATGAGTCTCATAAGATTTGTTTATTAAGAAGTGCCTTGACTTCTCTTTAAAATACTTGCCCAGTCCCCATGTAAATCTCCTAATCGATCCCACACCCTTTGAAAAGGAGTAACATGCATTTCTCACCTATTACATTAAGATCCACCACCTCACATTTCCTGTGAAAAAGTCTTACTGACTGTATTTGATGGCCAAAAGTTCTGACACTAGCAGAAATTGTGAATAGTCAGGCCCTACCCACCCACTCTTTCAGTGTTACGCATGATTTTGTAGACCATGGCTATATTCCCCTAAGTTATATCTTTTCCAGGCTAATGAGCCCCTACATAGTCAGTTATCCCATGTTTGGAAGTCTTCCCATGCTTTTGATCATATTTGTCATTCCTTCCTGAACCCTGTCCAGTATCATGTCTGAGTGATGAGGACCAGACCTGCATGCAGGATTTGAGTCCTGGTAGCACCACAGAAACACCCACCAGCTGCACAGTCGTCTCCTTGGCTTTATTCTCCACTCTGCTCCCAATAATTTTTCTCTTTATTGCTGCTGAGCACTAAGCTGATGCCTTCATGGAAAGAGTTATCATGAATCCAAAGTGTTATTCTTGGGCTGTCATGGTCTCCTCAATGCCAACCATGTGTACTAGCTTGTCACCAAATACGTTGAACAGCAGTACATACTCACATGCATAAACGCACTGGTATTTTTAGCCTGGTCTATAAATGGGTTTGCAAGTGTAATATATTTCATATATCTGAACAAGCTGCAACAACTTTTTCATTAAACATATTTATATGGCAGTTACAAAATAATGGAATTAGTCCTATCCAAGACTAAAATTTTGTACTGTAACAAAACCACCACCAGCCGCTGTGAACTCATTCTTGTGCTTTTTTCTATTCATAGTTGGTCTCATTTAAACTGTAAGGATGGGATCATTTCAATCTCTTACTAATAAAGGTACAGCTTTATTGTTACTATTAAATATGCAAAATAAATTACTGTATAATAACTTCACAGAATCATAGAATAGCTGAGGGCAGAAGAAATGTCTAGTCCAATTCCCTTGCTCTAAGCAGGGTCAGAAAGAGCAGGTTACTTATGGCCATGTTCAGTTAGGTTTTAAGTAACTCTAAGGATGGAAATTCCACAAGGTCTCTGAGTAAACTGCTTCTATGTCTGAGCACACTCCCAGTGGAAACAATTTTTCCTACATTTCAAAAGAACATTCCATATTTCAATTTGGACCCACTGTCTCTTGTTCTGCCACTGGGCACCATTGAGAACAGCGTGCTTCCATCTACTTTACTCCCTCACAGGTAAAAGTAAGTAGGATAAAAGATTTTGGAGTAAACAATTACATGACATGAGACTTGAATTCGAGACCTAACGAACCGTTTCTTGTGCAACATAAGGGGGCCTTTAAGGCTGAAAAGACTGTATTTTGCCTTTGCCAGTTGTTGCTGAGGTGAGTTACGCACAAAGTGCTTTGCACACCCAAAACACACAACAGACCAGTCTCCCACAAAGAATTTCTACTCCATTACAAGAGAACATAAGGGAAGCGCTAGCAGATTTCGGCCTAGCAAAGAATGCCCCTATAGACACATCACTGCTAAGTACATCCCAGTTCTTTGTGCCAACCGCTTTCTGAAACATCACCCTAAATTTCAGCAATTCAATTGTTCAAAGCCAAGCTGGATGGAGCTTTGAGCAACCTGGTTTACTGGAAGGTTCGCTACTCATGGTAGGGGAGTAGGAACTGGATAATCTTTAAGGACTCTTCCAACCCAAGCCATTCCATGACTCTAGGATATAATCACTAGGTCTGCCTATGGAATCAAAAAATATGAATAGTGTTATTTTGTGCTGTTTCCATTGATTACCACCTTTGGATAAAACTGCAAACCCATGTCTGTTTGAGGAGAGGGACACAGCTAGTTAGGAGACAACTGTCCCCACAGCTGATAAACATGCAGTCAAGACACTGCCCAGCAATAAGCTTCAGCCACACTGGGCAGGTTAGACGCTGGCTTCCCTTAGCTTTTTTTCCCTTAGGAATTGGAGGAGAAAGGGAAACACCAAGGAAAAAGGAGTTTGCAAAAAAGAATGGGAGCTTCCTTATTAATGCACCCTCACTCAAAGCCTTGGAATATTAAGTAGAGATTGCACAACCCTCATCCATCCAACTGCAACCATGAACAATGCTGCTCATCACCGAGGCTTAACAGAGGTTAGTAAAATCATTAAGCATAAACTGGAGTTGCTCACAGCCAAGTTGTGTGAATACCTACATGGAAGGCAATGGAAGGCATTAAGTTGTTCTCAGGGTCTGTGCTAAGGGCCAGAGGGAAAGCTGAAATTTGCTGAATGCTGCGCTCGGAGTGAATAGCGCTGACACACACCCTGTGCGGGAAATGCCTGTCCAGTCAACTACTTAGCTGACCTAAAACACTAGAAATAGCAGTAAGGCTCCCAATAAGAAATAAAAGAAGAAATAGAGTCCTAAAGGACTCCATTGATATCTAAAGATAATTTCCCTTGTGTTTTCAACTGCCTGTCTCTTTCAGAGAACACACACAAATTCTTCTCTAAACGCGCTCCTAGCTCTAGTTACACTGAAGCATAACACAGGATAATGTGATCAGAGCTCAGCTGGATCCTATTTTCAATATAAATTTTGCCAGTTAGCTGGGGATGATCCACTGGGAAGAAATGTACATTTTTCCAAGGATCTAATCACATCCGAGGTTCCATTTCTTATAATGTCTCAAAAGGCAATATCAAAATCTTAGCAGGAAATAATTTGAACCGACAAATGAAAAGAGACATTAGATACTGTTTTTCTATTTTCCTTTCGCTTTGTTTCTCTCTCTTTCTTTTTTTTTTTTTTTTTTCGGTAGGTGATAAAGTATAGTGCCCACAAGTTATCAGGAAATGTATCCACAGTTTGGTTTAATGTCACCTGATGTGAGCAATTCTGTTATTTCTTCTCACATCTGAATTAGACAAGTCATTTTTGAGAACTTAAGCCAGACAACTTCCTGAATACAAACAACTACATATAGCCTAGTCTGGGCAGTTTTAATTTATTCTTAGTTAATAATTTCTTACAAATATCTGTATTTGTTGACTTAGCACTAGCTCTTGTGTAGACTTTCACTTAAATATGATGTGAGATTTTCTATTAGATTGTCATCTCCATCTTACAACTATAATGGTAGGAACGTAATGAAATACTAAACAGACAGTTTTACATGATAGAATGTCTGTTACTACTCAAGTCAACAGAAAAGGTATTCCTAGCCTTGAAAGGGATAGAAAAGCTGAAAAATATTACTATGCAATACTACACTGATAACTATTTTCTAGAACAAAGAACCAGTGGTTTAACATGATTTACATCAAACAGTTCCTCACACCACTGTAGGGAAATGGTTTGGCACATACTTTTCTGAAAAGGTGATTTTGCCAACTCCTATAACTATAAACTGTCATTAGATAACTATCTTTTGATACTTTAGTTACCAGTCACGACCTGGCATATAACAATACATCAACGCACCATCACAAATGCAGTAATATGTGGCAGCAGAGAAATGATAAAATTATCTCCGTGCAGAAATGGTATATTCTGGTACATAAGTGTTGAGAAGTATGGGAGATTTTAAAGAAATATTCTTCCTTAAATTTTTGGATTAATGACCTGCTGCTTTATTTGGAAACTGCACTAAGAAAATTCTATATGCCACGCTTGTTAATAATGGGCACAATTAGCATAATCCTCAACCCATTAAAAAAATGAAAGCATCAAATAACAGAAGTTATAAAAAGGTCTTCCTTTAATTATAAATTTAATTTTTTTTTTTTAAATCAGTCACAGCTAAGCTTAAAAGACACTCGGCTAACACAGCGCAAGTGAAATCCCTGAGGGAAAGCCCTGTGCTGTCAAGCTGGCACCAGTCACTTGGCAAAGCACAACAAAGCACCACAGCTTCGACTTTGAAAATGTACATGGGTGTCTGTGGCATTTTCCTTGAGGAAATGGCACTTTCAGCATGTTTAATGAATAAGGGAATATGTTAANGATCCACAGACTTTCCAGGCATTTTCCCCAGCAGAAAAGCATTTTCTCTTATTAACGATCATGCTACAGCATTTTGCGTTTTACTAACATTTTAAGTTATCTTAAAATTTTCCGATTCCAGGTAAGTCACAAAGCTAAGCAGTCATCCACAGGTTATCAGCTTCTAAATGTAGAACAGGGTCCCTTCAAATTACTAAAAACACAATGATGCTTTCTGTAAAGCATCATCCAAATTTTACTCTCTGTAGACATTCAAAGATTTTCAATCAAATCACTGTTTACCTGGGATATTGAGATTTCAAGAAAAAAAGTAAAATATTAAAACGTAAAAAACATATTGAAATGCTGAAAGTATAGGTGGGCACATATATATAAATAAAATGCATCACTTTGTAGAAGTCATAGTGAAGTTTTCTCATGTGCCCATCTCTTTCCCCAGTTTCCCAGCCAGAAACTGCACTCCGTCTGCCAAGACGCAAGTGTTTCACTCTCCAGGAGACACTGAGACCATGGCATATTACAGCAAATATACCCTAAACTGGGAACTCAGCCAAGAGAAGATAAAGAAAGCTGGAGACATACAAATCCTAAGAGGCAGTGGGGAGATATCACATTTACAAGTGATATTTTTGGCTTTCAGACAGTATTTTTGACCATATGAATTTTTTGAGGAAAAAAAAATCTCAGTGAAAAAGTTAAATGAACTTTTTTTTAAAAGGAGGGGGTATCTTTCATTCATTTACTGGGCAATTTTATTGCTCATATTTCTCATGGAACAACTTGCTTTTAAAATGTGTCTGTGAATGTTATTTCATTCCCTGCTCTTCACTTTGACTTCGCTGCCTCTTCATCAAACCTGCTGAAGGCACTACATGCCTGAAAGACAACATGTTTTTTTTTCCCTGCTGTTTCAGTTGACCTAATAAAAGACATTACTTCTCCCGACAAAACTTGCCTCTCATGGAATATTATGCCAATATAAGGTACTTTGGTACTCTGCTACAAATGTCACAAACTATATAAATAAGAAATGCCACGAGGCTCTGGCACTTAATCCCCATTTTGAGGAAAAACAGCTTTAAAGAAAGAAAAAGAAGAACAGGAGCATGCCTGAGCCACAAAAATGTGGGTCGTAATGGCAGTGAAACAAAATACACACTGCACCCTGCCCATCAGCTGCTGGACTTCATACCAAAGGGACATTTATTGCTGTCACAGCATAGTCTACTCCATGTACGACAATGAGCACATTCGCATTTTGGAATGTAATTTCCAGCCTATGAATTCCCTCCAACAGTTTCTCCTCACAGCGCTTTAGTTAATACTGAGAAAAATGAGTCCTCTGTCTCACTAAGAAATGCCACGCTGAGAATGTAGCAACCACCATTTCAAGATTCCCTCAAAACAGGGATGCATTGGCAATTAATTTACCTTGCAGCATCTTAAACCTTATAGAGTATTTAAAGAATTTCTGCCTTGCTGACTTTTGAAATTTCAAGACCTGATAAAAAGAAAAAAAATTGGGGCTTGATTTCAAATTAATTTAGTGGACCGACAGCCACAAAAGGATGCCTTCATGTTAAAACATGGAACACACCGGTAGTCTGACTCCATTCTTATTAGGAACTTGCCTCCACATCTGGATTCTGCATTGAGGTATCCACATTTTGACACATAAGACCACAAGACTCATAGTCTAGTACAGATCTGTGATTAGTGTGTAGTTTAAGTTTGCATAAAATGCACAGCCACAAACATTTTAAACTAAACTCTTCGTTCAGAGCAGATATCAAAATACTCGGCAAAGTTGTGGAAATTTGTCATTGCCTCATTGTCTTGACACAGTACTTTCAGCGCAAGTTCTGAGGTTCAATTTGATTTGCTCTTTAAATGAAGAATTTAACCCTTTTGTGGCTACCACATACACTGGAATCCTATTTGCAGTTGGATAATTATACAGTTGGTTGGTGACAGATTTTTATTAATAGTATTTATGGCTTAATGGGATCGATCTCCAGGGGAGGACTGGGGCAAAAAAGAGCTGTGGGTGCACGATGCCCCTTAAAAATTCTTGGATGACAGATTGGCTCTATTTCCTTATGCTGAAACTCAAATTCTTCAGCTAGTACTTGATGCATCTGAGAAATAATACACATACAAAAGTCAAAGGACAGGATGGAGCAACAGGCAGGTGCGTGTGTATGTGTGTGTGTGTGTATGTGTATGTGTGTGGCACATGAATGCCAAGCTGAGTTGCAAGGGACTGTAGGGAACGGATGATAAAATTTGGGATGTATGTTTTGTTTCCCATGAACAAGGCCAGCACTGATTTTAACACACCGTAAAATGGAAAGCCATTTTGGAACAGACAATTGCTGTTTCAAGGATGGCTGAAGTTTGGGGTGAGGACATGTCTGGCAAAAAGTGAAGAAAATAAAGAAAGAAGGAGGAAAAATAAGGCAATAAAGGAGATGGGATATCCTAACTAGAACTTCAATGCTCATATCATGCCAACAAGAAGATATATAATGTTTGTTGTGAAAACAGGATGAAATCGTCACTTGACCATGTAATTTGATCATTATAACATTTGCAATGTTGTGGGAGTTTTAATTAAGTGCTGAACACAGAACAAATTCTGAGCAAGTCTCCCTTCTGATACAAGCTTAGCCAGGGCACCTGTAGAAATAAGCAGACAGGTAGAAGAGACCAAGGAATAAGGAGCAGTAAAAGGTAACACGATAGGTCAACAATCACCATTACTGGTGGTCTTCATGGCAAAAGAGAGCTACACTTTAAATCACACCACAGCCCAAATCAACAGTGAGGCCACTACTGAAAGGCAAGCCCACTTTTGTATTTCAAAGGAATGATAGAAGTAGAGAGGGTGCAGAAAGAAAGAGACGGAAAAATGCAAGCTCTCAGAAGTTGAATTTAGTAGAACAGAAAACCAAATAGAAAGTTCAAAGGTGCCATGCTCATTTTCTGTAAGTATTTGCACACAAAGAGGCAACAACTCAAATGCACGCACATTTCCCAGAGGTGGTTCTTGCCCTGAAATGAGGAAAATAGGAAAAAAAATAAAGGGGAAAAAACAGCAAAACAAAAACCAAAACAAATAAAACCAACCAAACAAAGCAAAACAACAAACAAACAAAAACCACAACAGGAGAAAAACAGCAAGTTATGTCAGCATCATAAAGCTGAGGTTCATTTTCACAAATAGTACAATAAGAGCCCATGAACATCCAGCATCCAAAAGATGAAGCTGAAAAATCTGAAAACTATTCTAGAAATTATTCTAAGAATTAATTGAGCATTATGCAGGAGTCGGAAGCATATAAAGACAACTGTCTCTTCTAATCATAAAGATCATAAATATCAACAGTTCCTACAGAGGTTTTTCCAATTTTATGTTATAAGTCTGCAATAGATTTTTCCTCACTGTAAAAACTGCTGTAGTTAACCTGTTAGAAAAAGATCCCAAAAAAGAAACATTTCNTTTCTCCTTTTTTTTCGGTGGCTGTGGGGCCTCACTGTAAAAGGTTGCTGAGGGTTTGGCTGGGAGCCAACCCAAACTTACACAACATTTCAAGTCTACTTTTAAGATATTTTAACCAGCAATTTTTAGTTTAACTGTGATAACTCATAATTCTAACTCTGAAGTGTGCCTGCTTTTTCCTTCTGTCCCCAAGAGAGAATTTTCAATAAACTGGGAACAAAACTAGACATTTAGTAAGGACTCTTCAGCAAAACTTGGGCGGCATCTAAAGAATTTATGGTCTCCTGGGAAGTGCAGGTATGCATGAAGAGCTGGCATTTTGATGTGAGCTCTCCTATTTCTCTAGAAACCATTACACGCCAAGCTCATTAAAGGTGCTCTCAGAAAGGAACCTGAAAATCCAGCCAGACTTGTATACTCAGTGCTTGAAGTTGCTGTGTACCTCTGCACAGAAACTAAATAAGAATGGAACTTTCCTAAGCAAAGATTAACAGAAAGATGGTGAAAGGCAGGCAACTCCAGAACAGCAACTCTGCCTTCTTAAACAGGCAAACATAGTGCATAAATAGTGATTACAAAACCAGAAATCTTCCTGGCTGCCTGCTAAACTAGATATCCTAAAGATTTTCTGTCTTGCAATTCAACTTTCAAAGTAGACAGTAGCTTTTTGCTTTTCTTCACTACTCTCATTCTGATCCTGTCAGATGCTACATATTAACATGCTCCACAGGTTTCACTCCTGCAGTTCATAAAAGTACTGAAAACATCGGAGGCACGACAAGAAAGCCTGAAACCTTGTGTGCTTGGATCTGTCCTGAACTACAGTAACATCTACACATCCTGTGAATACTATATCAAAAGATAAAAATCAATTTACATGACTGAGTTAGGTCATTTTCTATAATCATTACATGATTAAAAAGAGCCTGAAATATGCAAAAAGGTGGAAGTTTACAAAATAACAGGGTGAATGAAGAAGGGACTTCTGTGCAGGTGAAAATTTCCTTCAAGGTAACTTTCTCACCTAAAAATCTTTTTTTCCCCTCAAGAGGTAAAACTCATTAACTCATGTTCAAATGGCATTTGACTCAAGTTACACTGGTTTTGGTACTAAGTCAGCTGGACTTTAACTCGTGTTAAACAATCCAGGTTTGTAGCCAAAAATTCAGATGTGTTCACATTCAGAATTAGTTCTTTAATCAAATCTTTCACAACTGAGTCACTAAACTAAATCTGTTCTTTTTCTCCAAACTCTTAATCCTGTCTTTTATAGAGCTTTTTTCAGGAAAAAATAAAATAATTACTGAACGTCAATGACAATAAATAATAAAATTAGTATTGTTTACAGCACACTGTAGCTAACTATTGTTAAGGCATATTAACTTCCCAGTAATGTAACTATTATTTTATTATTAATGTCAAATTATATTAAAAAGAAACACAATTAGACCTTTTTAGCATGCAATTCTGATATCTTCCTCAGAAGTGTAAGTAGGATTTCTTGGCAATGTAAGAATTGTTAGTCATAAAATCTAACAGCAGAAAATAACATCTATCTCGTCTTTGTCCTCTTCTTCCAAAACCACACAGCGATTTTGCTGGAACAATGGACAGCTCCACATCATTAACACCTTCACACCCTGCTAGGAAGCTCATGGAATAACTAAACACAACAAAGTACATGTTACTATGGAATGAAAAAGATCAAACAGAGCTTGAGGCAATAGCAAAAGAGAAGACCAACTGTTCATCACCACTGAGTAGATATTTTTCAAGAAATTCAGTTGCAGTTACACTGAACCTGGGAAAACCTTGTCACATCCTGTAGGCAGACTTTGTAGTCTTATTATTGCTTCTTGTCATCTTCTGCTCCACACATTCCTCCAGTCTGAATCAAGATCTACTAACAATACAGTAGTACAGATTGAGTGATCAGTACTGACTGTACTTCAATACCTCTCAAACTGTCCTCAGGGTTACTGGAAATAAATTATTGCCTCTTTGCTAGATCCTACCCTTGATGATAAATTCCAGGTAAGCGCAGCAATGCACAATGAGCCTTAGAATGCTTCAGGCATCCTCTAAATCAGGAGCTTCAAGGGCATATCAAGGTCATGCAGATACTCCTGACAAACCCTCCCAGGACCAGAAAGTTTAAATCATTCTTCCTTCAGAGCCACTTAAAAGGTACATTTATTTTCTTCTGGCACACATGAAAAAAATCCTTAGTCAGCTTCCAAAATCACAATCAATCTCTTTTTTTTTTTTTTCCCCTGTTTAAAAATAAGAAATTTGGGGTGCATACTGTTTAACTCCATAGGGAGTTAAACAAGGTCCACGCTTTCATACATTTGCCATGTTCTGGAAAACTGTTGTTTCTAACTAAAAAATGGTTTGCTTGTTTTTTTCCCCTGAAACTTCCTGCTCCAAACCTGGACCTTCCAGAAAAAGGACTGTAACAATATCTGACAAAAATTTTCATCACACCATGTTAGCATTCAAACTAAGGTAGTCAGTACCTAAATGAGCTAGTGACCACGCTTATCCTCATCTGTAGCACGAAGAATTAAGGAAGGATACATGTCAGCATGTCAGTACAAGGACAGTAATTTCTGACGAGACCTGGTGTTTATTTAGGTGATGCAGATTGGTGCCCCATAGTCTGTGTATTCTGGCTCTAGCACATCACTACCTGCTGCCATGACACTTAGTGGCCTATAGGACAGAACTCTCGGATTCAAGGGGTGGTATTAAAGTGCTCATAGGGCATCCCCACGATAAACATCCTGCTGGTCAGGACAGGCCTTGCAAACATCTCTAGGATAATACACAACTACACAGCAGGATGGTGTCACTACAAGACAAAATTACTGTACAGCACAGAACAGCATCAGGGCTCTAAATACAGTCCCATATCGATTTGTACCAGCAACACACTGCAACATAACAGCCATGTTTTACTGCCTTGAGGCATGCAGCTCACCTCAGCGCCTCTGAGTGCTCTGTATTTGTTTTCCATAAAAATGTGCTGCATGGCTTCGGAAGTCTGTTATTTCTGCATCATCAATACCACTTTATGTCTCACATCCTGAAGTTTGTCTAGTGAAGGAGACACATTGTCTTGATACACTGCCATGTTTTTTCACTTCTGTCAACTTGCTGGATGCGAGGCATGGTCCATGGCCTCTCTTTTTCCCTTCAGAGGTGCTAGATGAAATGTCAGCTTTAAAACTAAACAAGCAGTAGTACTTGAGGCAGCAGCAAGGACAGAGGAGGCATAATGCTGATAGATAACAACTCTAAGGACAAACTAGACAGTAAGTGAGACAAAAGAAACTTAAAATCCTTTCATAAATACTAAACCAACAATTGTTTCAAAGCTGAAGGAAAAATAGGTGATCAGAGCAAAACAAGAGAAGCAGAACAGAACAGGCATTTAGAGGGGAGGCCAGTAACAAGACCGGCTTATTAGCACAGCCATGGATCTCAGAGTTTTAACCCATGCATGAGTCACCACAGGGCCCTCCATGTTACTGTAAGGTTTAAAGCTGCCATCCATCCACCAGCTCAGCTGGGATAACTGCCAGGCCGCCTTAGCTCTGAGCGATGGGGCCAACCCAGCCTGCATGTGTGCAATCACCATACATCAGCCGCTGTAAACACACCGTAACTTGGGCATCTAAGTCCTGATGGGCGAGCCAAGCTGTGTTCTACAGCCACGGGTGCCACAGAATGTTTTGCTAATACAATAGGTGCTGACTTAAGTAGACACGTCAGCACAAGGACAGTAATTACACGACCACCATTCTTTAGGGAGGTCTACAATAGCTGTTCCAGTATTCACAATACCCAAAAGACAAGAGAAAAAAATCAAATCAGGTACCTTTACACACGAAAAATCACAATCAGTGGTCAGTTAACTAAACTAACCACCTCCAAGGCAGTGGTACCTAGACTCTTCACAATGAATTAAGAGAAAAAGGCATGCTTGGGGCCTGGCTTGTCTCATCCTAAACTAGACACATAAACATGTCAGAGGTATACAAAGGGAGCTATGGGAAGTATTTCAGGTGAAAGTATCTGCTACACAGGCATCTAAGGGCAGTTTACAGCAAGGCTTGTGTGCCTGTTTTGTGTCATGAACATGAAAGTTAAGTACTATTCAGTTATTAATAGCACCACAGCACCCGTGAGAAATAGAAGAGCTCAGCTTTTTGTTAGAAAAAGATGTGAGTGCCTACATAATGGGAGAAAAAATTGTGCCTTTATCCAAATCTGCTTCTGAAAAGGGTAGATTCTCGATTTTCAGCTCTTCTAGGGTCAGCACCATTTCATTTGAATGGAGCATGAAACAGGGGGTCTGGATTACCATTTGGTTTGCAAAGGTCCCAGAGCTACTGTTTCTGAGGTTTCTTCCTCTCTTCCCTACTTCTTCTGTCCATGTTTTTCACTATTAAAATCATTAATTTTAAAAAGCAAATAACAGTATTGCCTGAAAAATCTACCAAATATCTACTCTTATTCAAAGCATTATTTCTAGAGTGACTGACTTTTCCAGAAGCCACTTTCAGCTTATTCTGTTGGAAATCTAAAATTATATGTACTGGGATATGGGCAATAAATGTCTTCCCATCAACATCGCCTTCTCATCAACAGCTGAAAATACTGTCACCCTTTATCTTTTCTCACAACATACAGTTGCTTTCCCAACCTACCAAAGTCATTAAGGTCACAATGTATTCTAATTAATTTTCAAAGTTTCAGCATTAAGAGATTTGACCTGACACAACTGGCAGAACTGGTTTGCCAGCAAACTTTAAGCCCTCTCCTGTCCTTACAGCTAATGCCAGGAAATTGTTCCTTCAGCACATCTCCCAGGCACAGGCAGCAGAAGCTGAAGCCCTTGAGAGGAGAAATGCCTCACATTAACCAGTTCTTATCAGCATATCTGCCCTCCTCTTGCATCCTTTTAATTCAGGCTTGTAATTTAGTTCTCTGAAATAAATCGTTAAGTCTCTTCGGTATCAGGTATAAACTGTCAGAAATGTGAAAATGTGACACGAAAGAGAATTTTAATAAATAGGATGAAGGCTGAGAGAATAGGTCAGGAGAAGAGCTCAAATGACAGTATGTCTCATAAAAACTCCTCCACTCTAATATCCTGTCCGCAGAAGCAGCCTTTAGAGCATGCTTAAGAAAGATAATAAGGCATGTGGCAAATATAATAATCCTTCATCAAACAGCAGATTAGAGACCACTAATTGTCACAGGGCTTAAGGGAGCAAATGAGAACAGGGCTCCATGGTACAGATGCAGCATAAAGGGCTGTGTAAACCATCTGCTTCTCAACAGCACATTTGACTCTGGGAGAGATCTCTCTCTTCAGCAAAATTACTAAATGGTCTCTGTAATGTGACAGTATCTTGAATCTCAGAAAGTCCAACAGGCAGACCTTTCAGCAGAGACTATAGATACTGAGTTGGGAGAATACTACTTAAATGCTGATAGAGAGCAATTCATACCACAGCTGTAATCAGAAAACTTTAAAGATGCCACTTATTTTGGAGAATTCATTTAGCTAGTACTCCCCCATCACACTTTTCCAAATAGCCTAGTGTCTTCTCCCATGTAGAAATGATGTTTAACAAAAAAAAGAGCCATATTCTGAGTCAAAACAGAGAATAATTAGGCCCATAATCTGTCCCTGTCTGGCCAACATCTTCTACTTCAAGCAAGAACAGAAAATCATGGTAATTATGGAATATATGTGCATATGGCATTGCCCTCCCAACCTTTGCCTATTGAAGTCTTCCACAGGCAAGTATGCAGCCAGACCAGAAAATTCAACAAATATTCATGGACTTATTATCCCTGCATTGGTCTAATCCTTTTTAGGGCTACAAGCTCATTTGACTCAATTCCACAAACACAACAAGCTGATACAAATTAACACGGAAAATATTTCTTCATAAGAAATGAAACAGACAGTGCTGTGTATTTGTCTTCCTTACAAGGAAATGCTACGCTAAGCAAGAAGAAAGTCAGTGGAGGAGGAATAACAACAACTATCACTTGAGTATACAGCTGTCACAGGGAGCACCAAATTACCGTTCTCCTCTGCGGGGAATCCTGGCTTACACCCCTGATCTGGAGGACATTCAAAGAGCACTGGAAGTGCATGGAAGAACATGAAAGCAAACCTGTAATCTCAGTGTACCATAGGCGTTAACTAACCTGGCTGCCATCCAAACTTCTGGCATCAAAATCCACTTATCTGGGAGCTGCACATTTCAGCATTTCTGCAGAACTACTATGCACAGAGGCACCGCACTGCACAGGGACAATGGGCTTCCCAACAATAAGGAAAAGAGACAGAAATGGAGGAACACTGGAAATTATTACAGTGCAATCAGAAGATCTGTTAGTAGTTGGAAAACATGTTATCTGAAGAAATGGTACATCTGAATAAAACAGGACTTGCATCAAGAATGTAGTAAAAACAACTTTGGGAAAACAAGCATGACCAAGCTCTAGTGAGAATACACCAGTCAAAGAACAATTGTGCTGAAGCCAGAAAGGGAGAACAGTTCAAGTAAAAGTATTTGTCTCTGTAAAGGAATTGTTTTTCTACATACCTGTCCAGTCTCCTACTATTTTTAGGTGGACCCCAAACGTTGCTTTGGTATCTGTAGGGCACTAAAAATATTAAATATATTAAGGACCACTCCTGAGTAACAAAAAAATAACAAAATGCATTCAAATTACAGTCATTAAGACAGAACTCGGTGTAAATAGGTCATTGCTGAGCGGCCATACCAGTAGCTATACACTTTAAAAAGCAAGTCTGTCATCAGTACACTTGGGGAAGACAAGCATGTCTGAATGGAGACTAGACTTAACCCCGTCTTCTGGTCACAGAGGAGTTCTGATATTTGCTTGAGGGTGTTCACTAAGCACTTCCCTAAGTGCTTCACTAAGCACTACTCAGCAATGACAACAATTGAGGATACAACAGTATGGAAATACTCCTACTACTGACACATAATTCAAAATCAGGAACCACCCCATCACTCTTAAATCAAGTCATTTAAGAGACTTCTGGCTCTTGAACGTCAGAGCCCATGTTTTCAAGCTGATAATTCTCACACAACCAACACTTTCTTCTAAATGGAAACTGAGATTTTTCTCCACTTCACACAAGCCTACAGTTTGCAAAGGAAAAGCACCGGATTGCATGGCACACCATAAAAATCACTGTGCAGCCACCATTCTCTCACTCTGCACATATTTCCTCATCTCAGGGCTATTTGCTTGTGACTATCAACACAGGAATGCTATTATTTACAGTCTTATCAATACCATGGTATCTAAAAGCCTCCAGACAAGCCATATCAAAGGTCTAAGGAGCCCCCTCAGTTTTGTTCCTTGTTAGATACAGGGACATTTTGAATGCACTGCGTGGACAGCTTTTCCAGGTACACCAAACAACTGAACACAAAAACAGGACAAGCAACTATTACTCAAGAAAAGATTCTTCACTTTCTATAAGCCAACACCACTGATTTCTTTCTGATAACAGATATCACTACTGAGTTTTGATGCCTTTCTTAGGAACTGTTAACGATTGATTCAAGCTCCATCATGAAATCAATACCTAACAAACAGTGCTCCTGTTTCTTTTTTTCTTTTCTACTGTTGAAGACAAATATGGGTTCTGAGCGGAGGGCTTAAATTCAAGAAACACGTCTATATTACAAATAAAAGAGGTCCAGGTAGTGAATCCAAGCAGCAAATAGTCATGCACCACGCTTGTGAAGACACTACTTGGCTCTGTTGTGGACCTTTGCCATTAGTGTTCCCAAGATAATCTGGTGTGGTGTGTGAAAACACTGGCCACAGGGCTGAGGGTCACTTCATGTCAGTTCCTTATTTGACAGCAGACACAGACAAGAAGTTAGTATTATTTATAACTTGGCAAACCTGAACAGGGAATACAAAGTCCCTCTCCATTTTCCTGAAGGGGAAGAGCACTCTTGTTAAGATTGCTGATTACTAGACAGACTCATATTTAACTCCTTGTCATCTTCCAAGTTTTCCTATAAACACGTGGTAGAGGAAATGACAGTCCCGATTATTTCAGCAAGTCTCAGACTTCAAAAACAAAATGGCATCAAGGGAGAGATGCAGGCAAGCTTCACACAGTGAGGCCTGAGTTTGCTACATCAAGTTGCATTGTCTTTCAACAAAAATATCAAGACCAATTCTCCATATAAAAGCAGGTAAGCAGCCTCTCAGATAGGAAGTTGTATACTGGCAGCAAAAAGGTCTCTTCTCCTGGAGGTTTCTATAAGAGCCTGTTGAAGGGTTTATTTTTCTACTCTGGGCTGTCCCAGAGCTTTCTGTTTCACAGGAGATTGATTGATTTCCTTAGTCCAACCATTCAAGTCCCAGTTCAGCACAGCTTCTATAAAATTGTCTGTCATTCCGTCCTTCCATGAAGCTAACAGTAGAATACCCCTTGTCTCCAGCAAGTATAAGTTCAAACCTGTTATACTTTACATTACCCTTGTGACTAACTCCTTTCTGCACTATGAAAAATTATCCAATAAAAGTGAGATTTATTTCTCTTTAGACTTTAGGAAACCTTTTTTGATACTTTTAACTGGGTATGAGATATCTTCAGAGAGTTTTGAAAAAATCTTATTGTGCTGCTAAGTCTTACCAGAAGAAACATGCCCATCTGAGCTACACAGGGTGAATTTCCCCCACTTCAAGAGAAAGCAAGTAGATGGTCCACCAAAGGGCAACCAAAACAGTGAGAGAATTAGACAACCTGGCATATAAAGAGAGGTCAAAAGGGGAACATGCTTGCATAACCCACACAAGTGAAAGTTTGGGAAGATCACTGCCTTCCAAGAAATAAAAAATAGCTATAGAGATGATGAAAGATGATGGCAACATGACAACCACAGACCAGGAACACAAGTTGTTTCCAGCAAAATTTCATCTGGATATAGGAAAAATATTCTTCCTTGTGGAACAAGTAGAGAAATGGTACAACTTTTCTGCCAATTCAGCTTCATGTTGCCCTGAATAACCTCATCTACAGCCCTGGCACCAGAAGGTCGAACCGGAAGGTCTCCAGAAGCCTCTTCCAACTTTAGACTTTCAAATATACTTGTAATTTTAACTTTGAAATTTGTGTTTACATTTTCCTGAAGAGGACACTTATTTTACCTCTCTTATCTCTGACAATTAAGTCTCCAAACTGTGGCTTTTTCAAGACCATTAGACAATATATTCCAACAGCTTAAGAAATCTTACAAGACAGTTTTTCAGAAGCTTAGTCATGAAAGTGGGTAAACTTTCCTGTGTTATTAACAGACCACTGGACATGTGTAATGAATTGTAATGAAAATAGTCTTATATATTTAACCTTCTTCATGAAATAGTACGGAATTGTATCATAGCTGAGACTAGAAAGCACCTCTAGAGACTGGTTACTTCAATTCTCCTGCAAGAGGAGGGCCTTCAAGAACAGGTGGCCTGGTACAATGTCAACATTTGACCTTCTTGCTGTTTTTAATCTGAGAACCCTAAGAAACAATCCACTGTACTGTGTTGAGAGTTACATGCTGCCCCTTACTTCTTCTTTACCGCCCAGTAAGAAATTGTAAAGATTAGTCAATCTTAAAATAAAAAAAATACTTTCTCTTAGTTCGTTTTCCTTAAGTAAACCACGTTTTCCAAACAGGTAAATCACCGTCTGGAATAGTCTGTAATGAGAAGAGACAGTAGACATTCATTAAACTAAAGGTCACAAGTACCTTTCAGAAGTCCTTTCCACAATTTGAAGAGTTAAATGAATCTTGTTTGATTCACTCCTTTGATTAAAATGCTATGATATACAAATCAACTGCTGCAGACAGTGTAATCACATGAAGTTATGTTAATCTTATTCTAACCTTCAGTGGTCTATACCTTTAAAAAGTGAAAGATTTTACAGGTATGACTACACTAATCAGGTTATCTTCCAGCACTTGGCCCTCCTCCAAAAACAACTGGAAGCCAAAGGAATTTTGTTTAAATTTAAGAGCCGTACAGATTTACACCCTCAGAGAAATCAAACTACGCTCTTAGCATTAGTAAGTTGGTAGATTTCCTCAGAGCTGTTAATCACGTGAGCAAGTTTACAATGCCGAATTTTATTTAATTTTGCCTGTATATTCACATTCAACAAAATTATAGTATTTTATATGTAGATAAAACATATGGAATACAGATAATTCTACAGCTTGATAAAAACCATACTTTTCCATATACTTTTTCCTCTTTTTTCAAGCTAACTTGGAATACAAAGAAAAATTATCAAATAGGAATTTTGCAACAATCCCTGGAGAACTTTATCCTTACAAACCATCACATTAATCACTCACCAGTATCTGTAGCTCTTCTATCTATCTCTATGCTGAGATAAAATGTCAATGATAATTTTAATGAACTTAATAATTTATAATGTATTCCTAGATTAATACATATTTGAAATGTATTTTATTTATCAGTTTTACATTGTGATCACAGTTCTCACTTTTCCTCTGCCTTGCTTTTATATGAATATAAAGTGAGTGAACTAATTACTGTTAGATCATTGTGGTAATACTTAATACCTATTATAATGGATATTAGGAAAAATTCCTTCACCAAAACAGTGGCCCAGCATTGGAAGAGGCTGTCTAAGGAAGTGGCGGAGTCACCATAGCCAGAAGTGTTCAAAAGACATGCAGATGTGGTGATTAGGGACATGGTTTAGCAGTAGACTTGGCAGTGCTGGGTTGATTGCTAGACTCAATCTTAGAGGTTTTTTCCAATCTAAGTGATTTTGTGATTCTATATTGATACAAAAATCTGCTCAAGGCAACAAGCAGTTCAGAAATCTGTGCATATGAATGCACAACAAAGTAAATGAAAACTATGTTATGAGCACCTGTGCTTCCAGTTTAGAGTACCCTGAATATTCAACATCACTGGTATCTACTGCCAGTCAAAAATCCTGTCCAGAACAAGAAACAGGACAGATCCCACTGAAATAATTTTGATGGTATTAAACACTATTCATCATTTTAAAACACTCTTATTAGTCCTTGGGGTTCATGGAGTGGAGTGAGTCTACAGCAGACTAGCAAGAAAATAGAAAGTTCATTCCTAAATGCTCCCAGTTCTTCTGTGCTACTCTAGTGTAAGAACTGTGAGGTCTCTTTGAAGAGATGTCAGGTTTAGATCACAGGCTGTTACAGAAATGCTAATGCACGCACCAGGATAACACTGCAGAATATCTGTTATCAGAAAAAAAGGAGGCAAAAGGGATGCCCAAGTTACGTACCCCCATGTGGCTCTGCAAATAAAGTTCCTTACAAGTCCCTGTGGAGATACTGCTCTCAAGTACACTGCACCACAGTAAGTACCATCTTCTGAGTTTGGTGCTGCAATAAGTGGCCAAAAAGTGCCCATAGTTACAATAAGATCTGTCCCACAGCTGGAAGAACAAAGTGTCTGATTTGGGGAATTAAAAAGCTTACTGTGAAGTTTGTTTAAATAGAAGGAAACTCCTTCAAAATGGCTTTAACTTTGAAGAAAAAGCCATGATATGATCCTAATGTGGATTTGCAGAAAACCTGGCAGGGACCGGAAACACTGCGGAGACCCTGTTTCCACCCTGCTGCCTGCTGGGGTGAACCAGCTGAATTCCAAACCCCAATGCATCAGTCCATCCTTGCTCTACACTCGATGAACCCTGACCCAGATCAAGAAACCACATCAAAGACTTAACATGATTGGAAAAGAGGTAGAACTGAGGGGAAAAAAAGAGAAAAACTAAACACAACCAAGATATTTTCCCTTCAGTAACAGGCAAAAAAAAAAAAGAAAAAAAAAAAGAAAAAAAAGAAATAGTTTTCATCTTTGTCAACCGACAAGAAAATATGAACCTCAGAAGCTCAGTAAGCTGTAGCTTGCCTGGCTTCATACAGAATTGATATAAACATTCCTAAAATGATTCATTCTGACATTAGAAAATTAAGAGGAGTGATGACAAACACAGGCATGCTATATAAAGGTAGCCAAAAAATAGTAGCTAGACTTCAGTCTGACTCATAGGAGGTGAACTCTGTTATCCTTGTTTTAACTAATTAATCCCGTAAGAAGAAAATTTCAGAGGAACAAAGTTACTATGTGGAGTTATTCTTTTAAACACATTTCCACCTCAAAGGTTTGGAGATTTTCTAAAACGTCTGTTTATTTTTCTGTTTCATGTTACTTTACAGAATGGATTTTGTCAAAAAGCTTTCCCTCTTAAGAGACTTGGCTTTACAGCTCTCCTAATTTAACTGGCAGACATCAGCAGACATTATAACATCCCATATGTGGGGAAATACTAACCACAGAACATGATTTAAGTATCAAGGGTGTCTGGATGATCAAGGCAAGACCACCATGCCTTGAATACTCATTGCTTCAGCCAGAGCTACCTCCAGCTCTACAGCCGACTCCTTGCAAGCAGCCCAGCTACAGAAACATATCCCAAACACTTTTCCGTTTTACTTTCCATTCCCATATACTCCTTGTTGTACAACTTCAAACACCTGCAGTCTAGCTAGTGGAAAAAAACACACCATAACACTGCAGGATGCATCAGTGGGCAGCTGTAGTTCCAAGAAGGATCATTCTGGTCATCTGGGGTCTAACTTGCTCTGTAACACAAATCACAAACCCACACCCACTAATTCCCATGAGTTTGTAGTTCAGTATTTGCTGCTTCAGTCCCTGCAGTCTCAGTTGTTAAATTATTCTCAGTGTTCAAAATGATCTTTGTTTTTCTTAGGTCTCAATCTATGAGCTTTTGCTCATTCATGTCACTCTCGCACCACAAGAAAACACAAATCGTTAACGTAACACACACCTTAGAATTGTAAATATTTGTAAAATGCACATAATGTTGCATAAAATACATAAATCAGTATATAATATGAAATTTATTTGTTTTCTAGTAGGTTTGCAATAACTCAACTGCTATTCTATTGCTGCTACAGATGCACTATGAAGATACAGTTTGACAGACTAATCAGCAGTTCTTTGCCTCTGCAGCTCAACCAACGCAAAAAATTTGCTGCTACCCCTTCACCCCAGCAGACATGTTACACTTCACTGAATCACAGCACACACAAGTTGGAAGGCACCCATAGGGATCATCGAGTACAACTTCCTACAACATAGTAAAAACATTTCAATTCTAGCGATATTCAGCCTACATAATTTATGAATTTCAAGCTGCTAGCTTGGGAAAAAAACAAATCATAACCTTTTGAGATGCTCAGGATGTAAGCCTTTCCCCCTGAAGGAGTAAAAGGCAGCAGAACAATGCTTCTGCCCAAGGCTGCCTCTCCCAGTCATCCAAGGGTATGTGGACATATTGCCAAGCAACGCCATGCTGAGCTGGCAAACACATAAACAAGGAAAACTGAATGGCACAACAGGTTCATTCTCCATCATCCCCGAGCAAAACCATGGGCCAACTCCAGACTCATGCTAACTGGCTCCCAGTGGTGTGAACAACTAATGCAAATAACCACCAGAGTCAACAGGTTTTCTAGTCAGATCACCAGCACCCTGAGGAATCCTCTGTCCCTCCAAACTCCCCTGCCAGCCCACACAGTATTTTGCCAGGCTAAGGCAGAGATCCCCAACAGTTAGATGGTCTTAATTTTAGGATAGTAAGAGGCAAGGCAATTAATTTCCATTCATATTTTGTCCACATGTTAAGTGTATTAATGCTTAAAGGTTGTGTTCATATGGGGTTTGGTTGTTTGGTTTTTTTTCCATTTTGACATTCTCCTGCAGTTCCTAGACCTTTCTCTAACCTGACCTAGCAGCTAAACTAAAAGCACTACCTCTTGACAGGAGAAAACACATTTTTTCACTAAACTCAGTAGATGCTTACTATATATTGTAGATTTACTTTCATAGTATAAAAGAACCAAAAACAAATCAACACCCAAACCTGCCTATGAGAGGAATCTGCCACCTTCTGTTTAAAGTATTTGCTGAAGGAGACCTTGAGATTTAGTCAACTTGAATGCAACAATTTCTGTGTTCCCTTCATCCAAAACAGTCAGATTTTAAAGTTTAAATAAAAGTCAGGGTTTATGTAGGGTTTTTATACAAACCCCCAAACTACTAATCCCCAAACCAAACAAACAAGTCTAAGGAAGTACTAAAAACATCTGTAATATTAATCTATTCTATTTTTGTTTTACTTAAATTCTTCATCAAACAGCTGCTAGATAGTCTAGGTCTACGAAGAGCAGACAAGCTCTAGGGATTTCTTTAGTTTGCCAGCAAGATACTTCATAATTTCCCTAAACACTCTGCAAATCATCTCATAAAGACAAGTTTCCTAACTATTTGCACAAGATATTTAACAAATCTTATTAGAATGTCATCATGTTAGATTTGTTTTTATTGTATTTATCTGACAGTATGAACTTAGCTCTTGATGTCCTTACATACTTTTTACTCAGGCAAACTTCCAACAAATTTTCCATTTTTTTTTATGAAGTATTTCAGAATTTGGCCTCTAGGCTCTTCCTGTTTTGCATAGTTTATTTCTTAAGTTTACAGTGCAGGACACATGTTTCTCCATCATCTCCTTGTGCAATACAAAATTTCTTGCTTAAAACAAACTTAGAGCTAAAACTTCACTGCTAGACTGTTAATATTTTCACTTACTTTAAATGAACCCTGGATTATTCAGAAATAAACCTATCTCTGGGTCTACAAGACACTGGTTTTCTCTTACAAAAGCAAATGTGTTACTTGCGACGTTGTTTATACTCATGTATTATTTGCTGAGACTTTTCTGACAAGGAATCAAGCCCAAAAACATAAATGTACAGATCAGGACCAACACCTTGTAATCCCATCATGCTTAAATCCAGATACTAAAAGGACTCACAGAGGAGCAGAGGTAACAAAGCAAACTCAATCTACAAACAAATCAAACCAAACCAAGAACATTAAAGGTAAAAAATCTATGAATAAGTAATAGCTCTGAGACATTTAGGTACAACATGTAACTTGCAATATGCATTCAGAGACCTCTCCCAGGCAGTTCTTCCATCTACTCTGAGCTGATCAATGGATTTAAGTTACTCTGCCTAGGATTCAGTAATAATTACTTTATGGAAAGTTGATTTGGATACTAAAACAGGCAAAGTATTCTTCCTCAATAATATATACTTGGATTTGAGTGGATCTGAGTATCTGGGTATATGCAAACTTATCCTCTCCTAAAATCTCAGCTTTGACTTGTTAAAAAATGCACATCCCCCTAACTTGCTACATGCTATAAATGACATAGGAAGGATTTGATTATACATTTATATGAGCAGAGAATTCAAGACCCTATGGAGTTCTTCTTTTCTTACTCATACAGAACTGTATGTGAAAGGAAAGGAAGAAAGATGTGGCACTACAAATTCTCATGATGTGATCTGATTCAAATTAATCATCTGCACAAAAATATAGAGAACCAACAAAACGTCAGAAGTTCTTGGAGCTTTTTATTACCACACACTTCCAGCTTCTACTTCAATGGGATTTAAAAGCAGACTTGTTATACAGCACTGAAGTAGGGGAGGTCAGAATACATTGTAACACAAGATAAAATTTCCAGTTTCAAAGAATGTTTCAAACTTCTTTTTGCAAGTAGCTGATCATGGCTTACCTGTTGGCAGAACTGGTACCTAGACACTGAATAAAGAACCAAATCTCTTTAGAGGATATGAAGAAGCAGTCACATTTGCTATTATAAAGCACATATTTCATAAAGTCCTGGAGTCTCAAGTCTGGAATCTTTGCTTTGGGCTTCTTTGTTTTGATTTTTTCTTTATATGTGACACTTTCAAGCCATCTGCTTCTTCTAAATCTGACTCATGAGGCTACCAATGAGTGGATATGCAGAGTATATCTTATACAGACACACAGTTCAAAAAGTGTTTATGCAAGTTACCTGTGTCTAAATCTCGGAGTACTTAGAGATACATGAAAGCATCAGTTAAAAACAAAAAAAAAAAGGTCATCAAGGGAAACTTCAGGATATTCACATTTCAGGTTCAAGGGGAAATTGAGGCATGACAGCAGCTAGTGACAACCAAAACTGTCAAAACTTTGGATTAACAGATTACTTGATCCTGCACTTATAGATTGTTGTTGCAAAACAAAAATTTCACAAACTTCAGATCTGAGCCAACTCCAAATCTAAAAGAATTCACCTTAGTTTTGTCCTTATTTCAAGGTCTGTTACAGTCAGAGTTCTACATGAGATGATGTAATTGTTTCCTACCTTCCTTTGCCACAAGAAAATCAACATTACTGAAATAACAAGGTCACCAAACTTTATAAGCTGCTGCGAGTAGACACCAGTCTTTTGATAGCCAAGCTGTCTAAACTTCAGTTTGTGAGGGTTCATGCATTGACTCTGCAGCAGATTCAGCAGAGACTGCACAAGAGAACCCAAGATATCTTCTGAGGTACTTAACTTCTGCAAAACACAAGGCTATTTCAGTGAGGCTAACTACCAATCACTGCGCGCTAATGCAAGAAATTCCAAAAACATGGCAGAAAAAGTGACTACTCTTGTAGGATGCTAATATATATTCTACATAGGAATCTATTCTGAAGCCTTTCATTAACAAAAAAATGGTCAGTACTACGGCTTCTTGCTGCTGCAAATAATCGGTGAAACATTCAAGCATCTGTAAAGAAAGGGAGCTCAGCACCACAGGGGAAATGTAAGAGGGAGCTGGAAAAAACACCAATCTTACTATAATCTCCAAGCCTTACTCTCCTCTTCATACAGGTTAAAACAAAGAGCAACCAGTCAAAAGAAACAAACGCTTCACAAAATGTTTAAAAAAAAAAAAAAAGAAAAAAAAAAAGAAATAATAAACTACTTTTTTACTTAGTTTTGGTAAGAGGTTGGGTTTTGTGTAGAGTGGAAGTAATGTTTTGGATATATGAAACCTAATGAAGGACCATCCTTACTACTGGAAATTCTTACTATTGATAATGTTTGGTTTCTTTTTCAAGGTCTTTAAAGATTGTCTAAAACAATTAGATCTAATCCAAATTCCACAGCAGATGAGGTCCACACTTTCTTCCAGAAAAGTATAAAGAAATGTCAATCTCAGGAAGCAGAGCACTAAAGAGATTTCTGATGCTTCCTTGGATGGTCTGATCTCCAGACCATATCTTGTGCTTGGTCTGAAAGATGTATCTCCTTAAACCAGTTCATCAAGTGCAAACACAAAAATGATTTGTCCATTGACAAACACTCAACTGAAATATTTATATACAGAAAGTATTTCTCCCCATTACAGATGAAAACATCTTGGAACTGATTGTTCTGCTCAGATTCAATCGTAAGATGTAAGTGTGTCCTATCTAAAACAAGTAAGTTGGACATGAGGGCATACAGGACTGAAAATATTACTCATACTCTTTTACACAGCACAGTAACAGCTGTGTACAGTTGTGTAGAGAAACTGGCAAAAAAAAAATCATAAAAAATATTTTAAAAACCCCTTTTCCTTAAAGCAAAATCAGAGACAATGGAGCAATGAAGTGAGTAGCCCACTATGCACTACCTAGAACTGTTCAGCAGGTCACCTTCAGGAATCCCAGATGCTGGGCCATCTCTTCATTACCTTTCCCAGACAGTCCAACATGTGACAAAGACAAGGCTTCACAATAGTGAGCACAAAGTCACCAGTGAATACAAACCAGTAGAAGTACACTTCAAAAATAGAGTTAAAAAGTGGCAGGTATTACAGTGATCATGAGAGGAAACTGATCTCCAAGTGTCTGAACTTCAGAATGCACAAGCAACACTACCAGAGTGTTGAGCGAGGTGATCCTTCCTCTTTATTCAGCACTGGTGAAGCCACACTTTGAGGCCTGTGTCCAGTGCTGGGCTCCTCACTGCAAGAGACATGGACATACTGGAGAGAGTCCAACCAAGAAAGTGATGAAGGGACTGGAATATGTCTCCTACGAGGAAAGGCTGAGGGAGCTGGGACTGTTCAGCCTGGAGAAGACAAGGCTTAAGAGGACCTTATCAATGTATATAAAAACCTGAAGAGACGATACAAAGAGAATAAAGCCTATTCATGCTCCCCTGGTTACAATTCAGAGCTCCCTCTGGCTCCAAGTGAAACATGTGGGAGCCTTGCCAGAGAGCAATGGGAGTGGGTTCAGGGCCTTTACACAGCCTCCCTGTGTGTTCCTCCACCCTGGTGTTATGTGAGACACTGAGCTAAACTCTAAATATTACACAACCTCGAAAAGGGAAGGGACTAGTAAAATATCTGCATGACTCTTTCACGCTGACTCACCCTTTCCTTTTCACTTTTGCTCACTGTCCTCACTTAAGAGTATAAAGATATGACTGAACTGGTCATTTTTTGTCTTTCAAGCATGCTCCAGACACAGTGAGATGTTTCATCAGCACAAACAGGATGTCACATAGAGCCTCAGGACAGATTTTTAGCACTGTTGCAAGGGGACATGGGTTAATGGTTTTAAACTAAAAGAGGGTAGATTTAGACTAGAGATAAGAAGAAGTGCTTTTTAATGAGGATTGTAAAACACTGGAACAGGTTGCCCAGAGACCTGGAAGCGGTAGATGACCCATCCCTGGTAACATTTGAGGCCAAGTTGGGTGGGGCTCTGAGCAACCTGATAGTTGAAGATATCCCTGCGTATTGCAAGAGGGATTGCACTAGGCGGCCTTTAAAGGTTCTTTCCAACCCAAAGTATTCTATGATTCTAAGCAGGACAACAGTGCCAGGAAGAAGACTGAAGTCTTCCCCCCATCCAGTTCTGCTGCTGTCATTGCTGCACTGCACTTCCAGCACCTGAAGTCCCACACACCCTTCATGCTGTTCTTGCTGTGGATTTAAGCTCCAGACTCCTACACCAAGCTAGAAAAATTACCCAGGGATTATCATTATCCAACTAAAGAAGCAGCTTGCTTGGTAACTACAAATAGGTCAAATGGGAGTAGAAAAATAACTGAGTTAACTTTTTGCCTACACATTCTATAAGCATTGTCCTATGGCTGGCATCATATTAAACAACAACAACTAAAAAGCATTCTAAGCAGGACATCAGTCCGTGGCATATTCTATGACCTAGAAAGACATGGAAATCTGTCCCTTGCTTAGGCTAGGCAAAACGACTGTCACAAATCCAGACATTTCTAATCCTCATTACGCTGCAAAACAGTAATTTACCCAATAAAAGCACTTGTCCAGCACAGCTGATGTTCTACCAAAATACATTTGTGGTAACTCAGTGATAACCTCATATCTTTAAATAGTTAAAATGTATATGTGATCTTGAAGGATATACAGTTATGTTGAAGGATACCACTGTGTTTTAAAGTGTAAAACATTGATCATGAACAGAAGTTGCTTGGTCTAGTATTATTAACTTAAAATATAATGCATTGTGCATGAGTGGAAATTGCTAGTTTTAATGTGAGATATTTAATACATGACTGTAAAAACTACAAACCCAGTAATTTATCAACTACAGTTATATACAGGAAACATACTGCACGCTATCTATATATAAATGAGTTATTTATTAATATTCACTGAGAAAACAAATTCACAAGAGATACATTTCCCATAGCTCCTAGATCTAGAAGTTCATATGTAAAAAAAGTTTGTCATAACCCGTGTTGTTACAGTATGCCATTTTAAATACTGGTTGAAATCCTCAACTCCTGCAAGGAATCTGACATCATTCTATGATCTCACCCAGTAGGTCCATGTCAGCAGTCTCTTCTCTGACAAAACTCTCATCATAACAAATATTAAGTTTTGCCAGAGAAAAGACTACTGAACTAAACTGAATATTGTTTTATGGCATTATTTCTGGAAATTAGAATCACACAATCCATTGTTTTAGCAGCGTCCTAATATGAGACTAAATCTTGTAAGAGTCCCATAGTTTCCAAATTCTGCAATTACTACTAGTGATCAAATTATTATCATCATTTTAATTTCAACTGAGATGGGCAGTCAGAAATTAGGAACATGATATTTTGAGATTAATGTTCAAATAAGATGTGTCCACTGATAAAGAACACTTCTAACTTTATTAAATATAGCTATGCTAGGGCCAAATGAGCATAAAGAGCTACTTGAGACTTAAACTAAATTCTTTAAATTAATGTTCTCATCAACAAAGTAATATAAAATACAAATAAATACTGACTAAATCATTCTGCACAGAAAAGCAGCTACCGTTCCATCATACTAATACATGCACACAATTTTCAGCATGACACATTGAGTCATCTTCATGCAAGATGCAGAGGACAGCCCTAAAGAGTGCCTGCTGCAGTTAACAACAGATAAATAACACATTCCTCTGCTTTCTACCAGTAAGGTGAATAGCCAAGAAAGCTTTGGAAAACTCCAGCTATGGAAGTGCCATTAACCAAGCTATAGAGAGGCAGCTTCCATTAAGTGAGATTCATGCCCAGTTTTACAGCACAAAATTTACTTCAGGTGGAATTTTGTGTGGGTTCTCCTTCGACCCCCAGCTCAGCACATAGATAAATAAACTAACAAAACAAAATAAAGCACCCCACAAACCCAAAGAATTGGACCTGGTTGTGCCCTCTGAATTTCAGGCAGTAGTAAAACATCCCAGTTGTTCCACAGCACCAGGTATGACTCAATGGGGATAAACTATCATTTATCAGTCCAAAGAAAAGAATCAAACATGAATGCTTATCTCAATGGTTTTATTGATGAAGAACATCTAATTCAGGCAATCTGAAAGCCTTTATTTCCTTTGTAAGGAAAAGGCTGTCACTAATATCCTGTTCTAAAATCTCTGCCTTTTTAACAACATAGCTAATAGTACAGTGATTTTCTAGCAGCACCTCCCAGGTCTCTGCACTGTATACTCCTGAAGAACTTCACATACTTTCATATAAAATTTCACTTTATTCCTGTCTGTCTCCAGAGGTTCCAATTCCCATTCTAGACCAACTGAGCAGAGTATGCTGTATGACTTCACTGGTATATCACTTTAAGTCATTGATACATCTCAATATGAAAATAAAGCACTTGAGGTATTTCTAATTTTGGAAAAGGCACTTGCAGAAATAGCTTCTCATTGAAAAGAAAAGATGAAAAGGTAATTAGAATTTGTGCTTATTCTGCATTAAGGTCTACAAATATGAACTGAAACTTCTTCTATGAAACAATTACCAAAATCACATGGATTTTATTTATTTATTTATTATTGGTTTGCCCTTAAAGAAGACTCTGAAAAAAGTTCCCATTATCATTTTCTCAACACTGGAGAAAATTAAATATGTATTGAGTACTGTCATACATAATAATCATGCCATTTCACATTCACTGGTACCCTCATAAATGAAACATAAGCTGTTCTGGAGAGAATTTTCACCTTGAAAGAAATAAAGACCATTTGCTTACCAAATATACATAAAAGGGAAAGTACAGAAAAGAACAGTATTTCTTACCATTGTAAGGGTGAATGGATGGCTTTCCAGGGCAGACACTCTTGGACAGTGTAGAATGACATACTGAAATAAAAGGATAGAAAAGATACTTTCAAACATTCAGTGATGGGCTAGGCTAGTGTTTATAAAGTGATAGTGATCTCTATAGCAAATGCTACAGGAAAACAGTGATTTTTCAGGGGCACATTAACTCACCTGACCAGGCCTTGCTTCAAAGTCATCTTTCACCATCCTTACTTCAAGGACATTGGAGGGATGGCTTATTACTGAAGTTATCGTGACTGGCTTATTGCTGCGGATGTAGCGGTACAGCCTTTCCACACAGTACAGACACAGAGGTCCAGAAATCCAAAACCAGGTCTATGGGAGAACAAAAATACGTTACCGCAAAGACTTTTAATTGTATGTTTTCTAATTTCACAACTACATGAGTACTTGCAGGACCTCATTTCACATCTAATCTCCAGAACTCTCTATGTGCAAAAATCCAAGTGTGTTCTGAAGCCTTGATTAGTCTAACTAGCAGCATCATCCACAAGTGCAGGCAAGTTCAATCACAAAACTCATCAGGAACAAAATGCTACTGAACTCAATTGCTACCATGTTATTCTGGTTTCAGGTAGTTAGACTACAACCAGTTCCAGCGGTGAAAGACACAGAACATATATGGTTTCAAAATGCAACAGATCAGAGTACTACATAATCAGTTAACCTTTAAAGAAAAAATACTGCCTGCCTTGCAATATCACTTGACTATTACCTTCTTATAATAATCTCAGGTTCAAGTAAAAACCTAAGAAAGGTGCATTCTTGTTCTATAGAATTTATGTTTATATTAAACTAGTGTAAAAGCACAGACAACAGAGAGAAATGGGCACTTTTGAATCACAATTCATTTGCCCTCATGGAAGATGTACATGCTAGACAGAAATTGACCTGGAAATGTCTATTTCTCTGCAGTGATTATACAGGAAGCCCTGGGTGACTACTCTAGATGGAGACATTTGCAGTTACTTGGCTAAATCTCATCCTAAGAGTCAATTACCAATAGCTCATGGCAGACAACTACTAATTCCACATCTGCTCAGTCACTCAAGCTATGGCATTGAAGTGCCCTCAACCATCATCCATCTTCTCTTCCCAATTTTTGAAGTTATATATCAGCATCTCTTGCAACTAGCAGAGTATTTAATTTTCACCAAAAAAAAAAATCTTAAAAGTTTTAGAAGCTCACAGATTTTTATTTTTTTTTAACTTGATATCACAACACTTCCAAATCCAAAGAAATACTAAGTAGTGTTACAAAGCTGCCAAAACACTGAGTGGTCATCTCTTTCCATGTCTCTTTTCCCATAAATGGCTCTAAAACAGGCATCTTAAGTCCCTAAGAAGACTCTTTACTGTCCCGTGGGTTATGTGGAGCCAGATATACATCGATGCTTGTAATTCAGGAATATTAACACAAAATACCCATCCAAACAACTTTGTTGGAGGAATTCAGTGTAGAGTTTACTGTTTCTTATTATGATTATATGCTCCATAGAAAAATGAGTTTCCACTACAGCTAATAAGGGACATACATGCTGAAGAGACAACAATGATAATAGTAAAGAGAAACTCCTGTGAGGTCTGTTATGGGACCATCATGAATGGTGGGCCTTGGACTTGTGAATTCCATATATTCATAAGCTTCCTCAGGCTACTTGCCAATACAGTCCAGCTCATCTTTTCTCAAAAGAAAAGAAAAGAGAAAATTCGGATGTAGAAAAAGCTGCTGCCACAAAACATAAAGAAACAAAAGGAAAATGGAAAGCCGAAAAAGAAAAGGCTTTTCTATCTCTGCTGTCATCATACTTATTTGCACATGCCACATTTAAAACAAGCCTGACTGCAAACAACAGGCTATAAAATCCAAACCACAACCAACTGCAAACCAGAAATGAGTATTAGGACTTGCATCTGCGTGGTAAAAACAGAGAACAAATGGTGCTTGATTCTTTCAACTAACTACTGTCACACCATGCCTAAAAAGGGACCTTATGAAATCATGTTATATAAATGTTTGTTCTGAAGTGCTACACTGTAATTTAAAGTCACATTTATAGCAGGACCAATATATCTCTTATCGTGTTGTACAAAAAATAACATTACAGCCAATCTCTCGACATTTTTCCACCCTCCCTATCCTATTGTAATGTATTGTAATGTAGTTCAGGGTTTAATACAGATAGTTTTCTCCCCACTGAATCTTTGAATGCCTCAAAAGGTTTTAATATTTTCCATTATTAAAACACATCTGGCCTGGAAAAGCAAAAATTAGTGGTCATGGCTGACTGAAAGACTTGGCATGGCTTGTAATACCTGAAATGTCGGATCATACAGACCTCTGGGAAGTGTGACTGGAACTTGGGTTCCTCGGAACAAATTCTCATAAAGTTACTTTGCACAAAAGGTTCTGGTACTGGTAAGTCCTCTGGGAAAGGCTCAGTAGTGTAGTCAGGAAACAGCTCTTCAAAAGCCTTGGGAACAGTCAGATTCTGTTGGAGTGTTTTGTTAGGATTAAAGCAACCAGGAGGGTGCTCCTCTAAGTTGGTCTGGTACTTGAGCACTCCCCTAAAGGAAAATAAAAATAGCAGAGGCATTGAAGTAACAGCAAAAAAACAAACAACTTAATTAGGAGAGGGCTTTAAAAAGCAGTCACAAGCGTCATGTTCTGTTAGAATTTTTATTCCATTTGCTTTCAGGACTTTCAATGAGATTGAAGATTCGCAACAATAGAGCCTCCTGTCACTAGAGGCAAGGTTTAACTTTTCCAGCTCACTTGGCACTCCCCCACTGAACAGCCTCAAGCTTAATACTGCTTGAAAGAGGGGAAATACTCTGGGAGCTTTGAAAAAAAAAATTAAGTAATCACATTTCCAGTTCAATCACACACAGGCTGGCTGTTTTCACTCATACTCCCCACAGTCAGCAAGCCCTGTTTTTAAGGCAATCTTGTAGCAGAAGTGGCCTAAGTTGCCAAATCATAAACTGCAGGAATGTTCCTGCTGCTTGGTGTTTTTCAGGTTTGCACACAATCCTATAGTTTCCTCTTCTGGATATCATCTTGTCAAACAGATAGAAGGGAAAAAGGAAGTTCTGCATGATAGCCAAGGAACCCTCCTGGCAAATTACTTTGCACAGTCAAAGGTTTTTGGGGGTTTTTAAGCTAAGTTAAATTTATAGTAAAATTAGGTAAGAACTTTGCAGCTGCAGTCAGAAACTCTGAAGAAGGAATTGCAAACCTTAGACACTCTGGGATATCTGAGCACAAGAATGAATCATAGAAAAATAAGGAAGCAAAGATAACAGTACTAATAAAATTCCTCAGAAATACTACCTGTCTCCAAATCTGGATTTGATGACAGTAACTCCACAGAAAACCCAAACAAACAAAAAAAACCAAAACAACCAAACAAAAAAATCAAAATAAGGGCTGAATGACACCTGCATAGGATGATGTTGGGGGTGAAATGAGGCATACTGAGAAAATGTCTGGTGAGACATGCTCTCTGAGTGCTAGTCCATGTTGTGAAGGCTCATCTTAAGCATGCAATCAAACCCCCTTCCTCACCTCAACATACACATAGCAGCAGCAGCAACAGAATTTGATTTATAAGAAGAGAGAGAGAGAACTAGGACATCTGCAATACTTCCAATTTAAATGGGCTCTGATAGGCAATCTTCCCTACCAAAATGCAGTCCTGACAGCTAGTAATAAGCTTCCCACATGGTCCAGTGAGTAAAGGCAGCTTGGACATTAAACCTCCTCACTCTAAATTCCACATCTGACCTGGGAGAATCATCTGGGAAGTGTCCTTGCACCTACACCCATGCTCCTGCCTGCATTTATTGCTTGATCATGCCTATCAGTTGTATCTGGCATCACTGCTGGTCATCACATATTTGCAAAGATATGCATAGATACCCCTAGCACTATGCTAGTTCCCTGCTTCATAAATACTATGGTGCCTCATGGATTTAGCTGAAAGTCAAAGTCCATGCAATATTTTTCCAGCCAATCCTGTGTGCAAGCCTGCCAGAAGCTCCCACAGCTTCTCTGCTCTCAGAACATCCAGAAGATTTCATTGAGACATGAGTAGCTGCAAACACGAGCACCCCTTCCAGTGATCTCTAGTTTGTTTAAACTATTACAAACATGCTGAGTGGCAAAGAGGGATGACAAAGCTGCCTGTTAACACCAGCTGCAATGACTCCCATGTCTGAAGTTGTCAAGGAAAGGCAAGTCTTACACACCCAAGATCAGTTCCCAAAAAGGTTGAGTACTGCACAGTTCTTACGAAGCCCAAGATATACCCTCATGTATTTATTAGACACAACACTTGAATATAAAATCTCAGTGTAAATGTCAAGAAGAGACAAACATCTTTAGAAAACAAAAATGGGAGAGACAGAATCAGAAAATCATGTAAAAGTCTGCTACAAGCTGAGCAGCACATCATGGAGGATTTGCAAGGGCATACATCAACATCTGTCCCAATTTGTCATCCCCCAAACAGAGACAAAATTCACTTCTGGCTAGAGCTGGAAAATACATCTCACTACTTGAGATTTTAAAGATGATAAACTAGAGGTCAATGATTCTAAGTGTTTTATAGGGAATTGCACTCCACTTATCTCCTCATTCATCTTCTGTTGCTCAGCTCGAGGTAAGTTGCATCAAGGGTCTGCTAAAGGTCAATGTGTGGGTGGAACTATAAGAATTTTCATTCTTTGAAAGACAAAAATTTGAATAACTCTAGTGACAACATAAAGGGCTTATTCTCAGCTCCTATGGACCAGAAAAACTCCAGAAAAACTTAACTCCACAGTAATACCAAATCTGGATCTGCTGGGAATCTGGCTCCAAATGTTTTGTAAGTTTTATAGCTCCTTACACTGGGACTAGAAACATCAAACTTCTGTTCTACAGAAACTAATTTTTGTTGTTGCTATTACTGACCTAAAATGAACGGAGATATGCACCAAGTCTTAAACCACTAAAATGTTTCAAAGTCATGTTGCAAAAAGTACAAGGTCAACAAAAGCCTTTAAGGATGATTCCTGAAAGATTCTCCTCTCCTTCATGGAGGGATGAATGAACAAACCAGTAACATATGACAGATGACTCATTATATATTGCTGAGAAGTGGCTGACTACCTGAAGAGGAGGATACTTTAAGAACATACCCACAACAGTTTGAAACAAAACAAGAATCCAGCAATACTGTGGAAGCACTCCATTCCTAAGGCAGGCAAAACTGCCTGCACAGCTCAGCTAAGGGAGCTGCCTTGTTCTGTAGAGTACCTGGCTAGTCATCTGCAAATCTCTAAGACATGCCACACAGGAGTAATTTGGGTGTGGAACTCTAGGCCTCCTGCATTCTCAGAAGAGATCATAAAATAGTTTAGGTTGGAAAAGACCTCTAAAACCATTGAGTTCAACCATTAACTAAGCACTGCTGTGTTCACAACTAAACCACATCTACAAATCTTTTAAATACCTCCAGGGATGGAGACTCCACCGCTTCCATGGGCAGCCTGTCTCAATGCTTGACAACCACTTCAGTAAAGACAGTTTTCCTAATATCCAATCTAAATCCCACCTCATGCAACTTGTGGCCACTTCCTCTGGATCTTATCAGTATCACTGATGGAGCCCAGAAATCAATCCAGCTCACCTGAATGTAGATCTTTGTAACAGCAAGTTAGTTGAAGCATCTTTCAGACTCCATTGACTGTATTTATCAGAAGTCATTAGTCCATAATGGGAGAAAGACACTTAGAAAACATCTACAGGCCTACATTTAGGCACCTTAAACTTGAACTGACTCCCACTCTCCATGACTAATTCCTCTCCCACTTTTAACTGACACTGAGTTCTTTTAGATTCGGACTGAATGCCTTTGTAATTCCAGACTAAGGAGGCTGTGTACCAGAAGATGCCTGTTCAATGCTCGTTGTATTACTGCAGCCTTGGTTTGCAAGCTTGGTAAATGGAACCTAGTTAGGAATACAATGGGCAAAGATAATACAATGAAGGAGATTAATTAAACTGGACAAGACAGACAACCCAAGGGCAGTCACTGGAACAGATTGCCTAGCAACCCCAGATCTCAGTCACCAGATGCTTTAAAGTTAGGAAAACACCTGTCAAGAATAATTTAGAAAAAGCTCATCCTGCCCCAGGATGGGGAAAACATTAGATCCATCTTCCCCAGCTGTGAACAAGAGCTATGCCTCAGAAAAAAAGCCAAACACACAAACAAAAATCCAAAAACACATACAAAACTAACCAAAAAACAAAACACACAAAAGGAAAACAACCAATAATCTAAACAAACAAACAAACCAACCCCAGCAAACTCAGAGAACTGTAATTGTGTCCAGGAGCTTCAATTGTTTTGAACTCATTTTTTTCAATTCATCAGATCACAAGCTGTGAGTTTTGTTCAACAACATATTCCTATCATGATCTTGCTAGGTCTAGTTACCTTTCCATGTTTACTTTAAGCAGCAGTGGCCAGTGGCACAGTGAGGCACCCTGTGTTTCACAAGATATTTGATAACGTGAAGAAATATACTTCATTCAAATGCATCTTCCCTTCTCTATACCTATTTACATCTAGAGAGGAAACTATACAGGCATTAACGGCCCAGATTTTCATAGAATCATAGAATAGTTTGGGTTGGAAAGTACCTCTAAGGTTCATCTGGTTTAATCCCTAAGCCCTGCAGACACACCTCATAACCTGTGGAAGCTGCTTTAGCTCACAACAGAGCTGGGCTTGTTTGTGCCTGATACAGTCCTGACCATCATCTTCATGGCACACAAACATTGGTCTGATGTTTGTGAAAACAAGAAAAACTAGCAAATGTTGTATCACAACAATGAGAAAGAGGTAATTAGGGAGAGGCCACTCCTTCCCTCCCCCTAGGAGTCAAAATAGAAGGTATAGAGGAAAATGCAAGGGATGAGCAACTTTGTTTCATATTCTTGTCTCAGTAAACAGGTAAGAGGGGGCAGAGAAAGAAACAATAATATTTTCTTGATTTCTCACTAGACACTGGTAAAATGCACAATGGGTAATACTGAAAGTGAAGAAGTTTGTGCTAGTTGGCTGTAGCACATAGAATGCTCCAAGCTACAGTCTGATCTTTATTAAAACAAACACCTGTTGAAAACCTATAGAAGATAGTATCTTGTCCCAAAGTTGGCCAACTGTGCAAAAGCAAGCTTAGGAAAGGCAGTGATCGAGGAAACTGCTCTTTCTGGTTGTGTTTCAG
The DNA here is from genome assembly GCA_013396735.1 of Grallaria varia. Classification (NCBI taxonomy): domain Eukaryota; kingdom Metazoa; phylum Chordata; class Aves; order Passeriformes; family Formicariidae; genus Grallaria; species Grallaria varia. The sequence continues at coordinate 571,412 of VWZG01003873.1, forward strand.
GAAAAGGGACGGTGTTTTCCATTTACTTACCCAGAAACATGCAGCATCAGCAGCATATAGAAGACAAAGAAAAGGTTGTGTGTATACCAGAAGATGTCATAGTTTGAAACCCTGAAAAGAATAAACCATGGCTCAATGCTGTTTCAACTCAGATGGAATCACTACCAATTAAAAACAGATCTGTGACACAGAACATCATTATACACTACATAACCACATAGAACAGTCAAAGCCCTGTATGTTTTCCTACAGGCACATTGTACTTCCATGCAATTCAGTGTTGAGAAAAACAAGTGAGTGGCACAGAATTAACAAGCTGAGAAGGAGAGAAAAGGATGTAGAAGTACAGTCAGCTGAAGAACTCTTCAAAATTAGGAGACTTCACTGCTTCACTCCTAGTTAGTCTCTATGAGACACTCTTAGAATAGTTCCTCTATCTCCTGCCTCAAAACTCAACTCCTTTATGGTTGTGTAAAGTGTCACCTTGCATTCTGTCTGCACCAATACAGTTTAATGTGCCACTAAGGCTACAACACACAAACAGGTAGCACAGACAGCAGAAAAAGGGCTAGTGAGAAGTGTAAAAATCTTGTGAGTGGAAGGACATAGAGGAGGATCATGAACTAGAGCAAGGAGCATAGGTAGATTTTCCAGGACAGGAGGCCTCATACAACATGGCTCTAGGACTAATGGTCAAGGAAGGGATAAGAAGAATGTTATGACAGTGAGAGTAGGAGACGTGAAGGGAAAAGAGCACTTCCTTCCATCAGTAATTTGTTAGGCAATATAAAAAGAACCAAGACCAAAGAAAATACTCATCTGGAACTGTTTTCTGTTAACCTTGTTTGATTTTTGCTTAAGGAAAATAGTTACCAACAAACAACAACAACCAAATGGTTAAGAAAATACACTACTTCACAGCACACAAACACACCTCTCACACTACACAGCATGGTAGAAGAGTGCCTTCCAAAACCAAAAACCTACACCCATTCAAAAGCCAAACCAATTATTAAATAAAAAACATCCTTAAGTCTGACAACATGGTTTAAGAAGCAATTCCTCTGACACACCTAATTTTTTTGTCCCAGCATTTTTCCCCTCCTACAGTCTTCTACATAACCAACTCACTGTCCTTGTTTCAATACAACTGACACATACACTGCAATTGTATCTGTCAATACAGGACTTATTTGTTTTCTTTTTCACAAGAGCAAAAATAATAATGATGATATGCAGGCTATCAAAATAAAATCCAAGCAAGTGAAGGAGCAAGGAAGGAAGGAAAGAAGGAATAAAGGAAGCAAAGGAAAGAACCCAGCCACAGTGAGGGACTCTGCAACTCCCCCTCCACCCTGCGATCATTCTCCCCAGTCAACTCTATCTCAACACCTTTTCCCCTTTGAAGCTGCTCAAACCATTTCTAACTCCCGACACCCTGGTACGCATTTCTATGCAGTCATTCATCAGTATCTGTAAGGAGCTATGGGAGTAAACATCACTAAAAAGAAAATAAAAGATGATGGTGTGGGGAGTGGAAGCACAAATCAAAGGCACAAAGAGTAAAATTTACCCTCAGTCTCAAAACAGGTCACAGAATCCTAGAATGGCTTGGGTTAAAAGGGAACTTAAAGATCATTTAATTCCATCACCCATGCCATGGGCAGGGACAAGAGCAGCTCTGCTTTAATTTGGTATTTTGCTATAATACCAAAAGCTGCATACTGAATTAATTTTTATTGGGTCTTAAGAACTTTTTTCAGAATGCATCAATTTTTCAAAATTTCAGTGATGGAAAGTCAATCCCTGGACTGCTTCTGATGTGTTGCTTTCAATAGCTAACTCTTGTTACTGATTAAAATTACTGTACACTTCTTGCACATCTTGAATACACCTAAATGTCAGCTTCCAGCCAACTGAGCATTTTATTCTTCTTTCACCACTCCTACGGATAACTCTAATATAAAATCCTGGCTCCTCATACATATCCAAGTTCCCTAAACATAATCAAGCCCTCTAAACTTCTCCTCCTTAAATTAAGGGGACGTAAATCCTAGAACCTCTTACCATAAGGCGTATTTTCCAACATTATAATAATTATGCATTTCTTACTTGTATCCTTAAACTGTGTATCCTACAGATACATGCAGTATTTTAATACATTCAATACTCTTCCTAGTGATGCACATATTTTTATAGTTCTTCAGAACATTAATTACATTTTTTACCTTCTCGGGCTTAAAATAGGCATTATTCACAGAATTAATGCATTTATTAGACTGCAAAGTCATAAACATTTGAGGTAAGTTAAATATTTAATTTTTGTTTTGGTTAATCTACTTTTGAATTTTGCAGGTGAAAGTATTTGCCCTTACAGTAACTGTGGAAGGAAACAAAAAACTTGTAACTTCAAAAGATGTTGCATGAACTACATAATTATTTCCAAGAATATGTTTACAACTACATGTATTTTTCTAAGTTTGCCAATCATTAATACATGTTGTTCTCTTTTTTTTTTTTTTTCTAATTTATTATGGTCTTGAAGAAAACAGGACTTTGTTCTGGCTCATTGCTGCAAAGTGAAGTAATTGTTTGATTTTTCCATCTTCCCAAAACTGCCTTTCTTTTTCAAGTAGAGCCATTTGTATGGACTATGCAGCATGCAGCCATCCTGGCATCTCATGCAGCAGCCTAGTCCTACACTTCTGTAGCCTGCAGTGCCTCACCAAGGCCTCAGTCCTGGAAGTAGCCTTGTCTACTAACAACACACAAGTATGTGCTGAACTACTTTCCCAAATCACAGGATAACTTTGCCAGATAACACTTGTACTCAGGAAAAACAGATTAGATTAACAAAGTTCCGAGTCACATATGTAACTCACATCAATGGAGTACCACTGATGTTTGAAGAGACATAATTAATGTATGCTTCCATGTTGGCTGAATTAAGATGACGGATTTACATAAACAGTCTTTGAATTCAACTGCTATAAAAATAACCCCTTCATTTTTATATGTTCAGTTGCAGAATCCAAGCCTTAAAAAGACTACAACATTGTCCTGGATCCTCCAAGGTACATGTCACTCACAGTTATTATCATATGTGTTCAATAATGTTGGTACAGAATGTGAACCCATTGGAGGACTCAACCTTTAGAAATCCCATCAGCTGCTCAGAGACAACACTGCATTGCAGCTTGAAATTGTAATTCACTTTAAAAAGATTATATCTGACAACCGGAAGCAGAACTTTAAAAAGCAACATGCTACTTAAGTAGCATAATTTTGTGTTGGTTTGTTTCATTGCTGGGTTGTTTTGTTTTTTGATACTGTTTTACAGTTTGTTGTTACAATTAATTGGTGAAAATAATTAAGATAAGGATATCATCTTATTTTACTTCCAATGCACTTAATTTATGCATTGGACAGAACTTTCCATATGCTACGTTTACTGCTTCTCTGTACAAACAGAAAAGAAAAAAAAATAACTATTTGAAATTTTACAGGTCCATATTTTTAACTGTGCACATTCATCAAATAGGATTTTTCTCAGAAGTTTTCTCAGAAATTAAATCAGGTTTTGTAATTGTTTTAATACAAAATTCACTGTGCTAATTTTACTGCAAGCTCGCAAAAAAATAGGGCAAGAAAATTGGTATTTTTAACACTCTAATCAGTAGGAGAATATAATTACTGAAATGGCATTTTTCAGCATAATGATGAGATTACATCTTACCTGATGGCATATGTGGAAGCTGTACACATTAGGAATAATACTAACACCATAATAACTCCAGTCAGACCTGGAACTAAAAGGGACAGAAGTTAACTTACATTTGAACTGTGAAGATGTATACTTGTTTAGTATGATCTTTTAAGAACGTGGAATTAGATATAAAAATCATGATTTAATCAAACTCATGCACATATTTTTCTCTTGAGAACAATTAATTTTCCCTTTCCCTTGCATTTCACTACGCATCACTAATTTCATATTAGTCTTTGCTCCTGTAATCTTTTACTTGTGACATCTGTCTTTAAGCAGGTAACTAAGAACAAACACTGTTCATTTGTAAAACTGACCATACAAGTTTCTGTATCTCTTTCTTATTCCAAATCCTAAACTCTGTTGATCATCACAATTAAAAACGTGGTCAGGGAGAGAATTTCAAGCAAATCAATATCTATGCAAGCTGTCCCTACAATTGTTTGCCAACCCATTTCATTCTGGAATGAGGAAGAGCCTGAAATTAATCTCCATGGCACTGTATCATGCTTGAAATTGTTGCCCATAGAGCAGGGTCTGTGAGAGTGATCTGCAGGCAGCATTTGGGAAGGAAAGCTTAAAAATATTAACAATTGGATTAATTTGCTCAAATGCAGACTTGTATTATCCTCAGCTCTTTCTTCTTCTTTTTTTTTTTTTTTTAAGTCAAAGGAAAGAAACAAGTATTTCTACAGCATGATATGTTAGACAACACTCTCGGGCACATGCTGTGATTCTTGGGGTATTCTGCACAGGGCCAGGAGTTGGACTCAATGATCCTGATGGGCCCCTTCCAACTCAGCATATTCTGTGATTCTGTAATTCCACACTACAGTAGAATCATGCCCATGAAGTACAGTGAATCACCAACTTGCAGAAAGACTTGGAAAATACCTAAGTTACTATTTTATCTGAGTATCTTATCTTCAAAATTGCCAACCCAGGAATTAAGATCCTAAAATCTATGAAGCTTCACATCAATACCTTTAACTCCTCATAGAATTATAGTTTTTCAGCATAATTTCTGGTCACCTTAAAAGCCACATGTCTGGGTTTAAACAAAGTCAGTCAAGCCAGTCACCAAGCACAAATCTAAATAAGTGCTGCTTAGTGTCAAAATACAAACGCTCAACCAGCTTTCCTGGATGTAAATGGCAAAACCACATATTGTAATGGTCTATTACCTTTTACAGGACAAGAGTAAGCTAATTTTTTTAATAACTGGTTGTGATTTTAGACTCTTTAGAAATAAAGAGACATCTCAATTCTCATCTTTTTATAAACTTCCCAATATCTGCTCATTGAAGAGTCTGATATATCCCAAATCACTCCTCAGTTTTACAAACTTTAGGAAAAATCCTAACCCTACAACCAACAGAAGCTTCATCATGGACCGCATATAAAACTTAATTTCACTCTTTCAAGGAAAGATTACAATTAAACCCGGTTGCAATAAAAAAATATGCATTCTGTCCACTGCCTCCTTCATTTCTTCTTTCATCTAATTTGATGAGTAGCGTGCAATGAATCTCCACTCTGACACAAATACTTTCCATACAATTGCAGTACAGCACTTGATCCAGCTTTCTACACTGTCACTCTAGTCACAGGTCACCTTTTACATCCAGTTTTTAATTCCCTTCTCCATCAAACTGAAATCACTCACCATCCTGCCCCAATTTATCAGTGCATTTTCAGTGTTTCGTCTCCACTTGGTCCTCATCTCTCTTTTCCTTCACTAACTATACCCTTGAATACTTGTTCCTCCCTCAGTTTGCCTCACAACCTTATAAAAGGAGGTTATTTCTTATACTGATCTGAACAGCCATCACACTACAAATCCTTCTGCCTTCCTTATTCCCTCTGTTTGCCACTCTAAACTGTCTGGGAAGAAATCGAGGAGGGAGGGGTTGCATATTTGCACATCTCCCATTGCAGCAAAATTTTGTTCCCTGTCTGGGCACTCCTTCAGCAAAAAAAAAAAAAAAAATAAAATAAGTGTCTATTGATAGTCATTAGGATGGGGGCTGACCTGAGTAATTTTATATTTAAAGATGATTTGGAATCACTGGGTTTTGTAACAGTGTGCTCAAATTTTTGAAAATGCAGTATTTTACTGGCTGACAGAGAGTAAAAGGGGTTCCACCTCTCAACCAGAGATGTCTCAAGGTGTCTCCACAAGCCAGGACAAAATGAGATTGGGCCTCTCACTGCTTCTCTGTCCCAAATCCTCCTCCTTCATACATGAAATTAAATATAAACTTCAGGAGTTTGGTTTGATTCTTGTCCCGTCCCATCTTTAACTACCTTCTCTGCCAGTTACCCTGTTTCAAGCCTCCACCCCGATTCACTAACTACAGCAGTTACCCAGCCTGCTTCCAGTTAGCAGTTCAGTTATACCTCAGTTTCTATTATTAGACTTTCTCCCTTCCTCTGCTCTCAACTGATCTAAACCTTCCCTAGGGTTTTTGGAGAGCACTGTCACTCAAGATGCTAATTCTGGTACATCTGCTGGGATTGACAAATCTAGAACCCCACTCATTGCTGTCTATTCAGATTCCTTTGGATTGTGCCCTAAATGCTACAAAGCTGGGATTTTTGTGCTTGAACTAAATAAGGGTGAAAGTGTGATGGCACCAGAAGGACCCTTACCTGCTTGAGAAGCACAGCAGCTCAGGCTTATGCCTGCCCCTCCATACCCAAACATCGCTCCTTTCTAAATTCCTGCACCAAAAATGTCTTCATCTATTTATTCTTTATGAGTGCTGAAGCCCGATTCCCATGTAACAATTTAGATTGCATTGAAGTCAAACCAACTCTTAAATAAACCAGCTGAAGCAAGAAGACTGCTTTCCTGTGATACTTCTTTTTCTTGAAATTGGATCATTTAGGAATTTGATTTTAATATTTTGCAGAATCTCTGTTTGAAACTAATTATTTTCTGTTGACTCATCTGTACAACAACAGCTTTGAAGACGCTGCTCATCCTACTGTGGTGCTTATGCAACTCCTCCCTCCTGACTATTGGATAAGCAAACCCAGGTTATATGAACACAACTAACACAACTCAAGCTAGCTGACATGCAACAATGGAGCATGTGAACACAGGATCAAAAAGTTTTGCCTGAAGAGCGACGACGAGAAGCAGCAAACTTTCTCATTCAGTGTTGCAACAGACTTACCAGTTGCAAAGAGTAGTTTCCTGGGGTCCTGAAAAAGAGACAAGCAAAAAAAGAAAATAGTGCCAACATATGAGATTTTATATCCATACGAATAACAGAGTAAACAGGCAGCTCAAAGCTCATGCACTTTAAGACATAAGCAATCCCTAAATCTGTATGCAGAAATTAATTTGGTATTTGGTAACAGTTTACAATGACTGCAATTCAACATAAACCAAACCTTTAGCCCTTGCGTTCCCCATTGAGGACAATTCTGATCTGTTATGAAAAATTAGGGTTCAGATAATTTTACAGACAATTATTTTTTGAAAGCTTTACTCAATTACCTCATCCCTTTGGGAGGACAAAGGGGAGCAGAAGAGGGACAAATTTTTGAATTTAAATGTAAGACAAGAGGCAAGTGTTTTACTGCCAGCTACATTGCCAAGAGATTTGCAGGGGACTCTAGTGAAGCAAGATTGAACACAAAGGAACAGACAGATGTTCCTGTGTCCTTCACAACATGCGAAAGGAAGAGGGGATATGGCAATCTCACAGGAAACTGCCTCACTTCCCCTGAGTCCTATACTTCAGAGATTTTGTCTTCATTGTAGAAAAAAATGTTTATTATTGTTTAAACTTGCAGTAAAATGCAGTGAGAGCAGGGGAGCAGTTTTCAAAAAGATCAAGAAAAATGAAATGTCCCTCTCTACAGTCTTGTTGCACACAGACGTGCATAGACATGGAGAGAAGAAGACTAGCATCCAGACTGCCCACCACAGTTAAAAAATAGATCTAAGCAGAATTCAAGTACAAAAGTTTAAAAGATACTAAAGTATCTAAAATCCAGGAGGTTTGATCCCAGAGTTCCTAGAAACTTGTTATTATCTCCATTTTGTATTGCAAAATTCCTGAGGCTGCTTAGTAGAAGCTGCCATGCACACCCTGGCACATTCTTGCCTGTGGCAAGCTCCTGCTAATGTTCCTGATGAGGCAAAGTCTATCAGACCACTCCTAACACAAGCACACACTCAGCTGAACCCAGAAGCTCAGCACAATAGTTGGTGTTGGCATGTCTGCCATAGAATAGCTCCATGATTAGATCATTCACCCTGGGAGTGGAAGACCTCGGTTGCTGGTCCTTATGCGCCTGGGCTGAGTCAGGCTCTCTTTTTCCGGGAAAGGACGGATGCAGCTGGGACAGGGTCATTGTAAGTATTTCCTAACGAAGCTGGTAGAAAAGAAATGCAGACTTGAGACTACAATGAAGACAAGTAAAAGGGAACTTGAATGTAGCCCAAAGAAGAAAGAGTCCTGGATTCTGATCTTGCTTCTAAAATCTGCAAATATCTTTCTAGTGCCAAATACACAAGCAAGCACGTGGACAAGGGAGTAAGAATCTGATGTGCCTGCAAGAGATGTGCACCAAAGTCCAAGAAGGTAAACAAATAAAGTATTTCACAAGTAGAAATCAGTTTCCATCCCAGTTCATGACGACAACTAATTCCACTCGTAGCATATATATGCATATATGTACTCATTACAGCTTAAAAATCACAAAATCAGTTTCAAATTTCACTGTATTCTGCATAGTGGAAATGCAGAATGTATTTTCCCAAAAAGCAGTAGAAATGTCTCAACCTGGCCTACTCTAAGAAGAGAGAGAAGCAGAAAAAAAGTAGGAGAACAAGGTGCAAGGTGAAAAGACTTGATGATTGCATTCTCCAACTCTTAATCAAATAGGACTGAACCCTGCTGCCTTAAACAAAAAGTGTTTGTCCAGAGAAAGAAGTAAAATCCACAGCAATCCACATGATGATGAGTTTTCAGTGCACAAAACAGCAGCACTGTATTGATCATAGGATGGATCATACAATGGAATTGAATATAAAAACAAACATATATTTAAATTATATGCTTAAAAGCAAAATATGAAAGGACAGCTGGCTCACCTCACCACGATAGTTTGCTGCATTTATGGCCAGAAATTCTTCATTGTAGTTCTCAGAGAAGTTAAGAGCATTCACTAGATGAGCAGCAACATGTAAGACTGAAAAAAAAAAAACAACTGAGTAAAACTGAGGTCTGTAAACAAGAGATGGATGTTCTCCTGAAGAAAAAGGGCCACCCAGATGCCAAGCTATAATCTCATCACCTGCATGAGATAGATCAGGGACTAAGGGATTCTTTTTCTAAAGTAAATCGGCTTTGATATATTAATCACAGAATGTATTTTAATTAATTAATTAATCACACATGTATTTTCAGATTATTTTTTTTTTTTTTTGACAGCAATGATTTCTGTGCTGCAATGCTTCTGCTGAGAGACAACATTGAAAGGTGTCCAGCCAAGAATATTTCTTCTTCACCAAACTGGGTAGTTGTCTCCATTGCTCCCTCCTCTGTGCTACCCTGCTTCTACACTCAAATTCCTTAGGCACAATGAGTCATTTGTAATGGCTGATTCTAACCTGATCTCATATACCTGCACTTTCAGAAAGTAAAATTTTAAGGAAAGACTCAGCATTAGAATGTATGCCCACGTGTTTAAAGCAAAAATGAACCAAAACCCGCATGCATCCAAGAAAGCATTTAAAATTTAAGACACGCACGCGCAGAGCAAGACTACCCCCAAATGTACTGCAGAAGAAAAACCACAAAGTACTGCTTCAGCATGCTTTCTAATCACACTGCTGCTCAGCACAGTAAGATCTCACCTGAAAAGATGCATATTGTAACACCACACGTCACATGGAAAGTTTTACTTTTGTCTAGCAGCCTTCTGGTTTTCTTGCTGGCAACCTAGAAAAAGAAGAATTCAAGTAATCTCTTCTAAAACAAACCAAAGAAAAAACTGACAGCAACTGCAGCAACATAATAGCAACTTCAGCTTTTACTAGGTTTAACACCCTTGCAAGCATAGTACGTAAATTTAAAAACTACTGAACCATGGCAAGAACACAATTTTGAGGACTAAATTAAGAAATTACAGTCAGATCTGTATTACACAGATGTCAAGAGCACATAATGTACCTTCTTGCCTTGAAATTTGGGAACTCCACCACTAATTGTGTAGGCATCACTGACTCTTTTATAAGCAAGATCAAAAGGAATGGTATATTTGCACACACGTGTGCATCTATAGGCATCAAATTTTATAGGTATTGTCATGTGATGAACAGAGCTCACAGGTTCAAATTGCAACCATCTATCAAATGTTCCTCAAAAGAATTACTTATATTAATGTAAAAGCAACTTGGAAATCGGAAAGAAGCTAAGCTATTGTTCACTGAATACTGGTACAGAAAACAAGCTCTCTTAGTTTTCCCAGAACATTTTTTAATCTTCCATGACAATGAATGTAACATGTTGGGTATTTCTATTTAAAGTTCTGTCATCTCCAGTGGACACTTATGGTCCTGCAGAAACAAAGTTGGTTTTGCTCTGTTGAATTCTACCAGGAAGCAGCAGAGAGAACACAGATGCCTCTAATATAGCAGTTCAGAAGGACAGAGGAAACTTCATCTAGTTACAGTTCCAGAGCAATTCCCCATCCTTCAAACATGCACTGAAGAAACTGTCCTCACAACAGGTCAGTCAAACCAGACAGTGTCAGCCATGGCATCATCTTCACTGAATGTCTGGGACTTGCACATACTGTGCAATAACTGGGGATGTAACATTCTTTTTCTATTATTTATGGACTAAACAGGGATCAAGGTCCTCTTCTCAACTGCTGCATTCCGAGGACATTACTTACCTTCTGAGATCCTCGCAGGAAGGCCAAGATAACACGGCACATTGGCAGAAGGACCAGGCAGCAGTTGAGATTGAGGACAGATGCTGAAGCTCTGCTAACACACAATCCTAGCTGAACAAATATTGAAACAGTTAGATTACAGGGAGAAAGGAATGGCACATGTGTCACTATTCAATTTCTTTTTTTTTGCTGTGAAACCAAAAAGATCCCATGCTCTCTGACTCATCACAATAGTGGAGATTCATTATGTTTTATTGTGCTGGGAAAACCACTGTACACACAGCATGTTATCCTGCTCTCACAAGGAAGAAAACAGCTCTCACCTTTGCATTAAAAAGCTATTAAAAATTAATTTTGTCAACAATAATGTCAACAAATGATAACTTTCTACTGAAAGAACCTGTATCTTCATCAGTCCTCAAATCACAGGGAACAAGAACAATTGAGACAATAATAAGTGTCCACTGAGAAATCACCTGAAAGCTTCAACAGGCGTAATTAAATAAAAAAGAGCAATAAATGCTATAAAGACATTAGACAGCCACTTAAGTTTAATGATTTTCTGGTAAACAAGCCACAAAGAGATGTAAAAAAATACCCATCCAGTCAAACTGAAATGAACATATTGTTTCAAGGACTGTTATGGAATTGTCACAGAACTCCTTATCCATTCACATTATGCAATGCCATATTTGGACCTAAAGAAAGTAGGCTTTCTTCAGTTTAACTACTCAATAGCTGGGAACTGTAATGAAATCTAATTTCACTAATGCTTTCCCTGATATATTTGGAACTTACATAATTAGACCAAAAACACTTGTCAAATAAATGAACAAAGCACACATTCATGTCATAATATAATAAGATTAAAAATACAGGGTTATCTCATTCGTTTATGATTTTAAAAAAAGTTAGCAAAATGCCATTGTTCTCCTAGTTATTAGGTTGAATTTCCATTTTACTAGCTTATATAAAAGACGCTTTCAGACGGTCAACAGATATCTGGAAGGATATTCCTTGAAATGTTCTCGATAATCCCAGTTTTCCAACTCCTGAAGAAATTAATAAAGAAAGTATTATAATATTAAAGATAACGCAAATACTGCAGTAGTATGTGAATGAACAGGCACAAAGAAGTTAATAAAATTACTAAAGACTTATTAATTTTTCAAAATGAAACTTTATGTCAAAAAATGAGCACTTGTTACTTTCTCAGTCAAAAAAAAAATTAATCTGTGAAACTTCCATTGTATACAGATCTTTGTTACTAAGAAGAAACAGAATTCAAAAGGAACAAAGAGGATTTATTTATGTGGAAATACTTTTTTTTTTTTTTTTTAAATTGCTAGAAAAGTTTTGAAATTCCAAAATTTCTGTACTTGCTATTTTTCACAGACTTAAGTACCTGTCACAGAAATGAATCAATATATAGACCAGTAAAAATAAACAAAATCACTTCAGAATGTCTTTCAAGATCTTGAGCACAACTGCATGGCAAGAGTTTCTCAGCACCATAAGCCATCATAACTGCCTGCTCTCACATCTCACAGCCAGTAATGTCCACGTAGCCCACCTTCTCTGCAGCACATCTAGGCACAGCACTAGCAGGCAAACAGAAGGTAAAGATGCTCAATCTAGCTGAAGCATCAAGCTCTCCACCCAAATCCTGTTTCTTATTTTAGTGATTAAATAAGCATGATTTGAAGAAACAAAGAATTATGGAGAACTAATGTTGTGCAAATGCCAGTAGTAAACTGAATCACTTTTGTAGCTCTTGACTAACACCCAAAAGTTGCAGTACATAAGTAAAACAGTTTGAAAATTTTAATAATTTCTCTTGTATGACGTACATGACACATCATTAGTTTCTCAAGAGTTTATGTTGTCTGAGTTAAAACAAACTAGGCATGACATCACTTATCTAAGACTTCCCTTATCAGGCACAACAATTCTGCTTACAAAACTTCAACAAAAGAGTTTAGTTTGGAACAGTCTAGAATCAAGATTGCATAACAAAATCATTCCCGTGTGAGTTCAAGAAGCACTTGGGCAACACAGTCAGGCACATGGTGTGATTCTTGGGGTATCCTGTGCAGGATTCTTGGACTCAATGGACCTGCTGGGTCCCTTCCAACTCAGCATATTCTGTGACTATACATTTCTAAGTAAAATACCAAACAATTTAACTGGTACAAAAAGTATGAATCAGCAATGATGGTAGAAAAAGCTACCCTACTAACCTTCAGGGTTTTTTCCCACTGTTTAACAAATACAGCAAATATTCATTCATAATGCAACTACTACAGAAAAATACCCCTACATGGTCTTAATTCCATGCTATCAGCACCTATATAAATGAGAGAAAAATAAAAATAAAGAAACAAAGACCGAGAACAGCAAACGACTTTTTCAAATATGCAGTGCACTTCTAGAAAAGTGTCATTCAAATATTGTTACCAATGATTCATGTATGATTTTATTCTGAAAAATAAAGTTGAGCAATATTTGCTGCAACAAGCTCATGGCCCATTTGAAAACAATGGTAAACACATTTAGCAATGCTTAGGATCAAAATTCATGCACAGCCAAGAAGAAAAACAGAGTACTAAGTTTGCTCTTAATATATATCCAAAAGCTAAAAATATCACCATGAAACTAATTATTTCCAAATGGTTTCCAAGTGATCTTTCTTAACTCCCTTTGCATTGCCTGGGTGGCATAGTAACAAATTAGCATAGTACATTGTTGGATTTATAAACAATGGTAGAATAAAGGATGATTTCTGCTCCAAGGCAACTCACTGGGCCTAGAAGAGAATATATATATCCTTAATAAGTAGCTAAGAAATGAAAGAAATACAATCCTCTTTTCTTCCTAAAGTTATTATTGTCTTAAGAAAAAAAATTATTATTTCATGTTACTAGTGTGTGAAATTTCTGTAGGTCCAAAAAGAAAAGTATGCCCAAAATCTCTGCTGGACACTGTTTTATCCAGCTTTGCTGATACTAAATCCAAGCATTTGATCACCTCCTTCTCTGCTCTGCCTAGCCAGTACCATGTACACAGTTATCCTATTTTCACAGAAAAACTAAAGGATTACTTGAATTCAGAGAAAATCTGTGGCAAGGGTAGGAGGGAACTGGACCATCCACAGACTCAAATTCTAAAAACTAGGCTAGATTTTTTCTCCAGACAACTATTAAGGAATCACCACCTTCTCCAAAGCAGCAGAAAAGGGCTCCTGAATGTAAGTTCTCCAGCTATCCCTGCCTGACGTACAGACCCAAAGAAATCCAGATGGACTCCTGGCTATGTTCACACAACATACAAAATAGGACAGAGAAGCAGAGTCAGTTCTCATTGGATGTTCTGCACGCTGCTGCCAGCAAAGCAGGGAAAATGAGCTTTCTCTGTTAGGTAGGCAAATTATTTCAGTATCAGGTGGAGGGCTACAGTAACTTACTGTGTGCCACAGGACACCCCAAGGCTTGTCATCTATAAATACAGAGATTAACACAACATGCCACTGCTGTGCAGAGAAATGTTTTATATATCATTGCAAATCATACAAGACTTCGACAAATACCATCCTATCTCACCTTTTAAGCCCATTTTGTATTAAAAAAAAAAAGTGGTAGAACACTCCAAATCCTTCCATACCCCAAATGTGATTCTGTTTTTCAAGACTTCATTATCTAAAGCAACAACCCTAAACAGGTCATGGTGCAGTAGAGACACCACACCTGATGCTCTCTCTGGAAACCTGTCTTCAAAATTTTTCAGTCTTCTATGGCTCAGGGCAACTTGAAGGGTTCTGGGAAGACTCATAAGTGACATGCTGCTCTGTAGACACCAGTCACACACCACCTCCCCAAATCACCACTGGAGCAGCTACAAACAGTTATTTGCTTAGGTGGGACAAACTGCACTACACAACATGCCACCTTTTGACCCAACTTCCTTTTCTTCACAGAGTACTCCTTGTCCTGAACAACAGAGCACTGATAATCTAAGATGAAGGACAGAATTGAATTGTATGCATAGCAATTATTCCCCTTAGGCCTTCAGATCTGGCTGGAGATCTAGCAACAAAAACATGAAGCAGCTGAAAGGAAAGAAAACACGAGGGTAGTGGAAACCTACTAGAACATGTGGAAACTTCTACAAGGTCTGACTTGGTTTTGTTCCTGAAGATGGAAGGTTTCAAGGAAGGACTCTGTAAATTCCAGTCTCATGCATTGCAACCCTCTAAAAATTATTTTAAGACTAAGTGGTGCGCTATTTTTTAATCACATTTGAAAAAAACAATTAAAAAATAAAAAAAAACCCCTGCAATAATCTATAAAAGAATTTAACATAATTCTCTATGCTAATTCGACTTTTCAACCTCAGCCTTCTGCTTGCATATATGAATCAGATGTTGGATATATCATAGGAAGGGAGAAGTACCAGGAGAGGACAATGGCAACAATATTTTTAGCTCCTTCATAAGGTACAGGTTATCTTCCCTGTGCTACTGAAAATCAATATTCTCACTGCTCACTTGTAACTCGCCACACACATTCTTTGAAGGTTTTCTTTTTCTTTCTGTCTACATGTTTAGGTCATGTTCCCATTTTATACACAGTGCCTTTGTGTAGGATGTATTCCTCCTTCTGCTTAAATCAATCATTCAAATTGAAGAAAGCAACTAATTTAATCTTGAATTCAGTAATAGCTTCCAACTTCTCTGATAACCTCCAAGCAAAGTGTATTCATTTACAGGATTTCAGACAAAAAGGTTCAACTCCATTAATCTATTAGTCAGTTAATGTTAGAATCCTGACCTCAGGACTAAAAATTTAAAAAAATACTTGTCAGTGTTGCTGAGTTACAGGCTTCTTTTTGTGCCAGGCAGAATCATGCACACAGACTGGAAGGGATGTCAAGCTATCTTCCAGATTTGAGTGTTCCAGATCACCCTTCTATAGCAACACCATAAAGCATGACAGTGTTTTATACATAGTAAGCAACATGAGCTTAAACATTGATCCTGCTAGATGCAGCATGATCTAAACCCCACAAATTTGATCATGAAACAAGGGATTAGGGGTACCCAAATCCCTCCAAGAGATTCACAACACACTGCAAGTCATGGTCAGAGTAGGAAGCTGCTTTGTGTCCTATCTGAGTCACAGTCACACCAACATGATGCAATGTCTGCTACTAAGGACTTCCTTTATGTTGAATTATTTTCCCTTATCACAACACAGTAGGTAATACAGCCTGTAAAATCAGTTTTCTGGAGTGTGATGCAGCTATTTTAAGACCTACCATTGCTTGTCTATGGAAAATCTGCAATAATACATAATATAATGAACAGTCAAGCAAAGAAACATTTTGGCCATAACTCAGTTGTGTTCTACATAGAGTATTATTCCACAATCATCTTAGAACCAGGAGCAATGATGACAAGACTATTTTTAACATTCGCCTAGATGATACAGTAGTAAAAATTTCAGTTAATCATTTGAGATATACCTCTACTAATTCAACCTCCACTATTTACAGTTTCACCTGCAAAGGTGAAAGCTTTCCCACAAACCTTAATAATATAGGTATCCTTCACTGGATTACTGCCACTTGAACTTGAAAAAAAAAAGTAAAAAAAGAGGGAGCAAACAGAAGAGATAGATGGTGTAAAATCCCAAGTTGATCCCCGGATATAACTAAGAATAAATCTCAGCAATGATGCTAAAATGTGGGCTGTGGAGGACAAAGGGTTGAAGGAAAAAATGTTTTGGCAAACAAAAAAAAAATCTAGAATGAGGCAAAGAGATGGCAGGAAGAGATTTACTTGCAAATTCAAGGGGACTAGCTAGATAAAGTCTTGCAACACCCTCAGTCTTCACTAGGGAACTCTGTGTATATATCTATATATATAGCTTCCATAGCAACATAAATCTATTATTAGACATTTTTTGCTACATGTAACACTCTAAAGAGCAACTCCCAAACAGCCTGGTCAAAAGACAACTAAATCACAAAAACACACTGCATTGGGGAAATTAGAGAATCAAGATACACAACTTCCTCCAGTGCTTAAATGTGGGGGGTAAGGAGGCTGCAGCGTGGTTGCATAACGATGAATGAAAGCAGAATTTGGCCTCAATTAAGAAAATCTCTATTGTTACGATAAACTAGCAAGGAGAGACATGAAAGTTACTGGAACATCTGGAACATATTCCAAGCAGCGAATAAAGATGACAAATGCTATGTACAATACTGCACAGTAAGAAGGCAGCAACTGTATAGATTAAAAAAGTGAGACAGCAGTTTTTCTTTTCAATCCCATTTTCAGTTATTCAATCCTTTATCAAAGAGATCCTTCTGAAAATGTATTTTCTTCACTTTGGTCTGACACTCAGAAGCTTATCTCTTGCATTAACATTTGACTACATTACAGTTATTTGAGCAGGGAAAAGAGAGGGAATAGGGAAAAAGAGACCTTTTATGGCAAAATGAGCCCAAAGCTCTTTCTGTTCATGGGGAACTCAATTAACAAGAAACAGGTATTTTATTCAATGCTGTTAAAAGCAAGACAAGTTCTATAAGGCCAGTACCAGATTTAGGACTGAATTTTTTGGTCAGGCCCAAGCCAAGCTAGTCTGAAGGGGGAAATCCTCAAGTCCATAAAGAAATTAATCATCTGAATGAACAGACACAAAACCTCTAACAATGAAGATTTTGGACTCATGTCAAGTAATTTATGACTCTTCCTTTCTGTATGTAACTCGTGCCTACTACACATTGTAGTATCTATCACGAACATGAAGATGAGAATATTCCTTTCCTCTTTGCCACACTCTTTTACAAAAGTCCATGTCTGCTGGGTGTTTCTTTACAGGCTTATCTTCTTTAAACAATATAAGACCACAAATTAACAATTATCAAATTATAAAAAAATGAGATTCTTTATCTGAGTCATGCTCCTGAATCAGTGGTAATGAACGCATTCATACAGAAAGACTATGACCTGAAGCATTACAAGCCATTCAGTATCCAAAGGGATGGTTCAACAAAGCAAAAGGACCAGAAAGGGGTTTACATCCACAAGGTTCTGGAGATCTTTCAATGCAGGCATTATATAATCATAGAATTATTCTGGCTGGAGGGGACCTTGGGATGTTTCTATTCAAACTTTCTGCTCTAAGCATACTCAACACCAGACTCAAGTTAAGTTTGCTCAGGGTTTTTTGCCAAAGTAGGTTTTGAAAACCACCAGGGATGGAGATTCCACAGTGAAGAGTTCATGATCTCATCAACAAGACTTAAACTGATCAAAGCAGAGATATTTGATACCACATAAATTTACCCATGAAGTTTTGTAGTATATAGTAGTCCAATTAATCTCCTCCTAGCTCATTAGCGCCTTTGACTTACTTGTTCCCCGCACTTCCAGGACACCACCACGCTCCTTTTTACAAGTATAGAATTACAGATGAGAAAAATTGTCATTGAAAGACTGAGTGAGAGTTAGGTAACTAAACAATTTTGAAATCCCAGGCTATATATCTTATTCAGCATTGCAGAGAATGAAATTGGAAAAGAATAAAACTGAGCCTTGTTCTGTACATAGTTGAAGCAAATCACTTCAGTGACCACTGAATAAAAGACTAACCTCATTCTTTCTCCTTCTTCATGTCAGAAAGACATGGCATGAAAACATGGCAGATTGAATATATTCAGGATATTCAGTCCAAGATTTCATTTCATATCTTAATCTGATTTCCTACAGCAACTCTTCTTGTTCTCCATTCTGTTACTTGGCAAACAAAATTACCTGTGGTAAATCTGTCAGTGCTGCAAATCCAAAAGTTCTTAAGGAGATTTTAGGCTATTGTGGCACACCAAATGAGAGGGGGTGGGGGATGTGAAACAACACACCCTCCTTAGCAGACCTCACTGAAAAACAAGATAAATATTTTTATATTCAAAAAGTGCCATTTCTTCTTGGCATTTTTTGTTAACTGGATGGAAAGAGGACTCAGTTGTCACAAAAGAGTTCAACAGAGAAACAGAAGAGGGGCAAGAATCCCTGTGAAAGGTAACAGCAGCTGCAGTATAGCCATGCATAAGACATTTTCTGGAGAAACTAGATTGCGTTCAGTTTTCCCAAACACTACAAAATTTTCTGTATGATTAATATGAATACCCAAATATACTGAAGAGAAGGGAGAAAGCTAACTTTGGGCTCTACTGATTATATCTGGACAAACTGCAAAAAGTGAATTGCAAAAACATTTTACAGTCTTTAATATTTTCAAAATTTTAAAATTAGTTTCAGAACTTTGATCAAAAGTATATTTTAGACTTAGCTCTTCACTTTCCACCTCATTTTAGAAAGTATCACCTCATTTTAGAAAGTACCTAAATTTCTCTGGTACTTCTTCCCACAGTTGCAGACACAGTTAGACAAACTCAAAAGCATGGTCCTCATCTTCTGACCAAAAGAAGGAATTTGTTGGCTGAATCATCTCAAAGGTTCTGTACACACATGAAGTTACTTTGTATGTGTGTTTGATTTTGAAGTATAAGAAAACAAACAAACAAAAAGACCAGATGATGAGCTGGTACAAAGCAAACAAGTCATCCAAATTGAGAAAAACGTCCTGATTGATACCAGCTGACAATCTGGCCCAACATGTTACCCAAGAAGATTTGCTTTAGAAACAACCCACTTGCTCTGTCAGGAACAGAGTTTTCAAATGAATACACAGGGCTGCAAAGCCATTAGAGATTAAAGTAAAATTAAACACATTTTCATGCTTTTTCTGACAAGAAAGTCATCACCATGAAGGATTTAAGTATGTTTCATCCCCTTCTTTTTTGCACTACCTTTGCTAAGATTCGTTCCTAAACACATCTGAACCAACCATAAGGAGAAAGTAAAAAAAGAGCAAATTTTATGAAGATGGAAGTGTTTTTCAAACCATTGCAATGGAGTAGCTGTGGATAACTTCCCAAGACAGACCAGTATCCAACTTAATTATCTTTTTGGGTTCACTTGTTGGTGGTGGATGCTACTCTGGATAAATCAAAATACTCAAATCCTCATTAAGCCATTCAGAATCCAAGAATTTGTTATTAGAAAAAAAACGTAAAATTATATAATTACAGTGATTTACACAGAATGGAGGATCTATGAGAATGATAAAGACTGAAAAGAACTAAGACTTATTAAAAAAAGACCTCAGCAAATACGCATATCACAGTGGAATTATGAAGAGTTTGCCATCATGAGCCCATAGCTTGGCTAATGTTTTGATGATGAAAAGTGAAGCTCCAGACATCTATTGGGCATGTTTGTGTTCCTGTGAGCCTATCTGCAGCTGGGAACACCGGGAGGGTGTTCCCAGGGAGGGAAGGAGAGGAGGGGGGAGAATAGCTCTTGACTGGCTCTTTTTCTTCTCAACAGCATTCACTTTCTACTCCTGAATAACTGTCAGAAGTATCCCAGTAACTTCCTACATGACCTTTCCCCACTTTGAAGAGTTAACATTTTGTATCATCCTTGATTAGCAAATGCATTCTACCCCTTTGCCATCTCCCAGTATCCCAATTTCCAGGGCAAAAAGTAACGTCCGGGTCACTCACCCCTAACATCTGATGCAAATAATAATACTGCAGGCCTTGATAATAGAGAAGGAAGGTTTTCCAGAAGAACCACACATTGAGGGAGAGCCAGAAAAACTGAAATGAAACAGAAACAAGAGATTGTAAGTTACATGTGCAAACTTCTCAGCATCAATTTCATTCATAAAACTCATAGATCTGTAGTTTCATAAAAATACGTAAATGGAATGGGAAAACAAGCTTCAAGCACTTCGTATATTAATATTAAATGTTAAAAGGAATAGTCCCTATGTGTGAAATTTTCACTTTCATCCAACTTCACATGACTTTGTGACTGAAGACAAGAGAGAGCTGGCTGAGCCTCCACATACAAGACGCCACCCCAGATCTTTAGTTGGAGATTTCAAATAAGATACCGAAAGAATAAAAACCAGCAACAAAGAGACAAAGGAAGGAACAACTTGACCTCCAAGACGCTGCATCTTCTCCCTCAAACTTCCCCAAAGAGCGCCTAACAAAGAGCAAACACGGGCACAGCGTGTGCCGAGCCCGGCCGGGCACGGACGCCCGCACCGTCCCGGGCCGCGGGAGCCGAGAGCATCCCTGCCACCCGCGCACCGGGACGCGCACGGAGCACATCCCGCGGCCGTCCCGCGCCAGCGCCTCCCGCCGGCACGGCAGCAGCTCCCGCATCCCGGGCCCCGCAGCGCCGCCCGCAGCCCCTCCGCCGCCCCCTCCTGAGCCTCCTCCGCGGGGCAGCCGCGCTGAGGGGACTCCCCCCGGGGCTGCCCCTACCAGAAAGAGGTGCTTGCTCCCCTCGTT
>VWZG01003874.1:0-20997 GCA_013396735.1 Grallaria varia
ATTCTTAAATGAATTAAAAGTATTATGTACTCCCTAACAAAATGAAACCTGCCATTAATAGCTCTGATAGAATTATAGAACCAGTGAATTGTTTAGATTAGAAAAGACCTTAATGATCATTGAGTCCAACCATAAACCCAGCACTGCTAAATCTATGAATAAACTGTGTTCTTATGCCCCACTTCTAAAAATACACCTTATCACAAAAGTACTTCACTATTTCTGGAATGTCTGATTGCATGTGAAGTGCTAGAAGAAAAAAGGCAAACATAAAAAAGATTGTCTGTTTCTGCTTAACTCTTGTAAAACAGTTATCATTTAAATTTAAATATTTTAAAAGACTACCATCTGCATTTCTCATCCACTATAGGTTCAGTACACTTTGCACAGATAAGAACACATGGAATATAAAGCATGAATATTAATTTTTGGGTGAGGGTTAAATCACCCTGCTAGGAGAGAGGAAAAGACAAGATGTGTGTGTGACTGGAAAAAGTATAAGCAGCATCATTGTCAAATCTGCCCCAAAACACACTTTCTACTAAACACAAAATAAAACATGGAATTGTTAGTGGGCCTGAGCAGCATGCCCTCTCATACTCTTGGCTGAAAAAGATGTTCCTGAAAGGAATATTCCCAATGAAAATAAGCAGATAAAAGATTTTCTCAGATTGAAACTTAAATGTCATAGAATTATGCATAGTTTTTGTATTTTCCAGAATATGCCAAATTGAAAGGGGTCCAAAGGATCATCGAGTTCAACTCCTGACCCTGCACAGGACCATGCCCAAGAGTCACACCATGTGCCTGAGAGTATCATCCAAAAGTTTCTTGAAATCTGGCAGGCTTGGTGCTGTGATCACTTCCCTGGAGAGCCTGTTCCAGTGCCCAACCACCCTCTGGGTGAAAAACCTTTTCCTAATGTCCAACCTAAACCTCCCCTGACTCAGCCTCATGCCATTTCCTTGAGTCCTGTCACTTGTCACCACATAGAAGAGATCAGTGCCTCACCCTTCTCTTTGCCTTACAAGGAAGTTGCAGACTGCAATGAGGTCTCCCCTCAGTCTCCTCTTCTTCCACCTGTACAAATCAAGTGCCCTAAGCCGCTCTTCATATGGCTCCTCCTCAAGTCCCTTGATCTCTATTTCCCTCCTTTGGACATTCTCCAGTAGCTTAATATCTTTCTTACATTGTAGTGCCCAAAACTGCACACAATATCCAAGGTGAGGCCGCCCCAGTGCAGAGCAGAGCGGGACAATCCCCTCTTTCATCTGGCTGGAGATGCTGTGCCTGATGCCCCCCAGGACACTGTTGGCCCTCTTGGCTGCTAGGGCACTGCTGACTCATATTCAACTTGCCATCAACCAGGACCCCCAGGTCCCTTTCCATGGCACTGCTTTCCAGCATCTTATTCCCCAGTCTGTCCATACATCTGGGATTGTCCCATCCCAGGTGCAGAATCTGGCACTTTCCCTTTGTTGAACTTCATGTGGTTGGTGATTGCCCAGTCCTCTAATTTGTCGAGGTCTCTCTGCAGGGTCTCCCTGCCTTTGGGGAAGCCAACAGCTCCTTCCAGTTTTGTGTCATCTGCAAACTTGCTCAGTATCCCTTCCAGTCCTGTGTCCATGTGATTTATGAAGATGTTGAAGAGCACAGGGCCTCAGATGGGGCCCTGTAGAACCCCATTAGTGACAGGGCACCAGTCTGATGTCACCCCATTCACTATTACCCTCTGTGCTCAACCCATGAGCCAATTGCTCATCACCACGTGATGTGTTTATCCAGACATTTTGTCCAGAAGGATCCTGTGAAAGACAGTATCAAAAGCTTTACTGAAATCCAAAAAGATTACATCAAGTGGCTTCCCTTGATCAACCAGATGGGTTACCTTGTCATAAAAGAAAATCAGGTTGGCTAAACAGGACTTTCCTCTCATGAAGCCGTGCTGGCTGTGACCAATGACTGTGTTGCCTTTCAGTTGTTTTTCAATACTTCCCAGAATAATCTCCATAACTGTACCAGGCACTGAAGTGAGACTGACAGGACTGTGGTTTCTGGGGTCCTCCTTCATGGCTTTCTTGAAAATTGGGACAATTTTCACCAGCTTCCAGGCAGCTGGGACCTCTTCAGATTCCCAAGACTGCTCAAAAATCAAAAGCAAAAAGCAATGAAATAAGAAATGCATGGTAACAACAATATCAATAACAAAAGTATACAAAAAGAGAAGGTGTTTTATCCACAAAAAGGTGTTCCTCACCTCAACTAGTTCCTGGCAGTCATATGGAAGGCTGTACACTGAGTTTTTCAAGATTTGGCTAGATACATCTATCACTTCCTGTAGTGATTGCTGAATTTCTGCTTCAAGCAAGAGATAGGAATAGTGGCCTTCTGTAAGCATTTCTGTAATTCTGTGGTAGTCTCCTGCTTCCATTGAAGTCTTCTGTAGTTGGAATGAGCCTCTTAGGTGACTTATACTGTCCCCTTGACTGTGATATGCAACTCTCTCTTAAAAAGTTTGTTTGGTTTTCCCCCAGTTTGTTTGTTTGTTTGTTTCTCCCCCTTAGAAGTATGAACATATAAATTTGTGGAAGGGATTTTTGTTTTTACCATTGTGCTGAGGCAACAGTATGGTATCTAAACAGTTCAGTGTGCCAACAATCATATTGTCCCCTGGTTCTGCTTTTCCTACTCACACTGGAATCTTTTATATTATAAAACAGTATTCTTAGGCTCCGCAAAATCTTTATTCCTCTGCAATTAAAAGTCATAACTACTTATTAAGCAAAATAGTATTTGGTTCATATTTAGAAACTGAAATTTTGAAAAAAAAGTTTCTGGTGTTAGAGGAGGAGCTCAGGATGCGTACTTGAAGATTTTTTTCTTTATTTTCCTATTACTTTAGAGGGATTTTACATATTTTTCCCAGTTTCTTGAACGTAGATAAAAATTAGTTTCCTTATGTTAATGTTCTTCCATTAATTTCTCTATGTCAGGATTTGCTTCACTTTAGTCCGGAAGTGGTAATACCTTTTGGATTTTAATCTTGATTCAGACTGAACGCATTTCAGTGTTACTGTCTGAGTAAAAATTGGATTTGCCTGACCAGATTGGATGGTGTATTTGTTAATTTTTGCTTTGGCAGAAATTTTTGGAAGTCTTTTAGATTTCTGTGGGAGAGGCCATCCATGATTGTAACCATGCAAGAGTAAGGTTAGAAGAGGAAAAGGGCAAAGTGATGTATGAGGTTTGTGAAAATTATGCCATGCACAACAAGAGTGTCCTTTTTTATTAAACAAATCCACACATTCTGAAATATTTTCTAGGCATTTTTTCAAAGGGGACAGTCAGGTAATGAAAATAATTATATGTTAAGCCAAAAAAAAAATTGCATTTCTGGTTAAAATACTATGACATAATTAAGCTGTAATACACAACCATAGATGAGTTTAAAAAGTCAAATTTCTATCTTGGGAATGTATGTTCTAAGGATTGGCAGAACTTTGAAAGGTGTGCCAGGAAAGAATGACAGTATACATATATATATATATCCACTGTCATAGAAATCTAGACAAACTGAGGCTTGATTCAGACTTTTCTGTGTTCATGTGAAAAATATGTGTTAAAGGTAGGATAAAAACTTGAGTTCTACTGTCCTAGTAAAATTTTCAGATGCCACTCTGGCAGCTAACACAGTAACATGGACCCAGAAGTGGACATGAAATGTCTAAAAACGATAAGCCCTACCATTCAGACAGTAAATAAGAAAAATTTTAATATCTTCAGTATTCATTACATTAATGCTAATGCTGTAATGGTAAAATGCTAAAAGACATTGTTTGTCATGGAAATTTAGATTCTGTCCTATCCAGAGAAGAAAACTGAAAAACTTCCCAGTAGCTACAGATATTATACAGATATTGTCCCAATATGAAAGAACAGAAAAAACATGCAAATTTTCATGATACATCAGTGCTGAAAATGCTATTTATATTTGGAATAGAAGAGGCAGGCAAATGAGTACATTTCTTGAGATTATTAGATATGAAGATACAAAAGCATAAAGGTTAAGACCAAGAAGTAATCAGATTAAAACTTAGAAAACCTTTTGTGTTCACTGGAGGCATTGCCTTTCACATGAAATACCCCAATTGTGGCTAAAACCACTTAATGTAAAACATAATTGTTTAGCTACTTCATTAAATAGTAGAAAAAGCATTACTATTTTGCCCACAAAGCTAGGGTTTGACTGTTTTCTTTATCCCAAAATAAACGTGAACCTTACCTTTCCTGTCATACAGTTGTTTCCTCTGTTATTCCATGAGCTAACAATAATCACATTCACACATTTTCAGTATTAGAAATCTGATTTAGATTTTTGAGGTTTCAAGGTGTTTAGAGGGTTACTGTAGCTTTTGTATGCTTTACTGTGTCTGTAAAGCACGTTAATAGGAATAATTTTGAATTGTTCAGAGTAGTTGCTATTTGATAATTTTCAGAAAAAAAGGCTACAATAGGAATTTTTTCCCCCTAACATTCTGACGCAGTTCAACTACCTGGTTGTTAAACTAAGAAACATTTAAACGTTTAAAATTAGCAAATGGAAGTGTAAGGTTCCAACTGTAATAAAACTAGTTGATTTTTCACAGACGTGCCTAAACTTTCGGTCTCTGTCAATGGGCAGGAATGATGCAGGTGTATTTTTAAAAAATGGGTTTCATTTTGAACCAGAGCAAAATGTTAAACCAAATTAGTAGGAAATTGTCTCCAGACAGCTATATAGAAGCATAGAATTGTTTAGGTTGAAAAAAGACCTTTAATATCATCAAGTCCAAAATTAACCCAGCACTGCCATCGTCACTGTTAAACCTTGTCCCCAAGTCTAGATGTTTTTTGAACAATTCCAGAAATGGTAATTCTATCTATTGGATAGCATGTTCCAATGTTTGACCACCATTTCAGTGGAGAAATTTTTCCCAATATCTAGTCTAAACCTTCCCTGATGCAACTTGAGATCACTTCCTTTCCTCCTGTTGCTTGTTACTGGGGAGAAAAGACTGACATCCACTTCACTACAGCCTCCTCTCAGGTAGTTGTATAGAGTGATAAGGCTCCCCCGCCACCCCAAGTCTCCTCTTCTCCAGGCTAAAAAACACTGGCTCCCTCAGCTGCTCCTCATAAGACCTGTGCTTCAGACCCTTCATCAGCTTCATTGACCTTCTCTGGACACACTCCAGCACTTCAATGTCTTTCTTTTAGTGAGGGGTCCAGAATGGAAAACAGTACCAGACATGCAGCCTCACCAGTATTGAGTACAGAAGAGCCATCGCTTCCCTCATCCTGCTGGCCTCACTATTTCTGATACAGGCCGGGATGCCTTTGGCAGTCTTGGCCACCTGAACATGCTGCTGGCTCATGTTCAACCGGCTGTCAACCAGCTCTCCCAGGTCCTTTTACCCTGGGTCTCTTTGGAATCACTCTCCCCTAGGCCTGTAGCACTGCAGGAGGTTGTTGTGACCAAAATGCATAGCAACAATAATAGCAACATAAGAAGGAACCCACCCCTATACAGAGGAGGTTATCTTGTCAAAGATGGAGAAAAATATTCTGTTCTCTGCATTATACTTTGATAAGGATCAAACAGGTTTGGTCATTAATAATATCTTCCTTCATTCACCAAACAAAATATGGGTTTGATTTCTGTGATACGAACAAATTCTGCAAGCCATGTTGATGGGCTTGCCCAGCATTAAGGAATATTGAGCTTATAGCTGGAGCAGTAAACCTGGGTACTTATTTGCATATAGTGTTCTGTAAAATCTTGTTTAAATTTGTACACTACAGCAAATAGCTTGGGAGACTTCATTGTTATGGGCTAAGACAAACCCCAAAATTTATAGCTCTGATATTGCCTATTTTTTTTTTTCCCATTTCTTTGCTTTTCAGACTGTATTTTTCCCTGGATCTTAAATTGCCTGTATTTCTTTGTCCCTTTGGAATTCATTAACTCTAGTTCTAGAGTATAAAGGGGACAATTTGATGTAAGAATGTTTATGTTATTTTCATTTTAAACTGAGATGTCCAATCAACACCTGCAGACTGGGTATGCATTAGTTTACTCTGCATGCTGCCTAGAAGCCTAGTCTAATGATATTTTTGATTGAGTAAACATTTGCAAGGAAGGTTTTCCTTGTATATGTTCTCAGTGCTATGTGAACAAAGCAAATTAATCACCCTCGCACCTCTCTTCTTGTGAAACTAACTTGTTCTGTATTTTATTAAATTCTCTTTAATTCTTTTTATTTAACTCTCTGCTATTCAGACTGTTCAGAGCCTTATATACATTTATAGGTAAAGGGGATTATTTTTCCTGGTATTTTAGCTACAAAGCACTTTTATCTAAAAATAAGTTTCATCTAAACATATTGTGATGGCATTGTCCCTATAAATGTAAGCATTGATATTTATAAATCTTGTACATAGAAAAGATTATAAGAGAGTTCTCACCAGGAATGTTATAGACTTTTTTATAAAATGTTACAAAAAAGTACCTATTTTGTTAGATGAAACCATTTCAAACTTCTTTCATTACTTGAAGACATAACATTGTCTTTACAGATCTTTTGAAGTTAGGATTTTTTTAGATGGTTGAAAAAAATCTTCCAATATTTGAAAAGATCAACTAAAAGAGATGGCTGTTCATAGAACTTCAGGGCAAACCCCAAGAGGGTTTTGATCCACAGTCCCTTAAGGTACTGTACATTTGTGTTTTCATTCATATCAGTGCCTTCAAAATACTTGCCAAGTTTGAAAAATATATATATTTTTTTATTTTTATTTCACACTAAAGGTCTGATTCAGAGAAGCACTGTACAACAGTATATTCTCTTTATGTTGCTCTTCTTGGGAGTCAAGGAATGATATGCCCTAATGAGGTACTACATAGGTTATCAACAGGATTTTATGGTGAACATCAGTAGCTTTACATCAGAAACAAACTTAAATACAGAAAGTTAGTGCCCCATGATACCTTTTTCCAGGAAGAGAAAGTTCAATAATACCAAATAAAAAATACCAAATAATAAAGGCAAATTCTTAATGTGTTTGTGTTTGTTCTGATTCATTTATGATTACTGAAGAAATTATTTCATCAATTAAATATTTAGATATTTCTGTAACCTTCAAAGCTAAAAGTGTTTTTAAGAAACTCAAAAATAATTAATTTGAAATAGTATATGTGACTATTTTCAAAAGAGCTAAGGAAAACTAACATTTATGAAAAGCAATAAACATGTTTAGTGTTTTACAGCACCTGAAATGTGAACATGTTATATTGTTAGTGGAAAAAATTATTACATGAGATACATATTGTTTACTGTCATTCTACATATTCCTCACAATTATTTTTTTATTTCCATGGAATACATGTAATTATTTGTGCTTATTTCACACAGACTCTTATGAATTAATTGCAGTTGGTCTAGAACATTGGAATATAGTTTTCTGCTGTTTTTAATTATTCTTTAATTCTTTGTATCCTTAGGTGACATATCAATTTAAGATAGAGTTTAGTCTGATAATTTTGATTCAAATGTGATATTTTCTTTTAAATTGAATATATATTTATGTACTGTAAAAAGTAACAAGGATAAATAAATAATAAGTTCCTCTTAATGAAAAACAAATTAAATCTAATCACTTACAGCTTTTAGATCTAATACTTGATGAAGTCTTACATTGTAAAATATAATTGAGACAGATTGGATTACAGTTAATTGCCTGAGATGATATAACAAGGTATGATATGTTAAGTGTAATTGTCTCCATATTCCTGTCTTGTCTTGAAATTGGAAACTTTGCACTGAATTATTTGATTTTAGAAGTCCTGGGAAAATTGAATTCTGAGTATGCAGTTTAGGCCAATCTGATATTTCAAATGCTGTGTCTGAAAATACAGCTATGATAAGGCTACAGAGTGATTTGGTAAAAAATGTACTTGCATTCTGTCAGGCTACCAGTAGGATTGTGTCTTCCCTGATATATCTTTGCAGTTTAGCAATAGGAGAAACTGAGGTGTACAGCATAAACACATGAAAAACTTGCAGTACTGAGATCAGATCAAAGCTCTGTCTTGCACAATATTATGTTTGATCAGTTATGAATACCTATGGAATAGTATGGAAACAGGGAAGTGTATGTTGACATGTTCCATGCCTACTTCCACTAGGTGTCTGAATCTACTTCCAAATCCACGGATAACCATTTTTCTGTAAATTGGTCTAATTCATTCACAGCCTAATTTCCTTGTGACGAAACTTTTGGTTTAAGCCTGTCACCACCTAACTTCATTTAATAACCCCTAATCTTTGTATCAGAAAAGGTAATTAATTAATTAATTATTGACAGATGAGTTTCTCCATAACACATGTGAAATTCTAGATACCCGTCAGGCAGACTCCAGACCTAGAATTTCTGGGCCTGTGAGTTCTGGCAAACCTGGTCTGTCTGATGCATTTTAAGAACAGGGAGTATATGGCATCTGAATTGCAAATAGCGTGTGATAGTGTCTGAGGCCATAAAAACTAACCTGAAAATCTTCATGAAATCATGGAATCATAGAATAATTCATTTTGGAACAGACGTCTAAAAGTAATCTAGTCCAACTTCCCTGCAATATGCAGGGACAACTTCAGCTAAAATTGGTTACTCAGAGCCCCATCAACCTGGCCTTTAACAGTTCCAGGGACAGGATGTCTTATCACCTTTCTGGGCAACTTCTTCCAGTGCTTCACCAGCCTCACAAGAAATAATTTCTTTTTAACACCTAATCTAAATCTGCCATCTTACAGTTTAAAACCATTGTCCCCTCATCTTCTCATTACAGGCCTCTGTAAAAAGTCCTTCTCCTGCTCTCTTATAAGCATACTTTGGATACTGGAAGGCTTCTATAGTCTCCTGGGAGCCTTCTCTTCTGCAGGCTGAACAGCCCCAACTCTCTCAGGTTGTCCTCATAGGAGCGGTGCTCCGTCCCTCTGAACCTTTTTGTGGTCTTCCTTTCTGGGCTGCAAGTGCACACTGTTGGCTCATGTCCAGCTCTCCATCCACCAACATTCCGAAGT
The DNA here is from genome assembly GCA_013396735.1 of Grallaria varia. Taxonomy (NCBI): domain Eukaryota; kingdom Metazoa; phylum Chordata; class Aves; order Passeriformes; family Formicariidae; genus Grallaria; species Grallaria varia. Next base: position 9,117 of record VWZG01003874.1, read on the forward strand.
CCTTTTCTGCAGGACTGCTCTCCACCCCAACAGAGCTTGCTGTGCTGCTTTTTCAGGAGATGTAGATGTTGTTGAACTCTCCCAGCAGGAAGAGCCTTTGAGCCCAATGGTTCCTCTATCTGGAGCAAGAAGGCTTCATGAATAGCCTCCTCTTTATCTGGTGGCCTGTAGCAAACATCCACCACAAAGTTCCCTTCATTGCCTCAGTCTCTAGTTCTTACCCAGTCAGGCATTCTGATTTCGTTCTGTTCCTTTGCAAAATATTTCACCTTGATTGCATTCACAGCTAATCAGAATAAAAGAAAATTTTTCAAACTAATGATTTTCTGTGATTTTTTTTTTTTTTTTAAACCATGTGCTGGTGAAAAAGAGTTCTAAGGGAAACTTTTGGAGAACCAGAAGAGGTTTGGAAGTTTCCGACTAGTTTTAGATACAAAGAAAAAGAAAGACATCTCTGCCCCTTTACTGTACAACAGGACTACAATACAGATGCACAGGTCCTGTAGTATTTATCATAATGACAAACTATGACAGCAGCACTCAAACTCTGTATGGAATGTTGAATACACAGTTATGTTAAAAGAAATTATTGGCATTTACCTTGTATATGGATCATGCAAACATACATATTTTTTATATTTGTATCCATCTATAAATATGTAAGTCAGATATTCAATCTATTTTGTGATTACACTTAGAAATTCACATTGTACTTACAAAAGACAGTTTCTTACCTACTTGTAAAAAAGTCTTCCTTGTCTTTTGTTTGATAATGTGGTGGCTTTTAAACTTGATATCATCTCAGGAGAACAGATGTAATATGCTTTATAACTTGGTGAAATTATCTGCATCCTTGGTTCTTGAAAACTGTTTCAGAGCAATGTTTCACTTTTCCTCTACATGATAATTATTTTAGATCTAATTATGTATTTAGTGATAACATAATTTAATGTTAGGAAATATACTTGTATTTCTACTTTAAAATACAATATAATAATATTTAGGAATTAATGTAATAAATTGCATTCAAAGTAAATGACAATACTAAAATAGTAAAATGTATAATTTTAATATTTATATATCTATAAATTTGAGGAAAAGGTCATTAGAGTTGTTTCATGTCTCTCTGTATTTATCTTAGTGAATTAGCAAGGTAGTTTAAAAGTACATGTTGGAATGTGTTTTGGTACCATTTCAGTGCAGCTGTACAATTCAGAAGAAACTGCTTCTGAATTGATGTGGGATCGGTTATGATGCTAATCTCACAGCTGTCTCTCTGGCTATCAGTACTCGTAAATCACACACTCTGTAGTAAGAAGGGTAAATCAGAGAGGTTGGAAAGCCAGAGAAAACTGTGACAGAGGCGATAGATTATATGAAATTACTACAATCTGAAGATTTTTTTATGAAAGGGAAGGTCATGCATTTGAAATATATGCCTGCATGTGTTGCCATTAGGAGGTGTGTACCATATGCTAGATACACAGAATATTTTTTAATTATGATCTAATAATTTTGATAATCTCGTAATAGAAAATTGTGATATTAAAGTTCTCCTAGACTCATGGATCACATTCTTAAATAAAGTCTTATTTATAGGAAAAAACAGATTGGTGTATTTTTTAAATTTGAGTTCATCAATAAGAGGGAAAGAGTCTGATACCCTGTGTAGTAACACATGGTTACAAGTGGTTTTGTTCTTGGCTAGAATGACTCACAACTGATCTCCATGAATAAAATGAAAGTTCTATTCTTTGAATACTCGACAAAGCCATGAAAACTGATTCTGTGCACATCTATTGCACATTAAGGGTGCGTGATACAGCGCCATATTTACAAAAGAAACCCCAAGAAATTGCTTGAAAATTCTCATTTTCTGAATACACTAGAAAATATGGGTGTTTTCATACAAGAAACAGTGATCAAGCTATATGTATAGCTGGCTGAAGAATTTACAGTGATCTGTCTTAATTTCATCATCAATACCTACAGCATGTTTTGAAGGATATTAATTATCTTGTGTTCACTAATTATTCAAAAGAATTTGTGCAAATAATTCTTAATTTGTATCTGATTTACATTTATCTTCAAAATACTGAGCTTTCATTCTGTATTGGATTGAAATTGTCCCGCTTGAACATATGGAAAGAGTTTCTCACCTTTCATTAAATGTAAGGACATAATATTAACATGCTTCTATGCATATATTATTTTATTAAAATGAGAAATCCATTTTCATGGCCATTATGTAAAATACAAAAAGAAAAAGTAGTTCAAGAAAATATAAAATTAAGATGGTTAATATGTTTTTTTCAGTATTTGCCCCATTATACAGATGTACATATAAATGAGCTACAGAAAAATTCACCTGCATACATGGTATGGTGTTCAACTTAGTCATCCTTGTGTAATAGATAATATGGACTTCTCTTTGTGTTTTCAACATTTTGTTCTATAAATTGTTCTTAACACTGTACCTTGCTAATGTTTAACCTACCCATTCGGTTGAAATAGTACACTGTGCCAATTTCTTCTTTGATCGAGGACTATGATGTATATTCAAGCTGCCAGGAAAAGCAAAAATTAAAACAAGACATATATGAGACAGATTGAGACATTGGAATGTTTTGGGCCTTAACTGTCTAAGCACATACACAGTATACAATTCTGTAAAACTATCTTAAAAACGGCTTAGCTTTCATTAAAGTTGGATTCAGTCTGCATTTCTTGAACTGAAATATTTTAGTGATGTGCACACACATCATAGAGTAAAAGGATTTTTTTCTTGCCAGTTATTTTTTTGTTGTATAACTTTAAGCAAAATTTACTAACATATGTCTCAGTTTGTATATGGAAATTTTCTACCTTCAAAATCATAACTGTAGTTATTAGAGATATTTTTTTGCTTACATTTGTGGTTATCACATGTGGTTTTCACTTACATATGTGGTTATCTGGCAGACTTTTTTTGTTGTTTTCCAGTTTTCTTTCTTTCTTCATAAAAACCAAATATTCACTACTGCTTTATAGAGAATTTCCTTACTGCAGCACTGTATAGAAAGGCATTTCAACATCAGCTGTGAAATGGGAGACAGGAATATCAGATATTTAGTAGGTTGAATGCAAGACACAAAGAAAATAAAACAGTTGATTGTTAGATCTCTAGTGTAAATTGGTCTGTGTACTTGTTATGACTTATTTTTTGTATTGTGTCATTCAAGTACTGCCATACTTGAAGGGTATCTTGTATTGGCTAAATAAATAAATACCTAAAAGCTTGATAGAGCTCCTTAAAAACTACCACTGCTCTCAGTTAGACTATTGTGTGCCAGGAGCACCCAAACAGTGCTTCAAAAATATAAAATTCGTGTTGAAGTCAAATTATTTTAATAATGCCTACTGTTGCATCCTGATACTGTCTTTCAGTTGTATCTAATTCAGGAAAGACAATTTCAACCAGCATGGACTACTTTAAAATACTCTTTATAGTTAGTTTAATAATGAGATTTTAATTTTCAAATATGTGTCAGTCAAAAGACAGATGTTGAAAAGGAGTAACTTGTTTTTTCATTCAAAACTTGTAATTTTACAGTAATTTATATTACATGAAACAACCTCTTCCACTGGATATTGCTGTACTGAATGGGAAAGTTTAACTAAGAGGTAGCAGTTCTTCCTTTTCACAGGCAACATTAAGTTGGGTGGGAGTGAGTGTTGATCTGCTGTGTTGACAGGAGGGCTCTATAGAAATATCTGGACAGGCTAGATCACTGGGCCAAGGACAGTTGTATGAGGTTCAGTAAGGCTAGGTACCCCATAATATGTTTAGCCTGGAGGAAAAGATGCTGTTGGGAGACCTTTACACTCTCTACAACTACCTGAAAGAAGGCTTTAGTTAGGTGGGGGTCTGTGTCTTCCTCCAGGTAACAAGTGACAGGATGAGAGGAAATGTTCTTGGGTTGCACCAGTGGAGGTGTAGATTGGCTACTAGCATCTTTTTTTTCCCAGTAAGGATTGTGTAAAGCATTGAAACAAACTGCCCAGGGAAGTGCTGGAGTCACTATACCTAGAAATTTTCAAAACACCTGTGGATATGACACATGAGGACATGGTTTATTGGTGAACATCGTGGTGGTGGTGCTAGGTTGGTGTCTGGACTTGATTATCTGAAAGGTCTTTTCCAGCCTTAAAAATTCTATGATTCTAATGTGGTGAATGCAGACTTTGGCAGTGAGGCATCCTATTGCCTTTTGTTTTCATAAAATTTTCAGGCACATCTGGGAGTATTGCTAAATTAATGAAAAGGCATGTTTTTATATTCCTTATTTTTAATTGTTTTGGTAGAATACAGTTGAGCACATGTTCTTTTTGTCCAGCCACAAAGTAATATTGTATAGTGAAAGACATGCCAATAGACACTAAGTTGTGGCAGTAAACACCTGCTCTAAGTCACTGATACATTACTGTATCCTGGAATATACAAAGGTCATGTCATGAGTCTAAAATACTTTATTATTTGAAGTAGAATAATGAACTGTGGGAGAGTGCAACTATCTCAACCGCTGCACTCAGCTAGCGTGTAAACTGGGATGAGACTGTATTCCTTCTGAAAATGACATGGCAATCTACTGAGATTGTAAATTTGGTTTTTAGTGGCTCTTCCTAAGAAAACTTGTAATTTCAATTTCAGATCCTGTAACAAGAACTGAATTGGGGAAACAGGACAGTGTGTTAGAGATTCATAATCATAGGCTGAGTCTTGTAACTCAGAATAAGGAAGAAAGTTTCTAACTTGCTGTGAATTTTAAGGTTTAGAGGAATGATAAAGAAGGAAAATGAGCAAAGAATAGAGTTTGACAATGGTTTACTACTGTCATTTTGGAATAAGTAAAATATTTCAGATTTCTGTAGTTCATAGAGATTAATTACTGGTGAGGTTTACCTTTACATTGTACAATATCTTAGGTTGCCATAGTTGCTTAGATAAAGTGAAATTACACAATATGGACATTCTAAAGCAAGTTTTTTTGGGATTCTAGTCTCTCCTCTTTGATGCCACTTTCTCCTAATAGCCCTGCCATGATTTGTGAATCTGAAAAAATGGGAATGTAATTTGCTAGTGCAAAGTATTTGCTGACTAGAACAAAGAAGAAACTATGTAAAATTGCATTGTCATTGGTCTGCTTTTGGGGTAGAATAGCAAACATCACTGCTTACACAATCAACTTCATGAAAATCACTAAAAACTTTCAAGATTGAAGTAAGTTTCAGAATGAAGAGAACAATGTCAAAAGAAATACGCTATTAGTATTTAAAAACCAGTGTAATAGTCAGAAAAAGAGCAATTGATGTCTAAGTCAACCTCTTGACGGGATTGAAACCTGATGTAGAAGCATCTATCATGCCTAATACTGTAAATAGAAATCATGCCTAAAAAAATCTGGTCCCTTTGAAAATGAGTCTTTTTGTAAAGTCTTTAAATACATTATTTCTGCTGTCTTATTCTTTCTTAAGAAAGCTAAATAGCATAGACCTGGACAGGATTGCAAAGTGATCAGCTTGTGCTATCCCAGGAAATGACATTCTATGAGTGGATTTCACTGATCAGAGTTTGTTTTCAGTACTGAAGGATGAATTGTCATTCCAGAAGTCAGTTTTGGTGGTTAGAACATTTCCTTTGCATCTCCAACTTTGTTATTTATTGCCAGTTACACACATTTTTTCTCATGTCTTGGACTTCCTTCCACAGCTTTTGCTTACTATTATGGAAAGTAATCATACTCCTTTTCAGATTACATTTGGGAAGGTTAAACATTAAACATTTTCAGCCTTTTCAGTTCATAAACACAGCACTTAATGCATACCTTCTTGTTTAGTGCATACTCTGAATTTTACATTTTTACGTTTGATTTCATCGTTATGTTCTATAGTTGACAAACTCATGAAACTCTCCCAGTAAGAACTCCCACTCTTTTTATATGTTGAAAATAAAGAAATAATGTGAGCAACCTTCACTGATACACTGTATTTTGCCTCATTCATTAAGGTTTTACATAAGATCCACCTCATTTAAAGGGCTCCACTAGAAATCTTTCTTCAGACTCTAGCCAGATTGTTCTCTGTACCATAATTCTTCTCTGCTCTCCCATCTTCAATTTAACTCTCTCTGAAGCCAATATCATATCTATCATATTTCTGTTTTACAAATAAAACTATTTAGCTTACTTATAATCTATCAGATTGCCATCACAGTTTATGAAAATCGCCTTTTTGATTTTCTTTCTACCACTTTTAAACCTTCTTTGCTTCAATATTTGCTAAGATCTTCTTTCTTCCATAGTTTTAACCCAATTACATATGTAAAATTATAGAAGATTTCATATTATATTGAGGTTATGGAATATATTATTATATAGTAATGTTATATAATAATATTATATTATTATTGAATTAATATTGAATTAATGTTCAGACAAGGAGCTTATAAATGTTTTTGTTTCTTGATGCCTACTACACCTATTTGCCTCAGAAAAACAAAAATAAGTACTGTAGTTTCTAATAATAGAGTACTTATATTTAATATGGTTTATTTAGAGAGTTATTTCAGGTTTTGTACAATTACTAGAATGAAAAATGTTTTCAAGGAGTGGAACTTCAAAAAGAACAGATACAAACCACAGGAGTGTGTGGCAGGAAGGCGAGTTGAGATTAAAGGCTAGTCCTCACACTAGTTACCGCCTGTGCAATGCATACCGAGTCCAAAAGGCTCTATATAACATCCACTCTGTATTCTTCCATTCATCAGGGATCACAGAACTCTTTCCAACCCTTACAAAGAAAGTTTTGACTAAAAGCCTCATTCTGTATGATATTTGTTTTCCAATTGTCACATAGAACACAATGTGGAATTATGACAAGCATATTACAGTTATAATGTGTCAATAAATTACATGCTGCCATAAAATTGAGCATATGCATACCTAAAACAAAATGGCAAACTGAAATGAAAACAAAATGAATGCCAAAATAATGCCAGTGAGCATCTCTACCATATTGTAAACCTGAGCAAGGTAATTTGTAGAAATATTCTAAACCAAAAATGCATCTACTATGTGCTGTGATTAATTTCAAGTTGTGCTTGTAACAAATCCACCCATACTGCAGCCAGTCTAATGTTCATAGTGAGTAAGCAGTTTATTTAGATTAAAATCTGTTCTCTCACCTAAGTCCCTAGACAATATAATGAACTTACAGCGCCTTTATGAGCAGATATAGTTCTGCTTTATATCTATTTCCTAGGTAAAACTTAAAATTGATTTAAATCCAAAAAATACTCTTTCACTCAAATATGAAGATATTGGTTTGAGAATAAAAGAAATTTCCTAAACGATAAAAGAAACACAAATTTTAAGAAGTCTAATTTTACAGGAGATAATATTATCAATATATATCTTATGCATCTGGTAGATGAATTCAGAAGATCTAATGTGTTAAACATTCAATCCTTAAAGTAAATGTATAAATGCACTGTGAAGGAAGTTGTTCAAGATTAGAACATAGGAATTTTATTCTTTCTTTATTCTCTGGAGCTAATATTTTTTTTTGAGGTAGTTTCCAAACATCTGTCAATTGCTAAATTAATGACTCTTGGCTTTCAAAAAATTAGAATAGCGACAGTGTAGTAACTCCAGGTTATATGTGAAAATGCTGGTTTTTAGGAATTGAGATCTAACTTCTGTAAAATTAGAAATCACATTGACCTGCTTTAAAAACATTACATCACTGAAAGCACTGTATGAGGTATGCATTTTATTTATTAATTAAAACCTAAGAATTTCACATAATTCTGAATACTAAGGTAAAATATTACATGCTTTAATTTAGCACATACAATAATTCAGTACAAGTATTAGCATTGCAGTATAAAATTTCAAAAGGTGTTTTATTTTCTCCATAATTTCATCGTCTTAATTCTGTCTGCAAAGACATTTTAGAATTCAACATTTTTATTGTGTTCCTATTTACATGAACGTGTAACAAGGGATTCTAACAGTATGCAATTATCAAAAACGTAAAGTTCTTGCTGGTATAAAGTGTTTGCCTGTCATAACTGTGTCAGTTTCTGTTCTGTTCATCAGCACTGAATTTGACAGATGCACTCTGCCATCAGTGGCTTGCTCTGAACTGTATTAAAGGCAAAGTTGCCAGAGTAATTTGTTTCAAAGATCTTTTAAATTGACTGTAAAAATAGCAGAATCTACCCAGGGGAAAATATACTGCAATCATGAACTTCCTTTAAGACACCAACGGTTATTAATGTATTTTAAACAGAACAAATGCATAAACATATTTGATGTATCTGTATATTCCTTCTCTATAAGTTCTTTTTTTCCCCCATTTTGCTGTACTGGGAATATAAGGATGAATAGCAGTGTAGAGATTCAATGTGCAGGAATATTTTACAATTGATTTTTACCATTTAAAGAACTTTTATATAAACAGGGTAAATTTCAGCTTCCCTGTTAAATGTCTGACTGTGTTTATTTGGCCTTATGCAGGCAAATACATGAAAATTCTGCAGATAAAATGAAGTAGGTCCATTTTCATCCCATTCTCAGTCTCTTAGGTACAGTACAACTGCTCTGTGTTCCTTGTTTTTCTTTACCCTTTTGAAGGTTTTCTGTCCCACCAGATTGACATTTTTAATATAATAAATAATCCTATCATTGAACATCATTAAGAGCTGAAAATTATTTGTTAGCAAAGTGGATTTTCCTCTTTTCTTCCTGAAAAATGAATGTGAGACTTATCTGTCAGGCTACTCTGCTTTTTTATCCAAAATGTAGCATTCACATCACTGAAATGATACAAAGTGCTTTTGGTTGAACAGAAGTGTTAGTTGTTGTCAAAACTCTTCTAGTGTCTGACAGCTGTTAGTTTTCTGCAATAGCACAGAATGAGAATTGTAGAATACATGGATTTTAGCAAAATATGGATCAAAGAAACTTCGGAATAGGAGGAATTAGGGGCCACAAAGCTCCTACAAAACTGATAGGGAAGGAGTGTTCATAAGAGAATGTCAACCCAAAGAAAGCATTAAATACATCAAGATATTATAGGAACGAGTACTTCTCCACAGACGCCCCCTTGTCGCGGGGGAGAAGCTTGCGTGCCCTTATGAGGCTGTGAGCTATGCTGGCGGTGGTTGTGCCTCCGGTAGGGTCTCCCATGCTAGTCAGGTCTCAGCTGAAGGGTCAGACAAAGTGTGTCCATGNTATAGGAACGAGTTACTTTGACAGTTACATTCTTCTACCAAGTGTTATCAGTTCTGTCTTTGCTCATGCTTGTGGTAAGAAGAGCACCAGACTTTCTGCACTCTATAATATGCACCTGCTTCTGATGAAATGCTTGCTCAATGGATCCTCTGTAAAATCATCAGAAAGATTTGACTCAAACTTTTCCTTCCTATCACTACTAGTTATTTTCAATACTGCAATTTTATATACAGACAGAATTTTCAGAGAAGAAGTAACTTTTTTTTTTCCTTTCTTGCTCTAAACTTGTTTGCAAATCTTTGAACCTAATAGCTGGATTAAGTGTGCGATACTATAATCTATTTTATTGATCATCTGTTTTCCTCAGTAGCATCTACTAATGTATCATGCAACAGATATGGTAATTTAGTTTTTCAAGTATTTAAAATAATTTCTAATATTTAATATTTTGGGAGAGACCATCATTGCCTACATACATGGGGGATAGAAAAAGCAAAGTAAAATATATCTTGAAATTTTTTAGTTATTTTGTGATTACTGCCTTATCAGTACTGATGTGAGGGATTTGACCTGTTTATAAGGTTAAGCTTGTAGTTTAATACTTTTATTTGAATCAATACAGCTTGTCATTTGATATCAAATTTCACTAAAGAATTCCTTCCTGTTCTATTTTAATATCTGCTTTAAACCTATCATATAAAATTATGTTTTGTTTTAATTACAGAAAATATGATCTAACAGTACAGTCAAAAAGCCATAAATCTGCATTAACCTAAATAATCCAGACACAAGAATAATACAGAGGAGCATACCAGTCTCCAAAAACTTTAAATTCTGATGCATGCTAACTTTTTATAGTGTTTGGAAAATTGTCTTAGGAAATGGAAATCAATATATTTTGGAAAAGAGAGAGAGCAGCTGAAATATTCTGCCTTCCTCTTATATTTCTCATTGAAGTCATAATTGGGTTTACAGTCACTTATTCCCTCTTCTGCCAACTTCTGAAATACCAGTGCCTCATTCCAAATTGTCAAGGCAACATCTGCCAGTAGTTTTGTCTACAGAACATTTGACTACTAGATCAAAACTCTTTCTTGGAGAGTTTTGCTGTAGTCATCTTCATTTTCTACCTAAGTTAATAATTAATTACTACAAGATATTAATTTTATGGTGGATAAAATGTAGGTGTTTATAAGCTGCAGGTATCATTCAAAGAAATAAATTACTTGCATTAACTCCTTATTTGGCAATGGTGTAAAACAATATTTTTCTTCACTGAGAAAGGTGTCTGAGATCTTCAAGACATAAGAATGTACAATATGACTGTATAACATCAGTGTCATAGTGTCAACACATGAGTGGGAACAAAGTTTGGATAATTTTGAATTTATCACAGCACTTAAAATAATTTTAGCTTGTATGGAAATTAATATGAATTTATTGTACTTTAAATTTACTATATTGTAAATATTGCAAACATTTGTGTTCCCAAATGTTATAACAATGACTTAAGTTTCTGCGTCTTAGGAAAAAGAAGTCAATAAAGGGAATCAGACACTACAAATGAGAATTTCAGGCCCTATGACAATAGACAGACCTGGGTACCTTATATGCATACACCTTTCAATCAAGTAAGATGTCTACTGCAATGGAATAAACTGAAGACACCCTAGCAGCCAAGTAGACTTTGATCACTTTCATTCCTAGATGTGACTCATATTTCAGTAATCTCTTTTTTCTAAGGTAGTAATCTTCCCTAAACTTTACAGTGAGTGCTCAGTGAACTTAAAGAAACTTACTCACTCTGAAAACAGACATTAGATACCTATGTTGGATTACAGTCTTTCTTAAAATATCACATATTGTCTCTTTCTTACAGGTCTGGGTTTCAGCTTTTTTTGTCCAATGTCCTTCACATTCTACCAAGCAAATTGTGGTGAAAGATGAGTTATATTTTATAATCACTGTGTTTTAGTTTACTTACATTTGTTTTATTTAATGTTTTTTGTTGATTCATGTTTCTTCTTGATTACGCCTATGTTTTCTGTTGATTACATAACATATAAAGATACTGTACACAATTGAAGATGGTAAATAGACTGTCAAAAATCTCCCTCATTTTCTGAAGGAGAGGTTAAGAAGAGTTCGCTTTTTTCCAACAAAGATGGAAGGATACAGAAGGCATCATAGAATAAAGACTGCCTTATTCTTCTGGTTGTTTGTTATGGTACATATTTACCCGTGTAAACAACACTCTGGTAGAAAGATACAATGTAGCCTTTGTTCATGCTGCTCTTGTGCCAGTATGGAGTCTTGCTGCATCTAAGATATGATCATTATTTCTTGTGAATTTTGTCCAGACTGGAGCATAATGGGCAGGCTCTGTTCAATCTGTGAAAGTTGTATGTTGCATGTTCTGGGGGTGAGATCAGGGCATGTGGGTGTTTCAAACCTGCTGACATAATGTGAGACAACTGCAGAAAATAGAGAGGGTCAACCTTGGTGCGTTGTTCTCTGTACTGCCTGTTCAGCATGACCTCTGGAACGGGCTGTGCCCTGTGCTGCACCAGTTATTTGGGGGGGGTGGGTGGTGTGGGTGGTGTGTG
>VWZG01003874.1:22184-49208 GCA_013396735.1 Grallaria varia
AAAAAAAAAAAGACATCCAGGATCATAACAAACTGTTTTGCTTTCACCTTTGAAACAAAATTGCATGATAAAGCAGTATGGCCTGCTGAAACTGTTCCAGCCTCGTTGTTAACTGGAACCTCCTTTTGAAATTCATTGCCTTCAATTACATTTTTAAAAGAATTTTAATTATGGACCTGAAAAGAATAAAGATGCTTCAGGCTCCATTTGTTTATCGTGGAAGGCCTAAAAAAAATGAGGACAGAGCTTCCCAGCTCATGCAGGGGTTGCAGAGAGAGAGAGATGACTTTTAATTCGACAAGTTCAGAGAGATTTCTTAGTTTGACGCGCACAGCAGGGGGTCTTTGAGTGCCTGGCAATACTTCAGCATTCTGAGCTTTGAAAGTCTTTCCCTGCAGCAGAAATTGTATCAAAAGCCAATGATAATATTCCCTGCAAGGTAAAGGACCCTATTGAAGATTTCTAGAGCTGTTTATTTATTCATCACAGTTTTTTCTTTTAGGACGTATCAGACGTATAGGTAATAATTCACACAGATGCTAGGAAAATGAAATAAATAAATAAATAAATCAGAAACTCTCATTAATCCTTCAATTTTCCCTTAACTCTTCCGTAGGCCATGTTCAGCTCTAGCTATGTTCACCTATAAAATTTCCTGTCATTCCCTGTCATGTATTCTGCATGCCATCTTCGCTTCAAATCCCAGCTTTGCCTTATTTTTATTGGAATTATAATTTTTGTCTGCCTTTCACCACCAGCTGAGCACATAAGATGTTTGTGGCCATTGCTTTCCACTAAACCCTCAAAGTGATTGATTAATTTTACGGAAGAACATTCGATTTCTTAGGGGTCTTTTTTAAAGTAGATTTGAGATAACTATTTCAAAGCCAGGATTAAACATTATTTATATTCCAGCTATCAGAGTTTTAGTGTTTTGGCATTGCATTTATTTGAAAAGTATCCACTTATGTTTTTATTTCTGTTTTTGTTTTTTTTTTGTTTCTGCAGCCGAGCTGGTGCTGTGAGACTGCAACAACCTTTCCCTTGTGTAATGTCAACGTCAGCTATCATTTTGGCAAAATCAACCAGCTCAGTGAAGACAAAAAAACCCTCCTTCCCTCTTGTTTTTTCATCTGATGGTGGCATTCCAAGTGACCTTCCCTGATAAATACTGGTGAGTGACTACATGGGGAAAGCAGTTCCTTGGCCCACAGTGACTTGTTTCAAAAAACTGTTGACCTGAGGGGTTCCCATTTTTTTCAAAGTATAAAAAAACCACTGCATATGCAGTGGTTTGGTTGTGTTTTTTTTTCTTTTTTAGTAAAAATTAAATAGTAAATTGAGGCATTTAATGACACTTATTTCTCTAAACTTGTAAATAGTTACAGAACACTACCATATGCTACCTATTCAAATTATAAGAAATAGTCTTTCAAGATACTGTTTTACAGAAATACTTCCTGACAAGAAATCAATCCTCTCTTCCTGTTGCTTTCTAATGTCTAAGTAGTCTGGAATGGTGTAAATTTGTCATAGCACCCCAAATATTGCAAGATGAAACTTTCCCAAGTGTAGGAATTAAGGAAGATAGCTAGAGGCTGTGTTCTGGGATCCTTCTGGTTTAGGAAGTATGCCTAAAGTGAAATCACAACACTGCAGAAATTGTGATACCTACAGGGCAGTCTGGGAATGATGTTGTAACTGTAGTAGTTCCATAGGCTGTCTAAATTACATAGTTCAGTACTGAGAAACTTTTCAGGTCATTTGAGGCTATCTCAGCAGATTTATCCTGCTTGAGAGATCCAGTATGGCTAAAAAGATTTTCAGTGTTGAAACCAGACAGTGAAAAAGCCACCTATGGCTCAGGAGTATTTATGGTATGGTAACACATAACACTTTTTGCTTATGCTCAGATACAAAAAATATTTAACCTGGATTTGAACAGTTGGGAAACTGTAAATATGTGCAGGATCTAAGACTGGAAGTTATTTAAGGTTTATATGTATTAAAACTAAGACATTGACATAAAGAGTCACTTAGGCAGTTACTATTCAGTATTAACTACGTTATTGCAATTATCTCCTATTCACAGTACAGTCAGGGAACTGTGATGTATTATTTATGACTATATGATAAGTAATGATTGATTTTTTTATTTTTTTTTTTTGCTTAACTGTATGTGTACTTGAATTATGTCAGTTTAAAGCACTAAAGCATCTTCAAAAGAAATATTAATAAGAGCGTTATCATGGCACCAGTCTAATACAGTAAAGCCTTTTCATCAATGGAATGCTTCCAGGGAAAAAAAAGGCTGCTGTATCTACTGTATCTATCTCTCTCTGCTTAAAAAGTGAGGAGTGGTGCTATTTAGAAGTTCTTCAGCTATATGTTAGGTTTGCCATCAATTTCCTTTACTGCTGGTAATCAGGGGACAGAGGGGAGAAGCGAAGGAAGAGGGAATGAATTTAGTAGAATTGTATATATTTCTATGCTCTGTCAATGTTCTTTCTTTGTTTCTCGATCAACTACATGATGGAGTTGGGGCTTCTTACTAATTTGGGAGTTAGCATTTGGGTATACAGCTACATCAGTACCAGGCTTGGTTTTGAGGATTTGTGTGAATATCTTAGAATTTAAATAAGTCTTCAGTCTGGTATAAAGTAATTGTAATAACAATTTCAAAAAAAAAGGCATTGCATGAGTACATTTTCTACAGCTTTTCATCTACTAACATCATGGTACTTGTAACCACATACTCTAACATTTCATTTGGTGTCATAAGATGGGAAGGTTGCACACCATCTAAAAAATGAGTGGAGGGTAGAATTTCAAAGCATTCATCTTTGAGAAAGGCCTTCTTTAACTGTGTTTCCATTCTAAATTTGTCTGTCAGCTTATTTTTTATCTCTTTAGAGGATGCTGCATAGATTTGTAGTAGTTTTATGGAACAACTTGCTTTTTGATTGTATTATGGTATTTTGCATATGTAGCTGCTTTCCTTTAAAATGGGTAGGACAGAACTATACACAGACCAAAAATTAAAGACTCAGATTTTCTTCTTTCCATGAAAGATTCCAAGTATAGGCATAATGTTCACAACTCATCATGTTATATTTTTTGAAGTCTTGCAAGAGCAGCTGATATAGTAATAACTGGTAATTGGGTGTTTATAAGTTTTGTTGGGACCACAGAAACTGGTTTGTCCTCACTGCAGCAGCTTTCTAGAAGTTAGGGCTTGACCAGAGAGTATCAAATGCAATTGTTACCATTTCTCAGTGTATATCTGTTAGACCAAAAATAAGGTGGCTTTTTTACTTTTGGCTACATCCACTTTAGAAAGAAATGAGCAAGCATACCAGTAATTTGTGATACTACTTTTTCCTGGTTAATTTCTCTTTCATACAACCATGTATTTCAGTGTGATCTGCCAGATGGTTCTAGATTAAGTAATATGCTGTCCCTATTGCATTTTGCACATATTTGATATTTTGTTCAAAATTGGTATTTTACAAAGTGTAAGGGGCTTAATTCAAGAAAATTGAGAGGTGTAAATTGGTAAATAAATATACTAAATATTGCATAGTTATATATATTCCTTCTATGTGAAGATGATAGGATTTTAAACACTTTTTTGGTTTTGTGTCAGAGTGGAATTAATTCAGCTCTGATTATTTTATTGTTTTTTCTTAAATCCTCAACTATGTATCAGGAGTTTGGTAAAAAAATCTAGTGTAAGCTTTAACACAGAACTTTTAAAGGCAAGTGTACCCCTTGAAACCTGTAGCTCTGAACCATTTATGAAGCTTTATGAGGACACTTCCTTGCAACTAAGTTCAGATATCAATTGATTGTGCATACTGCATTAAGTTCCAGAAGTATAAAGTATCATTAATCTTAAATAGTGTCACTCTCCTCTAAGTAAAGGACTTGGCTGTAAAAGAATGTGCATTTTTCTTTGAATCTTTTTGGGATTTTCCATGTTTATTTTTCTTGTGTCTAAACTCTTAGGAATCTGATGAAACTGGAATCATAGAAAAGTCACCTAAATTGCCAACTAGCAGAAACATGATGGTTCAGGAGCTAGAACTAATAAAGCCAGCTTTCCTTTTGAAATCTTGTTTTGTTTGTACTCTAAATTCACCAGTTTCAACTGCAACCCTGATTTCCCTATCCCTTTTATTATCCTCTTTGCCTGAGAAAGAAGAGTTGAGCTTAGTCTGCACCTTCCTGAATGCTCAGTAGTCCAGCCATCTCCTACCATGAGGATATTGATTTGGATCTCCATCCCTGAAACTTCTAGGGTCTTAATTATCTTGATGACTTTTTCTTTTCTTCTGATTTACTTGACAATCACCCAGATGAAAAATTACTAAGTGATGAGAGACGTGACACACCTTGGGTCAGGCTAAAATATGTAGGTGTTAAAAAAGCTACAAGAAGTATCTGGGATCCCCATGCTGCCATTGGGAGTAGGAGACAACTCAATAGAAAAAAACTCCAGCTTTACACAAATGTGTTACGATTCTGGTATTAAAATTATTAGAGAGATGTCTCTGCCTGAATTAAAGTGCAAAGGAGACCATATGACCAAGTCAATAGTATGGATTTTATTTAACAGTAAATGAGAGGTTCAAGGAAGGAGAGAGAGAGATAGGGGAAAGAGAGAGGTGAAGGGAGAGACAGAGAGTGACAGAGAAACAGATTCAGTAGAAATACGATAGCATTGCTCCACAGATTCCAACAATGTCCTATTGGTCATCTTCTGTAGTTCTCAGTGGTTGTATCTCTGGAGTGGTGAGGGGAAAGAGTCCACAAAACTCCCATTTTATGTGGTTTATATTGTGCTTAGGCTAGGTGGAAATGTCTCCTGTACCTCCCCTAAATGATGTAATACTGGATCAGGGGACATTTCATGAGTCTTTGACACCTTCAAAGATGTTGCAGCTGTCTGTGCAGTTGAATCATTTGTGGCCCTTTATGGTCCCTCATTACACATGAATAGCTCCGGCTAGATGTGAATGTTTTCAATGCTCCCAGGAGGGGTTTTCACAGCAGAGTCATCGTGTAAGGGAGGACATAGGCATGATAAGGACTGTCCTATCACTCAGGATTTGCCTCTAATCAGGCTCTTCCCTTATCTGGAAATCCAGTTTTTAGCTTAAGGTATGCACGCTGTTCTGCACCTGGGATAGCTGGACAATGGTACCACCTTATCTCAAGATCCTTTCAAAATCCAAATCAGTAGACATATTCTGGGAGGGGTGGGCTTCAGTAGATGAGTAGCTGTTTCTTTGCAGTTTGCTACAGTGGACAAAATTCTTTTGATGATATTAACAGCGTTTAAGCCATTAACCATTTCAGTCTCTGACAAAATGTTGGGGTTTTTTCATTAAACAACAAATTTCCATGAACCATACTATAATTTTTAATTCCATTTTGGATCTTTTGTTTGTTCAAAGGGCAGGTAAAGTAAAACAACTCTCCCTGACCAAAACTTTTAACTTAGAAAATCTACTAAAGGGAATTACTGACGTTAACTTGAGATTTTGCAGCTACTATTTAGCTTGATTATCCCAACTGCTCATGTGTAAGTCTAACTGTAGTGGGTTGACCCTGGCTGGATTCCAGGATTCACTAAATCCTTCTGCAACTAGGCAGAAGAGAGAGTGGTAACAGATAAGGACCGGTAGACCACCTTTGGGGGCAAAAACAGACTCAAAGTGAGATAATACCTAAAATTTATTACTAACAGGATAAAAGCTAAGCTAAAGAGTGAGAAATAAAACAGTCTTAAAACACACAACACACACACACACTTTCTCCCCACCCCTTCTTCTGTCCATGGAGGGTTGCAGTCAGTTGTTGCCGCCGCTTGCAATGTGAGTTCCCCCACCCCTCAGGGTCACTCATCCATGAGGGCAGTAAAAGTCGAGTCTCTGCACCCCGATGGGCCTCCGTGGGTTGCAGGGGGACATCCTGCTTCACCACAGTCTACAGGGCACCCACAGCTGAGTCCATGCCCTGCTCTGTGGGGTCCCTCCCACGGGAGACAGTCTTTAATAGACTTCTCTAATGTGAGTCCACCCCTCAGGCAGCAGTTCTTCCACATCTGCTGTCCCGAGGGTCACTCTTCCATAGTGGTACAGTCCTTCATGGATGAGGTGTACCAGTGTGGGCCCCACCATAGGGCCACAGCTCTCACTCTGGTAAAACCTGCTCCAGTGTGGGTCTGCCTC
The DNA here is from genome assembly GCA_013396735.1 of Grallaria varia. Taxonomy (NCBI): domain Eukaryota; kingdom Metazoa; phylum Chordata; class Aves; order Passeriformes; family Formicariidae; genus Grallaria; species Grallaria varia. The sequence goes on from VWZG01003874.1 coordinate 28,421, forward strand.
TCCACGGGTCCACAGGTCTCCTGCAGGACTTTGCTCCATCCTGAGCCTCCCACAGGGTCACAGCCTCCTTTCGATCATCCACTGGCTCCAGCACCGGCTCCTCCATGGGCTGCAGGGGTTTTAGCTCTGAGTCCTTTCCCTGCTCCATGAGGTGACTCCTCCCCCCTCTTCTGCAGCAACTTTGAGGTCTGTCTTGTAATCCCATGTTCTTGCTCTCTGGAATTTCTTCTGTGCAACAACCATACAAATTCTTAAATATGTTATCACAGAGGCGTTACTATGATCTCTAATTGGCTCGGCCTTGGCCAGGAGCTGGATGTCCCTCCTGGGGCCAAGTGTCATTGGGTCCTGTGGGACGGGGGAAGCTTCTAGCAGCTTCTAATAGAAGCCACCTCTGTAGCACCCCCCTCAGTACAAAAAATTCAGCTACAGAAACCCAGGACACTCATTAACCAATAAGAATAGAGAAGACTAGTCAGTGATTGTTTAACATTTCACAAATTTCACAGAGTATTCTAAGTTGGAAAGGATCCATGACGATAATCGAGTCCAACTCTTTGTTAGTGAATGGCCCATATAATGGAACTCACAACCTTTGTGTTTTTAGCACCATGCTCTAACCGACTGAGATAATCTCAGGGTTTACATAAAATATTCAGATCCGGAAGAAATTAATAAATAATTCAATCAACAAAATAGTCATATAAAACCCACAAAAATGATGGTCAATACCTGAATAGCATGTCTATGATTCATCAGACATGCCATTAAAATTAACACATTCCAATAAAAGAGAAAAAAAATTATATGCACACATGAAAATCATGAAGATAAGTTATTTCTTTCCTAAAGGAGATATAAAGAAAATATAATTTTGATTATATGATTTGTTTGAATACGATAAAATCTTTAAAATATGAGTGGCAGTGCTATTTCCTCTAGGAAAGCTGCTATGTAAAGGAAGTAAATGAGGGGGCTCTGAAGAGATGTCAAAAGCCTTTTGAGTGACAGCATTTAGGAAGCACAAGGTATTCATGTGGTAATACGCTCAGGTAATTCAGTAGCTGTCTGATCTGATATTCAAACATCTAGGTTCAAGTTATTATGTGTATATTCTTGTTCCTTTTTTGGAGTTACACAACAAAGTTGAAATAACGTTATTCAGATATTGCAAGAGGAGAGAAGAAAGCATATTTCATAAATTTGTTTTCTATTTTATGTTTGTAACAAATTTGATTCTGACTTTAATTTTAGTTCTGATTAGATGCATTTTTAACTAAAGGTTTGGAATTATCAAACTGTAAATTTTATGATCTTATGGTGACTGTAAAAAGGGACTTGTGTATGAGTACTACAGAGAATGACAACTTCAAATTCAAGTGTCTGGTGCTTGGACTGTCACCCAGCTCTGTATTATATGCTGTGAACTAATAGACAAGTTTCAGCATAAGATGCTAAAAGGAGTTGGGCCTGCTGCTCAGCCACAAATCTCATGTTCTTGGGCTACAAAGAGGCATCTTTGTCAAATGAGAAGTTGCAGCTGACTAGAAATAGAATTACTGTGAGAACATTCACAAGGTTAAGGGTGACCGTATTCATACCTAAACCCAAGATCTGGCTCACTTGCCACTCATAACCTTAGAATCCTGGCCCTTCCACACACTTATGTGTCTCTGGTGGCAGGCACAGACCTTCCCATCATGAGGGTCGCAAGGAAATCAAGTTTCTGAACAACTTCCATCTAGACACACAGTCTAGACACCATTCCTAAAGAAGTCTCCTGTATTCATCACTAATGTTGAGAAGCTTTAGAAAATGAAGCGGAATGGAAGAATCACAAGAAGCCAACTGCAGCCTTGTGCTTAGTATAGACTCCATGGAGAAGAAAGGAGAAGCCCTGGTCTCATTTTTAAAGACTTCTCCTGCATTTTTTACTGGATAGTCATAGTAAAAACACCTTTCAACTTAAAAGATTGAAATCTTTGTAACAAAAAAATATGTAGACTTAACAAAAGTTACTTAAAACTCAAAAAAATAGAATTAAGACTTTATTTGGTTTTATATGTTACAAATACAAGGCTTTGGAAGCAAATACACTTTTTTTTTTTTTTTTTAAGATTTCAACTGCTAAGGAAAAAAGATCTTCTATATCCTACAGTATACTTTTCTTCACGTGAATCCAGGGATTCATGTAGAGACATGAATCATTCAGTTAGGGACAGCATTCCTTCTTCAGTACTCTACCTCTTTCCATCAGATATATAGTTTTTCTATGCATGCTTTTCTGTTTGCTTTGCAAAAGTAGGTTTAAAAGGCATTCTAGACCCTTGACTATATAAAACTCAGTTACAGAAACTTTAAGTGCATTTTATCAAAGTGCATTGGCAGTAGTCAGATTTGCTGTGAAGTAACTACTATGACTCTTTGGCTTAAATAATATTCTCTGATTTTGAATGTATTCTAGTAAGCCATACCAAAACAGTGAAAATATACAAACAGATAGAATGCAATTACCAGGCAAAAATGAGGACTTTAAGGCCAAGGAGTTGTTTTGGTTTTGTTTTTTTTTTATTACCAGTTTATTGCTTTTATTCCTGATAACTTCTGATTGACATAGTCATTGCATTACTGTAAAACTGAAATGAGTAGAGCATCAGTCTGCACTTAGACTTTTGAATCATCAGTGAGCTGTGGCCAACTGACAGCAACAAAACTGAAGTTTTGCCATCCAGCTAGATGTACATTAATGAGGTTCTTGCACAGCTGTATATTCAAGAAGTCTAAAGCAGAGAGATAAAGATAGTTTAAAAGAATTATATTCCTCTTGTAGTGTCCCGCTTCAACTACTTTCAAAGTTTTTGTGGTTTACTGTTTTATTTGTGTCTCTCTTTGCTACATTATACACAATTGTGTTACCACTTTTCCCAGTTCCAACTCAGGAACTGAATATAAGATGTGCTAAGGCAACATCAGCACTTGCAGACATAATGGACTAAATCATAAAGGTCTTCTTCCCTTATGTGTCTACAGCAATATATGCCAACAAATTTCTTCTCCCAATAATTTTAAAACATGAATTTAAGCATATCTGGAAATCTGATTTGCCTTCAATCAAATTATCTATTCTACTGGTGCTAGATTTCTCTTATCTACAATACAATCCAGTTTGTGTGTGTTTGCACAGATTCTCTGGGCTGGCCTAAAGACAGATTCAGACAGACATAACCGGCAGCAAATTCTGCCTTCAGGGCTGAGTGCATGATTGTATAGGTGAGGTGCAGCAGCCTGGTAGTGTTTTTGGCACAAAGGTTAATTATGATAATGAACTGGGTACACTTCTGTACTAGAGGATAATACGCTGAGGCACATGGAAAATGAGATGATGGGTGGCAACGAACATGCCTTTACTAAAGGCAAATCATGCCTGATGAATTTGGTGGCCTTTTATGATGGGATTACTGCAGTGGTGAACAAGGAAGGGGCAACAGACGTCATCTACCTGGACTTGTGCAAAGCATTTGACACTGTCCTGCACAACATTCTTGACTCTAAACTGTAGAGACATGGATTTGATGGTGTAGTGGGTTGACCCTGGCTGGATTCCATGAACTCATTAAATCTCTTTCTGCAACTAGAGAGAAAGGAGAGGGGTCATCCACCCACCACCTTTATGGGCAAAAAACAGACTCAAAATGAGATAATACCTAAATTTATTACTAACAGGATAAAAGCTAAGCTAAAGAGTGAGAAATAAAACAGTCTTAAAACACACACCACACACACACACTTTCTCCCCACCCCTCCTTCTGTCCATGGGGGATTGTAGTTGGTTGTAGTTGCTGCCACTTGCAATGTGAGTTCCCCCACACCTTGGGGTCACTCATCCATGGGGTGCAGTAAAGGTTGAGTCCCTGCACCCCAGTGGGGTTCCATGGCTTGCAAGGGGACATCCTGCTTCACCACGGTTTACAGGGGACCACAACTGAGTCCATCCCCTGCTCTGTGGGGTCCCTCCCACGGGAGACAGTCTTTAACAGACTTCTCCAACATGAATCCACCTCTCGGGCAGCAGCTCTTCCACAACTGCTGTCCTGAGGGCCACAGCTCTCACTTGGGTAAAACCTGCTCCGGCGTGGGTCTGCCTCACCACGGGTCCACAGGTCTCCTGCTCCAGCATGGGTTTGCCTCTCCACAGGTCCACAGGTCTCCTTTCAAGCATCCACAGCTCCAGCACCAGCTCCTCCATGGGCTGCAGGGGTTTTAGCTCTGAGTCCTTCCCCTGCTCCATGAGGTGCCTCCTCCCCCTCATCGCTTCTGCAGCGACCTTGATGTCTGCCTTGTTATCCCAAGTTCTCGCTCCCTGGAGTTTTTTCTGCTCAACAACTTCCAATTCTTAAATATATTATCACAGAGGCATTACTGTGATCTCTAATTGGCTCGGCCCTGGCCAGGAGCCGGATGTCCCTCCTGGGGCCAAGTGTCATTGGGTCCTATGGGACAGGGGAAGCTTCTAGCAGCTTCTAACAGAAAACAACCTCTGCAGCACTCCCCCACTACAAAAACAAAAAATAAAATTCAGCTACAGAAACCCAGGACAGATGGATAGACCACTCGGTGGATAAAAAGTTGACTGGATGTCTGCACTCAAAGAATTGTGGACAATGGCTCAGTTTCCAAGTGGATACCTGTGACAAATGGCATTCTTTGGGGCCAAGTGTTCGGATCAACACTGTTCAACATCTATGCTGGTGACATGGGCAGTGCACCCTCAGCAAGTTTGCCAACACTAAGCTGTGTGGTGCAGTCAATGCACTGCAGGGAAGGGGTGCCATCAGAGGGACCTTGACAGTTTTGAGAAGGTGGGTTGCTGGAAACCTCATGAAGTTCAGCAAGGCCTTTTTCCCACACCACATGGGACTTCCCTTACCACCACAGACCACTTCCTTCACCACACGGGCTTTTTCCCGAGTCACTCTGGGCTTCCCTCAGCAGATCCAGACTGCAACCATCACTTCGACAAGACTGAGACTCTCATCACCAAGAAGACCACAAGAGAGGGATCAATGGAATGCTATAATTATCCATGGAATGCTGATGTTTTTTCTACTTAGTCTGTCTCTATGTCCCTCTCTTTCTCTCCTTCTCTTTCTCTCCCTCTCTCTCTATTCCAATTTCTTTCTATCTCTCCATACCTCACATTTACTGTTAAATAAAAATCCATACTATTGACCTTGGCATATGGTCTCATTTGCACCTTAATTCAGGCAGAGGCATCTCTCTAATCATTTAAAGAACTTGATCATAACACCCTTTCAGTCAGTTTTTAAATATACTCATATGCCAGGTAAAGATGAATTCAAAATGCATTCATACCAAAGGTATTTTTTGTATTAGCAAAGGAAATTCATGCTTTAGCTGATGGGATCTACTCTAATAATCAGAATCATGTATGATTATGTATATACTTTATGCTTTATAATTGTCTGGTGCACATATTAATAGTGATTTTTAACACATAACTGGTTTCTATGCCAACATGAAACTCTGAAATTGAATGTACATATCCTTCAATTAAAAAAGACAACAACAGAGAAATTAAATGGATAAATGTATGTCTTTAGGGATAAATGAGCTATCAGTCTGGTTTAAAATTTTCAAAACTGTATATAGCAAATTTGAACATGATTTTGAACTCTGAGTAGTCTATAGTCTATTTTTTTTCAGATTTGAAAATTCATCTAGCTTCTTGAAACATTTCAAAAGTATTACTAAGTTTTTTTGCAGATGATACACTAGTGAATGCTACACTCATACCAAACTGAGGTCTGAAACCTGAAGCTGTCCTAATTCCTTAAAAACTTTCGTGCAGGTAGTTTCTAACTTGTGGATGGTTATAAAGGCAAGGCCTTTGCTCTGTTGTGAAGTGCACTTACTGTGTTAGGATAGAGCTGTACCAGGGGAATACTGAAGTCAAACTAGCTTCAGGCATTGATAAATGCTAAGTTACACTTGGAGGATGTATTTTCCCATCCAAGTGGTTCTTTACTTTCTAACACGAGAGAAACTGGATTCAAATGAATGCACAAATCTTTTTATTAAAAAAAAATAATAAAAGCTCCACAAAAAACCTACTCTTTTTCTGAAGAACTCTGTGTCTTATTTAACTGACCAGTTCTTACTATCTCTTTTAAAAAAGAGATTAGCTGTTAATATCCTGGGAAACATTTGTGTTAAAGGTCATATTAAACAAAAGTCAAATCTAGACTATCTGAGGAGTCTGGAGAAGATGTTTAATGCAAATTTTTAGTGGAAAAAAGATGTGTGTCACTGTAGGTCATCTCTGAATATTCTTGTTAGGGTTTCTCTGTTGGATATGCAATCTCAGCTAAATGTTTTGTAGAGGAGGAATCAAATAAATTGCCCTATTTTGGGTCTTTCTCATCTGTATACAGTTGTGCAGCTCTAGTAGACCTGAAAATTGCCCAGAGACAAACTTTTAAAAAATAGAGTGCTTTTGAGGCAGAAAATTGCTTTTTTGCAGCATAGTCTAAGGGACAGGATGTGACAGGAGGACAAGGAGTTGTCACTAGGTAGTGATATTGTAAGGCATATCTTACACAAGAAAAAGGATCATTTGTCTCTTTTTTCTTTCATGTTAAGCTACAAAAGATTTAATTTAAACAGTTGAAGGTATCCGCCCTAAACCAAGAGCAAACTATTATAGTTTACAATTACAACTGAAAGTTCCTCCCTTAACCGACTTATAATACATTCCAGAGTGCATGTGGTATGGATGCCTGTCCACTACTTAAGAAACCTTATTCTCTAAAGGAAGAATAATTAAAAAAAAATTGTTCATTGTACATGCATGTCAAATATTAGTGTGATTCTTGTAGTATAATAAGAAAAGAAAGTGGTTTGTGCTTTTGATTAGCCTCTTGATGTTTTAGAGTGGTTTTGTATGGCTTAATTTTCCTTTTTATGGCAGTTTGTACATATAAAACAAAATGAAGAAAGGAGGGGGGGGAAGAAATGTGCCATTTATATACTTGGAATATGAGGCCTCCTTTGGGCCCATTATACATTAATGGATCAGCTGAGATTTATTAGGATATGTATATTAATCTTTATACACATTCACATACTATAATTGTTCCTTTGGTACTATAATGTGATTAGCTGTGAATTTGTGCAATATTAACAATAATATGGATTTCCATATTACAGAACAGTAATAACAAATGGTTATTAAAAATGAATGTAAAGTATGGAATGTGAAAGCGCTTCTAAACTCTCAGTAATCTGATTATGTTCTTTTGTTTTTAAATACCAAAATGGTTAAGTCTTTACTGTAAAGTAAAATCTTATGTGAGAAAATCAAAAGTTTTATGTTCCACAGAAGTGAACAAATGAGTGTAAAGATGTCTTAAAGAAAGTGTCTGTTTCTTGTAGGGAGCTGAGATGTGGATTTTTGCATTACTATTATCTGAAAATATAGGAAAAATAGAATAGAGAAGATAATAGTAATCTTCAATAATAAAGTTTTCCTTTTAGTAGGATGCTCTTGTATTTGGGACTGAGGTGCAGTGTGAAAAGGACTGTCTAGGATCCTTGCTGCTAGTGTCTGGAATGGTACGATAATAATTCCACATGTAAGGTAACCGTTGTCGGATAAAAAGATAGCAGGAATATAGAAAAGAGGAAATTTTAATTTTATTTTTCCGAAGCTAATGAATTTTTTTATTTCTCAAAAGCTGATATTTTTTTAATTTCTCAAATGGTGTAAAATAGAGCAGCCACTTTGATTTCAGGTAGCTTGCAGCAGTAGTATCTCTGTATGGCACAGGACTGTACACTCTCTTATGTTACTCTCCTTTTGCTTTGTGGTCAGATATGATAGAAGTTCCTGAACTTGACTTTGAGAGAGACAGAGAAAGAGCATTGACAGCTTCTTCTGTTCTTCTCGTAGAATACATACTCCTTCCTCAAAAGTTGGAAGCTTTTATCTCAAGTTATTTTCATAAGGTAGTGAGGTCTGTTGAATGAAAGTTTGTTTACCCTCCCTTCATGACCTGATAGTGGGAAGGTGTCTTCTTTGACCCCTCTATCCCGAATCATAATTTTTTTATTCTCACATTGTGTATATTTGTGGGAATACAAATAATTTCTTTATTATACCTTCTATCATTTGCCACATAGATTTAGTCTTTGATGATTTCCAAAGCTCTTAGTAGCATCACAGTTCCCACTTTTCATTAATCTGATCTAAGAAAGTTTTAATATTTGTTAATAGATTGCATACTGTAAACCTGACTGTAATGGAGGAATACAATTACTCATTTTTGTCTTCATCTTGTAGAAATTCTCCTTTTCAAACTACAATATCTTTTGGCCCTACAGGCCCCCAATTTCTTGATAATATGTGCCTTTGATATGCACAGGGTAAAACAGGGCTTATTTTTTTCTTATGCTCTGGAAAGGCATACCTTAGACTATCTGTTTGTGTTATTTCTTTTATTTGAGAATACAAATTTCCCATATTTCAATTTTCTGCTCCAATATTCAAAAATCTTACCAAATAAACAATGTTAAGTAAGTTAGGTGTAGAACTTCAACATGTTTTATTTTTATACAAACTGTGGAAAAAACCATCCTCCTTACGCCTGCTCATGGTAATATGCAATTTAAGTAGAGAGACTTTTGTCATGCATTTTACATGAAGATGATGAGCATTCCATTGTATTCAAATGCTTGTGGAATTGCTGTAAAATGACATACAGCAGGTGGGCCAGTGTCATTTGTGAAAGTCTCTCTGAGCTGCAACTCGAGCTGCTGATAATTCTCTGTGGCATACTGTACTGCTGCAAGGCAAATACTCTTCTCTTCCTTAGCAATTGCTAAAATGGTATTTTTTTGCAAATCAATCCCTTGGTTTTAGTTCATATTTGTTCTGTTTTTTGCTTCAGCTTACTAATTTGTGACTGCAAAAGGAAAGAAGTAAAAGACAACCCTTAAAAGCACGGTTCTGTTCAGTGTAGTTTCAACAGCAAGGGGCGGCAGTCCAAAGCTTCTCTTAAAAGTGCCTTCTCTTGTGTTTGATTGAAAGATTTTCTTTTAACTTTGTGGTAACCAAACTAAATGTTTTTATATGTCATAGAAGGTGTTTGTAGCTTAGCTGTAGCTGTTGCAAAGTCCCTTTCAATATTCTACAGTTTCTTCCTCACAATCTTAATGTCAGCTTTGGGAATGTGTATAGCTGGGTATTGTATCAACATGGTTACTTACATACCGTTACAGATTAAAACCTAATTTTAGAAATTAATCTAAACTTTACAAAAAAGTATGCATATTTATTAACAAATATATTGGAGAAACAGATTAGGAGCATTCTGTTTACAAAACTGACATGATAACCCCATCCATTTTGTATAATGAAATTACAGAACCTGCTTTCTTTGATTTGAACAAATTTGCATTATCTGTTTAATTTAGATTTTCAGTTGTCCAATCTGGAGAAGACCATTTAAGAATTGTGAATATGTTATTTTAAATAAAATTAAGTAGAAAATAAAAATTTAAAAAATATTAAAACTCCTCATATTGGAACACTGATAACCCAATTATATTTCTGTCATGCTCTTTTCTTCAACTATGAAATTTTAAGTCAAGGTATTCTTTCAGAAACTCAGTGGAACTTATATTTTCAACTATCTATGGTACTTTTGTTGCTTCAACCTAATGAAAACCATTAGGCTAAACTCTCTTGTTTATTATCTATTAATATCTCATAATCGTTATGAAATTATAAAACTGGTTAAAATACCTCTGAAATTAAACAGTTCTTTTTTTCCTGGATGGGAAGACACTGAATGCTTTGCAAGTAGTTCAGGGTGTCTCTGGCTTAGATCTCTAGTTAAACTCCACTGCTTCATATATAGATATTGCTTATACAGCAATTTCAGTTCACAGGAAAGGTCAGGAATGTTTTTTCCTGATTGATCTTTGATTTTGAAAAGTTTATTAATCCTGACTTCTATTATATTTATTATGGACAGGGGTAGTAATAGTAATATTAGCACTGTCATATTTTGAAAGTACCTTTTCGTCTCCTGGCAAATTTATATCCCAGTGTTGTAGCAGGCTTTTGCCTGTTAAGTTGCCATTTCTCGGGGAAGAGAAGTGACATGTCTGAATTATTTAAAGGAATTTGCTTAGAAATGTTTGTTAAATACTAAAGATCATATTCAACAAATCCTACTTAAAATGTACTTCATGTCTTGCAGTGTGGTTAATAAGTAAAAACGTAGTAATTTTAAGGCAGAGTGGTACACATTGGGGTATATCTTTCTTCAACATGTGCTACAAACTTCTGCTAATTATACAACATAAGTTTGAGTAACACTTAAGGTTTCCTGATCTGTGTCACATGCTGCTGGTACCCCTCAGGAAATGTCAGTGCAGAGTAGTGGGGCTTCATGTATCCTTAGCTGTTGTTGGCCAGAAGGAAGTTTAATTTGCTTTTAGCTGGAGTTAGAGGTATCTCAGTTTCCTCTGACCTCAAATCATTCTGGCACATCACTTACACTTGGCAAACAGACCTCATGTTTTAATGGTATTCACTGTGTGTGAGGACTTACACGTTATATATTTACCCTTTGGGACAGCAGAGCCATGTTCAATTACCACTGAAATTCACAGCAGTCACTTACTGATACTTGTGACACATAATTTATACAATGATCACCTTTTAAAATGTGTGAATTTTCTTTGATGACAAAATTAAAGTTTCTCAGAATTCTTAATACTGTGAATAGGCAGGTGATATTATCTAAAATGTAGCTGGAAAAATCCTGTGTGCTATTTGTATAGTAGTGTAATTTGAAAATGTGACTTCTCCGTTTCATAAAATAATGAACTTTCTCAAATTTTCAGAACTTACTGTAGATGTTGAAATGGCTGATTGAGTTCAAAACAGGTTAAAATTGAGCCATATGTAATGTTTATCTCTGACTTTCAGATCTGCAGGTGTGACTATTCAGCCAATGTATCAAGCTGCAACAGCTTTTCTGCAGAACTTAGGTCTGATGCTTGTACAGCTTAGGTAGAGAGGAGAGAAAAAGGATCAAAATTCAGAGTGTATATAGGTGCATAAATGTTTCAATTGGCCATATCTAAAGTATTGCATCTAGTAACTCAAAAGACAACTTGCCATGCTGTTCAAGAAAATACTTCTTGTTTTCTCTGCCTTCTCTGCATCTTCTTTCTTCACTTCTTTTTTCCTTTGGCTTTAATTGATTTAAGAACACAGGCAGTTGCTGACCACTACGGCCATAGGAAGAAATCAAATCTGTGCTTCAGCTGGAGCAGATTTTCTGAAGCAGTGATCATCCCAGTTCACAATACAGATTTAGGAAATTACTTTTCAGGAGACATATGATCTTTCAAAGTAAACGTAAAATGATCAGTGAAAAGTTGCATTAATTTACTTTCATCAGAAATAATTTGAGATCTCTATCAAGTCAGTTTTATAATAGTGTGTTTTTATGTATTTTTGGTCAATTGTCCTGCTTTTACCTATTTACCAGGTAATGTCTTCTACTTGCCATTAAAACAACTTCATGATTGAAAACTAAATGATACATCTTTCCATACTTGCATCTATAAATTACTTCTTTGGCAATAGGAGTGTAAGCACAGATACATTTAACTTTGTAAGTTACTTTCAAAATTTGCCAAATACTATAATTTATTCTTTTTCTTCTAGCCTCTTGTGGTCTTTTAGCCTAATTTAGTTTTTTTAAGCATTTATATTATTTATAGTAAAGAACAAAGTGTAACGTATTTAGCAGAGAACTGTAGGCTCTCAGGGTGAACAAAAGAAAGATAAAATGTCTCTGGGTTTTTCAACTCTTTTCTGTTGGAATAGAATTTGACTCAGTGTGGAGACAACCTACACGCAGCCATTCTCCACCCGCCAACCAGCGCAATGGAGTTTTCTTTTGACTCAGCTGGATATTGTTGCTGCTTTCAGATACAGAATAATTTTCCTTGATTTTGTACTGTATTACTGGATAAAGAGCAGAGAGGGAGAGAAGGCACATACAGTAACTGCAGCATTGTCACATTTACGGTTTGACTATACTCTTGTGGATACAATTGCCATTTTTGTTTTTAATTGAGAAAAAAAGCCAAATACAGTACATCTAAATAAGAACAAGTGATGTTAAAGGTGCTAAATTATGAAATCTAAAGAATCTGTATCGAAAGTATGATTTCATACTGATCAGAATCCAAATTGACCTTCAGTTCAGAAAAGAAAGAACATATTGTGCTCTGCCCTTATGAATGAAGTGCTTCAGACTTTCTCTATCACTGATTTCCTTTGTAAATTATATAATGTTTGCAACACTCAGTTTCCTTTATGATGTATGTGTTTAAGATCCATTGAGTTCTTTTAGGAATACTGTGCTATAAGCTGTAGTACCTAAATACAAGTAACTAAATTATTCAGTTTTCATTCTAATATTATTTTATTTTATACCAGTGTTTATTGTTCTTGTTGCCTGAACAGCAGAAATGTGAAGAGAAAGGCTACATGAGGTCTCTCCAATGTTTGGCCATCAGAATATGGACAAATGGACAAATACAGTTTCTTCATGTAGTGAAGCAAAGATAATTCTTTTGCTAATTTTCTCTAGGGAAGCATCAACTCTCAATCCCCAAAAGGGGGTCCCTGGAATATTACAAGAAGGTATCCTTGTTTTCTTGTGGTAGCAGTGAACTCTTCTTGAGACATTACTAGAGACATTAAAGACAGACTTTCTCAAATGAGGCTGTTCTCACATATCACTACTGTGCCTCTAATTTGTGAGCCTTTCCAGCAGAGTTCTTTTAAGCATGAGCATGTAATACCTTCAAATACCAACAGAATTACTGGTAATATATTATGGACAGAAGTTCTTTTTAGCCCTTAAAAGGATAGTTTTTGATGCAACACTTTTATTCAGTGAAAATTAAATTCCCCCGTCGTGCCTTGTGCTAAAGACAACACAGGAAATACAAACACCTAATTAGAATAGTAGTGCCATCCTGATAAATATAAATATTTGAGTTTTAAAGGAAATAACAAATAAAATAAAAGTCTACCAGCGGAGAAATTGGCTGTTTTGGTTATTGACAACAATTGCATGTTTTTCAATGATTTCTCTTCATTTACCCAATCCACCTGCAAAAATGAACAGAAAAAGGAAATGCTTCTTTTTTATTCCTGATCTCTATGTGGAAGGACCAAGCTTCATGTAATTTCACTGACTGAAGAGAGCTGAAAAGAAAGTAATTTTTCACCTAAATATTTCTGTAATGTTATAGAAAGGTAATCCTTCTGATATGTCTTTTCTGCAAGGAAAAAAAAAAAACCACAAAAAACCAAACAAAACCACAAACCAAAACATTACAATTGATATTTTCATTTAAAACTGTTTCTGGAGTTTATACATTGTCTTTTACCAATACCTGTAAGATGCAGTTTACTCTGGCTTTTCTTGGAAACTCAAACCAAAAATTATTAACCATATTAAACTTTTCTAAAGAGGTGCAATTTATTTAGCCATTACCAAGCAAAAAACCTGATCTTTCGCAAAACAAGCACTTCTCTGAATTTTCAGTCTGATCATGTTGATGAACCCACACAGAATTTTCATATCACAAAAGTGGGAACAATATTTTTTTTTTTCTGTCTCAGGTCTGACAAATGTCATGTGTCCAAAAGCCTGTGGTTAATTACATGAGGTAGAAATGGGCTGATTGCTAAGGGGTTCCTTTGTCCCTTGACTTCAGGGCACTCAGTTTCTTTTATGACAAGACCATTAAGGATGGAAAGTTTATGACAGTAAGGAGGAATATTTACAGTTATTCCTGTTAGGATTTTAGATTTAACATTCATACAATGGCTGACTTAGTAGAAGTTTGCAACTACACCTTTAATGAAGCTGCTGAAGAATTAGAATAAACATCGTTTGAAGAACCAAAAAGACAGGGTTTGCTTTGGTAATTTCAAGTGCTGTAAAATTTGTATATTGCACCAAACTGAACTCTGTTAAAGGTCAGTAAATACATGTACTTTATAGCTGTACTTCTGCCCTCCAGTACAAGCGGTTTTAACTATCAAGAGCATCAGAAATTGAGCAATATTCCCATTCCTGAAATTCATATAGTCAATAAAAAAATGGAACCTAAAATGTCTAACACCTAAGAAAATTGAACCATCCTGCTAAACGCATTGCATCACTTAATGTCTGGACAAGTATTAAATCAAAATATAGTAGGAAAATTTCCTTCATGAGATATTAGCCTTCACTAGACCAAAAATACCTGCTTTTCAGGCAGCTGTAAGCAAAATTTGTATATAACATCTGCTTTTTCACGGGCATTCTGTATCTTATAATACCAGTTGTATTTGTGTTTCGTTTTCTGATTTTCCCTAATACAATCTGCATAACTCTTCTCTAATCAAACAGCAGTTCCAACTTTATATCTTTTAAATTATTTAAATCTCTTTAAACATGTGACTTTGATACAGTTTCAAATAAAAGCTACCTACCTATATTAATCCCTTTTTATATTAATTCAAAATTTAGTGATAAGTTAAAATTCCCTGACACTAAAAACAATGCTCTGTACTGTGTTGTTTACAACTTTCCTTAGAGATTATTCTGTTTTAGTTGTATTTTTCCTACTAAGCAGTTGCTTGAAACCTTGAGGAAATCCCTTGGTTTCACTGTGCTTTCACTATGTATTAACAAGGATAATTTCTTTTCAAACAACCCACATTATTATTGAGAAAATATCAGAAAAGTTACTTGTATTTCCTTTTATTACTATCATATGCATTGGTTGATGTTCCACATTATAATCAGTGCTTTCAGAACTCAACCTGAGGCAAAAGAAAGGTTGTAATTATTTCCTTGTCATGCCATCGTCATCAGTCTTGGGTTTTGTGTCAACCTCGTCATGCTTTTCACAACTCAGCTCATCAACTTGCTCTCCAAAATGACGGATGCACAGTACAACATAGATCTGGTTCAGTCCAGTCCTCTTTGTGTCTTCCACTGTAAATGAGCTTTGATTTCTCTGAATGAGCTGTATTACTACTTCTGAATGTAGTATAGACATTGCTTTTATAAAAATTTTAAAAATTATTTTAAAAAGTGTAATTCAGAACATACAAGCCATTGCAAACACTTGCCTTCCTGCACACAGTCTGTACACACACCATAAACCAGTTATGGTATTTTAATATCTGTAGTTTAAATTCTCGCAGGAAACAACTGTGATGACAAGTTAACTAAAGAGCGTATGTTTGCTGATACTGGACTCTGGGTACCACTATCCTAGTTATGTCAGGGAGCTTTTAGGTAAGCTGTATCCATGAGAGAACATTTCAAAGCCTTGTGCCTTTGCGTACTGTCCACATAATGAACCGAACTCCAATGTCAGCTTAATTCCTCAGTGCTTGGCCAGATCAGAACTTTTCTTCTTGTGATTCTTGAAGTCTGTTCTAGTCCACTTTTTCTTTGTAGCACATTGATGATTCTGAATTAGCTACCTGCTTTCCCGTCAGTCTTGCACATTTCTTTTCCTATCTCGTCTTTTAAACCAAATTGAATTCCTAGCTTCATAGCTGTGTCTTTGATGTTGTTTGACTCTTTGATGCCCTCCTCCCCAAAACCTGCTCCAGTTTCTTTGAAGAAATTAGGGAAACTAATGGTGTCTCTTGCCCCATTCTCTAAACTCTATCATGCCACAAAGAGATGTTGGCGTTTGAGTCACTTCAAAATCCACGAAAAACACCTCAGTTAAGTTATGGGCACATGGAAAGAAGAAACTCATGGATTAAACTCAGCTTCCTGCAGTAGCAGTACACTCTGTAGATCTTCTGAGACCGCAAAGTTACTCCAAAGGAAATTTCATAAGAGCACTCCAATGGGTATAAATTATATTCCTCCTGCATGCATGCATGCACACTTATTTGCCACTTTTATGTCAGTATGCAAGGTCTAAAAATCTAGCAGTGCTGATGAGAATGCTGCTTGTTCATCAGCCACTAAATCATCTGACCATACTTGATGTAGAAATTGAGTTGAGGAACTCATTTCGTATGTTTTTCCCCTCCTCTGTTTGTATGTCCTGGAGAGGTGCAGACTATGCTGAGAATCCTGTGGAGCTCAGGTCTCAAATACAGGAAAAGTACAAGCCCTTACAGGAAGAGAAGAGTTGATTCTTTCTTAAGCTTGGCTGGGAGTCATGTCATTTGTTAATGGATATTGCTTACTACTTCTTTCTGTTGTGTTCCCAAGAACAGTCATTTCCCCTTAGGTTATATCTATATGGGCTATAGCTCTTCTGATATGAATTCTGCCCAGGCAAAGCAATCAGAATCTCAATTATCAACCAAGAAGTGTCAAGTGTCTCCTGGCCTCTATGTTATCAGTACTTCAAAGTGTGGCTTCAATTTAAAAAATGTAGAAAGATACACTAGAGTACTCTGCCTTCTCCCCTCTTATAGCAACTGACATTATATTGTCTTTTTCAAGTGTTCATCAGGTTTTTCGTTTGCCAGTCAAAATTGCAGTGCCTGTGGAATTCTACTATATCTGTCAAACAGGCGTTGGATAGTGCACCCCACAGCTATACAATCCAATTTCTGAACATGCCATCTTCTCAGAGACTCTTTTCACAGTATACATTTCAGTCCAGATACAATTTTAACTGTATTTAGAGACTCTAGAACTAAGTTCCTTAAGAGATAAGGGGAGTTTTATGACTACAGCCTTATGCATATTTGCAAAAAAAGTGATTCATATTGAATCCTTATTTAAAATGTAAGATTCTAAGTGCTTAAACTGAAATTCAGTAACCCCCTTGTTTCCACAAGGGAGACTGCTTTGCAACTCTCTCTGCAGGATGATCCATCACTGTTTTCACATCAGAAATTCCTGCAAAGGATCCCATGCTAGGCTACTAATAGTTGGCCTATTCTCAGAAAGGAACAATTCATGTCCTTTATCTTCTGATGTGACAGCCTTTTGAATCTTTCTGATGCTGTCTTCTGCATTTATCTCTGAAAACAGTCTTTATGATCCCTCCTCTGCAACAAGGACAGCTGAGATTCAGGCTCTTGTAGTTAAATTCCTTTGCACTGTTTTCCATAAGGACAAGCAGTAGGATCCATCTGAAGCTTTTATCTAAAGAGAACTCTGACTTTCATGTACTGAAGGAAGTTAACTTGCCTCTATTCTTTCTTAAACTTCACACTTCATCTCTGGAAACAAATCTCCAAAAATTAGATGTTGTAATGAGGACATGACCTTACAAGAAGAGTCTTTTTTCATCAGTAGCTGAAAGACTCAAGGAACTACCAGTCCCCTCTCAAAGACATCTGATGTGTAAAAGAGCACCATCAAAATCACTAACTCCCTCTTTCTTATGAAAGGTCCACTTGGCTGCAATTCAAACAGAAACAGAGGCTTTCCCATGAATTTTCTCACATTTGACATTTTCCATACAGCCACCTGGAGCTTCTTTCACTCTTTCGCTAAATATTATGCACTTCCTGAAGTGTCTAGAAAAATTACAGTCTTTGAGAAGTCCAGCTCTGAGTCTTTACTCAACTATATTCTGTGAAGAACTCTTCCATCTCATTGCAATAGATTCTACTTGGAATTCTTTTCGTGTAAGTTCACAAAGTAACAGTCATGCCACAGAAAAAAAAATAATTTCTCACTTGAAACTGTTATTCTTGAAAATGTTTGTATGCATATTCAAAGCTGTATATGGTCTGCCTCTTATTATTATGTGGATAAAAGACAGAAGAGAGCATGGAGAAGTGCCTTAATGGAAATTGGCAAATTTAAAACAGTTGGAGTACTGATGTGGAGTACCTATGCTAGTGTATTGGTAAGTGCAGTATGAATTAATGTGTATATATACTTCTTCAGTAAAGGTTGCAGCATGATCTATCTTCATATCCTATTGATTATTCCTTTATACCAGTGCTATATAGTTGTTGATAAGATTATGTGCATTCTTTAACAAAAGAAGGAAATGTACTGTACTCTCAATTCACTTCTAACACAGGTATTGAGAAAGTCATAGCACCATTTTTGTAGCCAGACCAAGTATAGGAGCAGAATTTGCTTAGACCTTCAAATGACATAGGTCAGTTTGCAGTCCCCAAAGTATTAAAAAAAAACCAACCAACCAAAAAACCCAAAGATCTTGTGTCTTCTCCAATTAGGCAGTTGTTAAAGATTGCCTGTCATTTTCATGACTGCATTTCAGTACAAGAGTATTACATTGCAGACCAAAGTTCTTTCCCTATCAACAATTCTCAAAGCAGGTAAATATATTTTACCTATTGTATTTTAATAGTTATACTGACCTATAGCTCAGATTTAAACATCAAGTGATGTATTGAAATAGCTCTATGGCTCATAATCCTAGAGTCTACTTCTGACCTATATTTCCAGCATCAGATACTTCAAAGTATTCTGTAATACACATTCAAAGTAATGCATAAGTCTGCCAAATTTGTTAAGAATCAGTTGAATGCCCATTCTAATTTATGTCGAAGTCTAATTTGTAGTAGTTGATAGTAGTTGTTGTTTTGTGGGGGTTTTTTTGTTTGTATGTTTTGCTTTGTTTTCTTTGTAAAGCAGAGCAGGATCGTTTTGCTTTTCCAAAGAAACTGAAACTTAAGTTTACAGCCAGTGAACAGAGGGACCAGTCACAATGGGAGAGTATTATCATTGCCTGATCCACTGCAGGCCCCACTGCACTTCATTGATCAGCGTATATGCTGGTTTCAGCTAGCGTAGAATTAATTGTCTTGACAGTGGCTAGTATGGGGCTGTGTTTTGGATTTGTTTTGAACACACAGGATTGATAATATAGAGATATTTTTGTTATTGCTGAGCAGTGATTACAGAGAGCAAAGGCCTTTTCTGCTTTGTGTACTGCCGGGGTGGTGAGGAGACTTACGGGGGGGGCTTGGGTGGTTGGGAGGAGGCACAGCTGGGGCAGGTCACCCAAACTGACTAAGGGGATATTCCATACCATATGAGATCATGCTCGGTATATCAAGTGGAGGGAAGAAGGAGGAAGGAGGAGGCATTTGGAGAGATGGTGTTTGTCTCCCCAAGTAACTGTTAGGCATGACAGAGACCTGCTCTCCTGGGGATGGCTGAACACCTGCCTGTGATTTAATTCAGTAGTGAATTAATTCCTTGTTTTACTTTGCTTGTGTGCATGGCTTCTGCTGTCTTTATCTCAATCTACAAGTTTGCCAGATTTTACCCTTTTGATCCTCTCCCCGATGTCACTGATGGGGGAATGAGCGAGTGGCTGCATGGGGCTTGGTAACTGGCTGGGGTTAACCCATGACACTGCAGAAGTGGTTTGTTGTTTAGTGATGTAGAAGTTGGGTCTAATTTCTCCATTAACATCAAGTCAGTGAGAATTTCCCTAACGGAATTAAATTCTCTGTTAGTTCTGTCCAGGACCCCTCCTCTATTTTGTGTTGCCTAGGTAGGCTAGAATGAACAGACTAGTGCAATCTACTTCTGTGGAAGTTATTCTTAGCTCTCACCGTCTCTTTTAAAAGGCTCCATGGCTATGATTATCACAGGTTAATAATATTAATATATGTGAGAAAAGTTGAGAGTTACAAACATTACAATTAAAAAGTTAGTACTATGTGTATAATCAAAGTGTATCTGTGTTCTTACACTGAAGGAATAAATATCCTTGCTAGATTTTTATTTTATATTTTATGTCCTTTGAGAACATTCTTCATATCTCTCAGTGCTAAAGCTAGCATTGCTTTTATTTCAATGGATTTGGTCTCTCCCAATTTGTCACCTGTGTCCAGAATATTTCTTTTTCTGAGCTCAGATAATCTTTATAGAACACAATTACAAATGGCAGTGCACAATTATTTTCTAAGTGTTCCATTTTATTTTCTTGTTTTGTATGTTGGCTTGACATCTCCAAGTCTAACAATCTCTAAAGAGATGAAGAACACATTATAAGAAAGCAGATTTACCATACTACTTCAAAGCATTAGTCAGTCTTAAGCTGTATTATGCTTCTAGTTGCAAATGCCAATGTATCATTACTGGTTTTCAACCTCCTTAACAAAAATGACTTTTTTGCTGTACTTAATTCCAACTTTGGAATTAGAATTTGTGCTATATTCAAGGACACTCTTAACCTTGGTGGTGTCATTAGTATTTCCCTGTCATATGGCTGATTATTATTTTGAAGTCTTAGAGAGACAGTACTTTCCATTCCCAAGGTTTTATATCTTAACATACAAATTCATTAGATTTCAATTGAATTGTATCTCTTACAAATGCATAGTAAATCACATGGCATTATTTGGTGCCATGTTTTATTTCCACAAAGGTGATATAAGTAGGACTTTGAAAAGTAGAAAACTTATTTTTTAGTTAGTGGTTACTACTTCATTCTTCATGAATGTGAGTCAAATGGTGGATTCATTGATACTGGAGGGAAAAAATGTTAAAATAGAAAATACTACTCATTATTTGCAGTTATAAAGATACTTAAATCATTACTTCCAAACAGTTTCCACAGATGTCATCCAAACCTGAAATAATGCATGATTACATATTACAGACACAGCACAGTTTGTTTTTAGAGGTGCTTGTTAGCATGGGGTCAAATTTTTGTTTATAAGTGTAAGCTTTAAACAAGTCTCTATGCTTGT
>VWZG01003874.1:52734-90936 GCA_013396735.1 Grallaria varia
CCCTGTAGACAGTGGTGAAGACCATGGTGAAGCAGGATGTCCCCCTGCAACCCACGGAGGCCCATCGGGGTGCAGGGACTCAACTTTTACTGCACCCCATGGATGAGTGACCTCGAGGGGTGGGGGAACTCACATTGCAAGCAGCAGCAACAACAACCGACTGCAACCCCGCATGGACAGAAGGAGGGGTGGGGAGAAAGTGTGTGTGTGTGGTGTGTGTTTTAAGACTGTTTTACTTCTCACTCTTTAGCTTAGCTTTTATCCTGTTAGCAATAAATTTAGGTGTTATCTCCCTTTGAGTCTGTTTTTACCTGTAAAGGTGGTAAGTGGATAACCCCCTCTCCCTTCTGCCTAGTTGCAGAAAGGGATTTAATGAGTCCATGGAATCCGGCCCAGGTCAACCCACTACACCCCCAAAATTACATAGGTTAAAAGTGAATTTAAGCATTTTGTGATCTTGCAGGTGGTATGGAACACGGGTCATAAAAAGAGAGAAAAGTAGTGATTTTACTGCATGTATTTCTACTTTAGTAGCCAAATAACCTCATTTCGTTCAACACACTTTGGCAAAATTGCCCTTCTCTACTTTGGGGTGACCTGGATCTGAGCTGGTGAAAGGTCTGAACTGGCTCTCCAAATTACAGAGGAACCTTGCCTCCAGGTAATTATTAGTGACATAATTTCCAGTGCATTCTGGGGAAGCTCCTTTGCCACTTTTCATACAAGACATGAGTTGTGAATTAGTGGAATGTCAGTTTTCCTGACTTTCATAGTTGAGGTCATTTTAAAAATATGACAATTGTTATACATCAGATTTTGGCTTTTAATAGTAGAAATTGTATGTATGTGGGCCTGTTTTTTTTCCTGCTTGCTAGATGTGATCTCAGCATTCCCATAAATTTTCATGCATTGCCATCATTTGGGAACAAATGCAAGTCCACAGTATTTAGCTATGAGTGTGATTTTTCCAGTTTAGATTTATATTAAAATCTATTAATCATTCCTTCATACATAATGTTTTCTTTCTGGCTGTGATAATTCAGTGTCAAACACTTTAGAGACCAGACTGAGTCACATTTGTACCTTGGTCACTTTCAGTGGTAATAATAAAAATAGTAGCCAATGGATATCGATCTACATCATGTATTTTAAGAGAAGTTTTTTTGTGGGTTTTTTACAGGCCTATTTCATGCATACTGGTTTTTTTAAAATCAAAACAGAGTTTTGATATCCAGCCTGAGAAATGGAAAAACCATCTGACTACAAACTAAAAGAAAATCCAGGCTAGGTCAAATAGAGTGAACTGTCTACTGGACTTTACTTTGATGTCAGTATTCATTCCAAAGGAAAAGATTAAATACATGCCTCATCAAGGACACTTGCACAGCTCCTAGTCTTTTCAGTTGCTAACAGTTTATTTCAAGTAATCAAACTATCGAATCCCTGAATTCAGAAGTGAAGCCAAAAAGAATTTATTCAGAAAGTTTAGTGCGCTTGCTTATATGTGGAAACCAGCTGACCAGCTTTGCTTTCTCATTTACAAGTTTCAGCTTCAGTCTTACATGGTGCAGGAGTATGCACCATCATGCTGTTGTGTGTACATTGTGTGCATATTCATATACTGTTCCACATGGATCTGCACAGTAAGGAAAATACACTCCATCTAGGCCAATTCTGTTACCTCTGTGTAACCACTTTTTCTGTCTTCAAACTAAGGAAATGTGTTTTCTTGGCATTTGCTCAGGGCAGCAGTTGTGATACAGATGTTCTTCAGAAAGGCTAATTTTCTAAAGCAGTAGAATTGTCCTTCAAATCCTTTCACTGTTACACTGAAATCAGTAGGATGCCAAATGCAATGGAGTCTTTAGGGAAAGAGGCCACCTCTTGTGAAAGCTCAGAGGTAATGTGGATCCCTGGCCCTTTACAAAATAGCATGAGCCTTCTGTATCTCAGAGGCTTCAGAGGAAAATATCAACTGAGCTCTCATGGGGTATTTTGAACCACCAAAAATTAAATAGCAGAAATATTCCTTTCACTGTTTCCAAAAGTCATTCACTAGTTCTGACCTGGTTTAGTTTTGATAGCTTAGCTTCTCATGGGCAGCCATGTATCTTCCCTTGAGTTTAATTTTACTTGACAAGTTGGGATCTTAATATTTGTTAATTAACAGTTCATTCTCTCATCAAAACCACTGAGCTCACAGATGAGNATACATAATTGTTGCACCTGTTACAGTGTCTTGGGGCCCTGAAAGTCCATGGGATTTAGTTCACTCTGAAGCTCAATATATTAGTGCTTTATTTTTCTCTGTGCTTAATCAAGTTTTAGTCTTGGTGTTCCGTAAGTTGTTCCTCTGCATCTCAGTTGTTAACTGCCATGTTTTTACCTAAATCCATTTAGAAGCACCTTGGCATAGGAAAAAAGTAAATTCTTGGGGGAAAGGAGTTAACTTTGTTTGATTCATGCTGCTTTATGGCGCAGGCGGGGGGGTTGGTTATGTTCCACCTTTTTTGCTTGCAGAATGTTCTGACACATACTTGGTATATGGGTATACCTGTAGTAGCTCCGCTTGCTCATTTTTCTGGAAGATATATTTTCTACAGTCCAGACTTGCCTGGTACAGCTAAGAAAAAGATGGGAACGAATGTATTCATTAACACTAAGACCCAGTAGTTTCAGAAAATGAAGCAAAATACTATTTATAAGGTTGTAAGTTACTCTAAATGCTTGTGGCTGCAATACCTATTCACTGGTATCACTGCAATAACTGTTATCAAACAGTGAGATGCATATAATTAAATTTGAGGAGTGTGTGAGTCAGAATTTGTGACTCACAAAGTGTTTCTAACAAATAAACCACAGTAAAAGTAAGAAGACATGGTACCAGCATCTCTGAGATTCACAAAAGGTACATGATGTTCTGAACCAGCTGTCATTTCAAAAATAAAAATTTCTTAAGAGTTTTTTTAATAGCTTTTTCATTGATGAAAACCGAATTCTTGAAACTGCAGGCAATAGGATGCCTTAGGGAGCCAAGCTTATCAAAATATGGTTCATGGAGTGTCTTTTACTACTCCTGCTATTTAAAGTCCTGTTTTCATCAGCTTATTAGTTGCTAGTGATCCCTAAGGAAAAATACAATTAAAACTTAATCATACCAAAAGCTGAGGTTCTTCTGATTCAGCGAACCTGTAATCTTGTAGGTTTAGTAGTTTTCTTGTAAATGTACTGAGAATGTAAGATGCATCAATTAGCTTCCATTTGCAATAATGCTGCTCCTCCAAACTCACATGGCAGATTTTGTCTGTGTCTGGAGATGTTAAGGAATTCTGACTGGCAGCATTACTTATTTATTTTTATTTTTTTTTATGTCAGAGCAGAACCTTTATTCCCTTTAACAGTCATATTGCATAACTGCCCCATTCTCCATAGAAGATTCAGAAAGTTAAGAAAAGTGTGAAGAGTACAAACCTTTAAAAGACAATCTGTGTATACAGCTGTGAAAGTAACTTATTTTTGTGGCTATTTTTTTTCGCAACAGAAAGCTAAGTGAAAATCATTTGAAACAGATCTTGTTAGAGTTTTAGTCTCTGGGTGAATTCCAATGCAGCCAAAAATGTTTATTTTGAGCAAAATAGGTTTTTCATTTAAAAATATGAAGGTCAGATATTTCTAACGAAAAAAATTCGTAGTTCAGTCAGTTGAATATGAGTACTTCTGTTAATGTTTGTATGCTGGTTTTACCCCTAAAGAGAACCTGGGGCAAAGCCTACTTCTATTGTTTTTATAACACAGTAGATTAAAAAACAAAAAACAGTGTTTAACCTACAATGAATAACTCTGTTTTAATTCTCAGGTGAAATCCAGAAAAATAATGGTACCAGTGACACTATTCTAATCTGAATCTTTGAAATTCAGACTACTTGCATTAGTTTAATTCCCTACTTGTCAGTTATGACTGCTTAAACTAAGAAAATAAATTTTAAAATTAAGAGAGTTTTTTCACTTGTTGGGGAAAATCCTTGTTTCAAACACAAACTTTTTTTACAGTTATTGACAACTTTTTCACAAACTGGAACAGGAATATATTTGATGTCTCAATTTACTTTATTTATGGCTTTTTCTGAAATTCTGATCTGTTGATTTCACATTTCTCGCGTTTCCATGTTCATTCTCAACAGTGAGCAAACAAACAATCATATTCAGAATCAAAATATCTACTTTACAAAGGTGTTTTTCAGTATAAAATTCTGACAGGTTCTGTTTTCAAGGTACAAAAAAATCTGTGCCAGTTCCCATCCCACGACCAAAATTCCAGGAGTAGAGTTAGTTTTTGTTCCCCGAGGCAGCCATTAGCTCTTTAAAAACTAAAATTTTCAAAATAATTAAGGAAAATAGTAGTTCAAAGTAAATGAATGCTTTATTATTATTATTGATAGTGGGAGTTTAAAATAGCATCCTTACTAGCCACTCTCTAGGAAGAAATACAATTAAAAGACTCAGAGAGTGTCTTTTACCTTTAGTAATTTTAATCAGTGATACATTTCCATAAACACATTTTTTCTGTAAACAATTTGCAAGGGAATGTATTTCATGCTGTTTTAACATGCTGAGACCAACTTTATTCTGATACATGCAGGTCTTTTAAAACAACTGAAATAGGACCCATTCTGTGCTTGCTGGAGGGCATCATGTCACGAAGATTATAAAACTATAAACTGTATTCTCCCTATGACTGGCCTTGAGACTTCTAAAATAACTTATTATTAGAGAGTTTGCAAATAACCCTTTCAAATATTTCATCTCATTAAAGCTGTGCATTGTAGGTTACCATACAAGCTGTATGAGTTTATTCGATCTTAAATACCTGTCTGAATTTTTTCCACTGGTATGACAACACAGTACTTGTAACTGGGTTGAAATTTAAATTTAAAACAGCTTTGCCACCCTGTGTGTGGTCTAGTCTTAAACTTCAGGTGTGTGATCACAGAGATCATGATGTCAGAGGTGTTCTGACATGCATGAAAATTTGGTTTTCCTGGCCTAATCAGAAGGCTCATTCTTCCCAGTTAAAAGAGATTGAAAGAAATGTTCTTATCTATACAAAGACCCTTCTGTCAAGATTCATCTGATCTCTATCAGAGGTATTCATAGCTGTCCATCAAGGTATTTAGTAGCATTGTTTCCTTGCAAAGCCTTTTGATAGAAGGAAAACAGGAAATACTTTTAAAAATCCAGGGAGTGTTCTTTCATTCAAGAAAGTGTGTCTGGATGAAGAGTTTCAGCTCCAGTAAAGGTAGAAAAGAGGTTTTTGAACTGGAATGGAATTGCTAGTTCCTTCCATCATTTAGACCTTCAACTCTGTGTCCAAAATAATGGTTCTGCAATGTCTGTTAAGTGATACACCTCCTAAAATAGTATCTACAAAACAGATGCACTTTCACAAATTTAAATACAGCTAATTTCATATTATTGTTGTATAAACTGAGCCTGTTTTTTTATATTTTTTGACTAAATCCTGAAGCACTGCTTTATCATAACAGCTCTCGTGTAGGTTATGCTCTGGCACTCAGAAACAATTCATACCTCCCTGACTCACAGGCAAATAGAGAAAGAAGTTGCTAAATCAGTCTGGTGACTTAAGATTTCCAAGACTTCTTTCAGATGCAAAGAACAATCCAGTTAATAATAGTATTAATGTTTTTTTGTTCTCTTTATCACACTGCATAAGGGGAGAAATCCAGAGACTACTACTAATAACAGATAAATGAATTGATAGCCCAAATGCATTGAGCAACAGTATTCCTCTCCATTAAAAAAACAAAAACAAAAAACAACAACAACATAAACTCTCTCTGAGGAATACTGTTTCCTGGGCTTCACTAACTTGCAGGTGAAGTGAAATCTGCTAATAATTGTTACGGATTGCTCCTTTACCAAGAAGTTTCAACTGCTCTTCTTGCTTAAAGATTGTTTAACAGGATCACATCTTTCCTTTCTGTCTCCCATTTGTATTGGATTTTAAGTATCCTGCAACTTCTAATTACTAGAATTTATGTCCCTTAGTTTATTTTTACTCTCTTCTTTGTCATGAACTTGTTTAGACTGTGATTATGTCATGTTGGTTATAATGTCTTACTTTCACTAAACTAACAGCACAATGTTTTATCTGTCTCATTCTGTGTCTATCAAAGGACCATATGTGAGTCAGCGCAATTCCTGCTTTTTCCATCAAATCCATCACTTTCAACACCTGCATATTCCTTCATTTTGCCAAAGTTTATCAAACAACACATCCCATATACATACACATACTTATACATATATGTATAAAGGATAGTCAGGAGAATGTCTGATTTTATAGCAAGTAGAACCACCGAATGTTTAAAAACAAAGAGAAAAAATAAAAATAAAGGGGCTTTAAAAAATAACAACTTTTAATTTCCATACTTTTTCTGTAGCCATCTACACAAATATCCACAGAACGTAAAAAAAAATAGAATTCCTTCAGTTTTTGGTCTAAATGTTCTGTGAGCGATCTTGATAGAAATTCTTTATTTCACAGGCTTATTCTGTGACAAAATGTTACACTCTACACAACTTGTGGTAGGAGGGAATTTCTAAAATTGTTTTACTTCTTAATTCTTACAAGACTGCAATTATATTTTATAAAAAATTTACTTTTTGCCTTGCTTTTTCTCATGACTACATTGAAGATGAATGTGTAAATATTAATACAATAGCATTACATAAATTTTAAGCAATGCAGGAATAAATGAGAGAACAATATTTAAGACAAAGGAAAATCAAGATATATAATGTAATACAGTTCTTCCAGTTACAATTTCATGTTAATAAACACAAATGTATAATGCATTCAGAAACAGCAGTGAGGGGTATTTCTATTAATTTATTTTGGTCCATTGCCATGTTTGGTCAACGGCAGAAAAAAATCACTAAATAGCAGCAGTGAGGAAGAAAAAAAACTTGGAAACAAAATTTTTCATGACTTTTTCCTGAATTAGTGACTTGGCCATTGTTGTGGAACTGACTGGGCTCCACTAGGGTACAAGCTATTTCACTTCAAAGCAACCTGATTGGAATGATTTCTTTTGTTACACTACTAGATATGACCTTGTGTCCCAGCAGACTGATATGTTCTGTGTGACTGACTTCCTCCTCTCCCTTTGTGCACGTGTGCATAGTTAGTGATTCTGTCTACTAGACCAACCAAGTAAACAGTCTTTGCCTTTTGGGAGCAGAAATATGACAGTGGTCTGCAGTTGCTCCCTGTCACTGTCTTTTTGGGATCATGTTTTTTCCTGTTTTGCTTCCTAAAGTTTCTATTCTTTGACAAAAGAAAACATTTTTTGACTGGAATAAGGTGTAGTAAGGCAAGAGTTATACAATTTCTTTTAATGATCTATTTTAATTAGGTTCAAAGTTCGAAAAAATGTTTGCTTTTTTTCTAGGAATCTTTTTATCTTATCAGCTAATATGTTACATTTTCACATTCAGTAAAATTGCTGGCAGCAGAACTTTGACTATCTTTTTCTGTATGTGAGTAGTAAATTTCCTTAATAACTATAGACATGCCATGAGTTTTCTTTGAACCTTAGGGATTTAGGTATCTGCTTCCTGACAATGATATTTCCCACCTGCCATGACTTTCTGGGTTGCTGTAAAACTCTTATTCTGGTCCACATCCTTGTGATCTTAACTCTGAGGCTGCTGTGGTTCCTTCTGAATATTACGGAAGTGTATTTTGGGTTCAGATGTGTGCTAAAACTGTTACTATTCTGCAATCTGTTAAGTGAGAAACACAAAAAGATAAAATAAAATTTATTCCTGGGGATGAACTTAACAATAAACATTCTTCTTTAACCTTAATTAACCTAAAATGTCCTATTAACTTAAGCATGGATGATTTGCCCAATATATTTCTTCCTCTTACTTCTCCACCTCTATTTGTTTACCACCACCCTCCTCTGAAAGAAGATAAGGGCACGAAGGGCTGAAGATAAGACCCTTTTCTGATGTTTTAATGCAACAGTATTGTTTATTCCTCTAATGAAAACGTGCCTTCGCATTGCCCATGTTTTCATACCTGGCACCAGTTTTGTGGAGATGAATGACATTATTTCACTAACTTCTACCATTCTCCTTAATATCTGGTAATCAATATTTCATTTGAATGTCTAAATTTCTCCCCCTCCTTCTTATTGTCAGGCTGCTTGTCCTCTAGAGACTCCTGAATCTAGTCTTTATACTAGATTCATAATAAATTGCATTCTACAAACATCATTTAAAGAAAAAATAATATTTAAAAATTGGGAAGGTGGAAATGTTTTGCCTAATGAGTGCTTTTTTCCCCCTGCACTCTTGATTTTCCTGTTCTCTTTTCAGACACTGTACTCCAGCACCTTCAAAAATCTTTTCCCTGAAATCTAAATCACTCTACCTTATTTTCCGTCATTTGACTCCAGGTCATTTCCTGTGGTCATTATCTGTCCAGCTTTTCTTCTGCCATTCAACATTAATTTTGAAAAGCTCGTCTTTTACATAGTAGTTCTCACACGTGTTTCTTAATGTATCACATTTCTGTAAATCAGTTCAATTCATTAATAATTACATTATTGCTCATGAAGTGAAAGCTTCTTTATTGCTATCCTACTGTTTATATATTTGAGAAGGCCACCAGGGATTAAAACATAATCACTCTACATTGCAATGCAATCCTACTATTTAAAATGGTAGCTTTCAAAAAAACACAGAACAGTCATAAAAACAGGTCTTTTAAAAGCACATGTTTGTTTTTGGTAAACACTATGCTTCCCATTTTACTTATGAATACCAAATAATATTTCTTTAAAAACTAAGAAAGAGAAGAGAAAATTTTCAATAGCACTGTTTGTTTTTGTGGAGAGAATTCCTGTCAAGCAATATTTCATTATTTTAAGAAATCTGTACTTTTACTCATTAGGAAAATAAGAAAGGTCAGTTTGCTTGGCTCCTCTCTCATTGTGAGGTATCTTACTTATATTGACTACAGTAACTGTAATATTTAAACCACTGCCCATTCATACAAGAAATATTGTATTTCTATACTTGTGTGTATTGAGAGACAGAGAACTCTTAGGGTGCCCTAGAGCATATACAGAACTGTAAAGTGGGCAGTTTAGCTCCTTAAATATGTGTTCTTTTATAAACAGCTTTGCTATTGACTGACTCATAAATGTTCATTAGTTTATTTTCTTTGTGTTTTTAAATAGTTAAAGCTTAGTATATGTGTTTTGGATATTTTATGATACTAAGGGAAGGGGTGTGTAGTAAAAATAATACAGAGCAAGGAATTTTTCACAGCAGTTGGAATGTCAATGTAATACTTTTGGATTGCGCATATAAACACTTTATCGGTAGATCATCTGCGTGCAAATATTGTGCATGTGTATGTTAGGAAAGTGGTGTGCTGTGCTAAAGTACACAAAGAAAAATAATTACAAAAAAAAAGTTATACAGTTAAAAATGTATAGAATAAAAGACCAATGACAAGATTCATCATTCTTAAAACGAATTTTGGGGTTAAAACATCAAAATCAGAATTTTTCTTCACTCTTTTCAATAAAACCTTAAAAAAATGAAAATATTTCAATTAGAAAGCATACAGCTTAAAAAAAAAATTCCTTGTATTTGCTCTTACTGTTTTTAACTAAAATTCTGAATTGTCTTTTCTAGTCACTGTGTGGCTTTTTCCCCAAAATTACATACTCAGAAAAAAATGTATTCCTCTTGAGCAATACCAGAACCATTACAGAGAGTGTAAAATCAATGGACACTTCATTAGAATTTGAATATTTTCAATCATTTGTCTAAATTACCTGTAGTACACAAAATAAGAAAACACTGACAAATGAAATATCTGAGGATTCTGCTAAAAATGGAGTGATAGGCTTCTCCCTCCATCCATGACATAAAAGCGGAAGTAGTTGAGCAAGAATTAAATATAAATATTTAGATTTGTGTAAGGTGGGAGATTGTTTTTGCCCAAGTTATGAGGGATATATTGATCATTCTGCTTCAGGATAAGAAATAATTGCCTCTAGAGACTGAAGAGGAATTCTATTCCACTATTCTGTTCCACTGGTACCGCAGTCTAGGTACATGGTTGGCTTTTCTCTTAGGAGATACCAGTAAAACATCACTGCCTGAAGGAAGGTGACAACTAGAATTGATGGGCCATCAACATTTTCACTAATCTTCTCCTATTTAACACAAAAGTGTTATCTGAAGCAAAGAAAGATCATGGTAATCCATTCATCCTTTATTTTTTATTTATATAATTTGAATTCTTTAACCTTAATAAAATAATTATGATTCCCAAGTTAGTTTATGGACTGAAAGAAAGGAAATGGAGCAAAGCAAAATAAAACTTCTAAATGTAAATCTCTCCAATCTTCTACAGATATTTGAGCACTTTTATTTGGAATTTGATAGTGATAAAGTCATTGTATTGGCTTAAAAGAAAGCACATTATCCAGTGCTTTGCATATATTCCCACTGTCCCCTTAAGAGAAGAACTGCATTTTGTCTGCTGAGACAAATGTAAGCCAGCTCTGCTTCTGACCTATAACTTGAAGGAACAGAAACTTCTCTCTTTGCCCTAGAAACAGACTTCGATTTTGCATCCTGAAAGTGGTCTTGCACTGTACCTGCACTGAAATTCTCAGCACACAGGCAGATTGATTCCTGCCTTCTGCTTGAGCTCCGTAGCAATTCCTAGTTCTTACAATAATGGCAGAAAGATGATCTAGTACAAATCACAGCAATTTGAAGTTTATGAAATCTTTATTTTGATTTTTCAGAGTTCTATAAAGCATTTTGTGAAGACAAATCCCGTAAGACATGTAATGAATGGCCTTGAGGGCAATATTTATTGTCTCATGTTATACCTAGTTCCTACTTATTAAGCATCAGTTTGTTTTACCTGTCTTCCTCTGTAACTAATCCTCCAGGATTCAAGTTCAGTGAGGTACATCAAAATGAAGAGTGGAATTGTGAGGTTGATCAGATTTTATAGGAAGAAAGAAAATCAAATTGGACTTTTCCTTTATAACCTATAATTGGTATGGTTATAGCAGTTCTGGTACAACACGGAGTTAATTTCATCATCCCTTCAAATTTTGCATGCATAAGTATATGTTAATGAATGTTAAAGAATACAAATGTAGGAACTAAACTACTAAAAATCCAGAATACTTACTTACACTACCTGTAAATAATTCCTGGTTCTAAAACACTTTATTGCAAGATCATTAATTGCCCATCAAACAGTTATCGGTAGGCCTAGTGATTCTGTATTTACTCAAAAAAACTGCAGATTTAGTGACAGTTGATGTATTTAGAATTCAGTATTTACTATGGTCTTTTTTCTTTGAGAAGGAGATGTTGATTTATAGATTATATAGAACAATCAAAAAAACTATTCTGTTCCCTTTTGACATTCTTAGAACTATTGTTATTCTTAGAAAATTTTATCAGTACTACTGCATTATTCTTTCTCCAAACTAATTAGTGACTGAAGCAATTTAAAAGGGTTACTGTGCACTTCTGAGGCAAAGAATAGGTTTTCTATTGCTAAAAGCAGTGGTTATTTTCTTTTTTTTTTTTTTAAATTTAATTTTGTTCTTGCTATTTACAGCTTTCTGAAGCAATTGTGCATGGTTTCTAACGTACTGTCCTATATTCTTCTGCCTCCTGGTATATAACTTTAATTCCAATATACTCAAACATAATAAGCTTAGTGGTTATTATTAACTCGGGTTTTTTTGCAGAAAACATTTTAATTGTCTGAATTATTTTCATACATTGTTTTAGATTGATGGGAAAATACTCAAATATGTATGCATTCTTTTAGAAGAATATATTTGTTTAAACCTTTCATTGTTGCCAATGAAGTTAATTTTGAGCAGTGTTAGAGTAAAGTATCAGGCCAGTCTTTAGAAACATCTATGTGGAAATTTAATATTTTTTGTAGTCATTTTGTGGTAGAGATTAGGAGAACTCAAATGATTTTTTTCTATCCCTTATTAAACTTATGAAACAATGTAATTTCTGACTATAAGTGTATCAAAAATCAGACATATAATAACCTGATAGATTCATAGCTTTCTCTAGAAACATAATTTTTTAGATTCATAGCTTTTATTATTACATATGAATGGATGTTATTGTTTTGCTGGATTTTCTCTAGAATTCTGAAAAGTTAGCAGAAAAAACTGCTACACTGCAAATCTAGAGTGAGTTTGGCCTTTCCAACAGATTTCGCGGCTTTGTCTTGGCAACTTCTAAAAACTCATTCCCCTTTAGTTAATGAAGTAAATTTTAATTTCCTTACCTTTTCCAAATAAATTCCAGGGAGCACATGCAAGAAATTTCATTTACTGCATATTCCCTGTTATCAACCCCATTCAGACTGAATAAAAGGCACAGAAAGGAGTTTGGATTTCATTACTTAATATGACCTTGATTGTCACGTGACGGAAGCTATTCTTTTCACCATGTTTTCTGAAACACTATTTCAATACTATTTATGAACAACAATCTGCTTCATGCCTCCCTTTTCTTGAATCACAGTGTATTTCAATGATTTCTGTGGTCTCTGTCTGTGTGCACTGGACTGTCATGCCTTGTTTTCCCTCTGTGATCAGCACTGTTTGAATGGGAGACCTGGACAAGATGACTTTCAGAGATGCTTTCCAACCACAACCATTCTGTGATCTTGGTAGTCAGCATAAAGTAGTAAGGGAGAAAATGGTACTTTCTATTGAAATTCTCACATTTACAGACATTTACTTAATTTATATGAATGAATACTCTTTACTCACTACTCTTAATATTGTTGAGATAGAGTACATCCTTCCTTGTGCACGTATCACAAATTTTATGCTGCTTCAAGGTCCTCTGAAAAACTTGGGATAAATATTTGGGATATGGGCTGTTGTAAAAGGATGCCATGACTTTGGGATTTAGTTTTATGATACCCTTGAAGAAGTGCCATTACCTTCAAATTAATATTCAGTCAAAGTGTGTGATATGTTAAATTAAAGTGATCCAAATGAGTATTGCCATTAAAATGTTTATGGAAAATAGATACATAGGATAGATAGATAGATAGATAGATAGATAGATAGATAGATAGATAGATAGATAGATAGATAGATAGATAGATAGATAGATAGATAGATAAAACTGCAATTAATCTAGTTGCCTGAAGAATACATCTGAGACACCTCTGTCCTCATGTCTGTGAAGAAATTTACTACATATGCTTTCCTGATTCAGTTGCCAGGAATTTAGTCAGCGCACAGTGTTTATCAAAGGTTACAGACAGAGGTAGGGGTTCTCTTACTTGGAATATAGCCACTTAAGGAATCCTTCAGGAACACAGCTTGAATCCACTTTGCTCATTTCCCTTTTCCCTTGCTAAAGCCTTTGTTCACTTCTAATTCATTCAGAAAGTAGCCTTCACAGTCTGCTTTTGAAGACACAGAAGTTTGTTTGCCAGACTAGTTTCACCTTTTGTACTTTGTGCAACTATTTGACTTAACAACAGATTAAACTTCAAACTAAACTGAATGCTCATAGCTTCTAAGTGTCTCCATCTTTTCTTACCTATCTGCACTTCAGCAAATATGCCTGATGAAGTATCTAATTGTGATTAATACCTGTAATTCATTATGACTGAAACTGGATATGATGGCCTCCAGGGGAAAATGGTTAGCATATTATGAGGTATTATATTCCAAAAATTCCTCATTTAAAGACATTAGTTTCACCATTTAGCAAGGCAGTGAATTCAGATTGTTTGGCCAGATGGCCATTTCCAACAGCAGGTATATATTGGTGCTTAAAAAGCTTTGGGACCTCTGGAAGAAAAACCATGAGGCAGCCTAAAAAAATGTTTATGCCAAGTAATAAAGTCAGAGTTAGAAAAACCATAAACAATTGCATTAGGAATCAAAAAAGGGAATGAAAAAATAAATAAAAATACAGTTGGATGATTTACAAAAGGTATTTGCTTTGCTATACTCTGATGCTAGGTTATTCCAAGGCAGCATGGCAGATGCAATATCTGAGTCATTTGAAATGCTTTATTTGAAGAGACGAAAACCATCAAGCAAAACAGTGGCAAAGCATATGATAGAATGAAAATTCATTGAAATAGAAATACTAGTTTATGAACACAAGCAAAAAGTAGTCATGTTTACATGCACACTAAAGAACAAAACTCACTAAGAAATCAAGGACTGCAGAAGTCCACGAACTGTGAGCATTCTTAGTGCTCCTCTGGGTAAGGGGTGTTTCAATCTGATTATAGCTAACTTCATTGGTTTAATTACAGGTTTTCATGTACTGATTTTTGAAACCCACCTGGCATCAGCCCTTATTTTTATTAACCTCTAATTTATTAACCTCTGATTTGGGAGTCATTTTTATGCCTTATCATGCTCATACAATAATGCAGTATCTGGCACACAAGATCACGCAGATGTGCCAACTCCCGTAAGGTACTATTTAAAAATATTTAAACTTCACTATATTAAAAAAAATCTTGAAACTCAGCAATAACCCTGGAGCAGGCTTGAATCATTGGGAAATATCAGTGCTTATAGACTGACAGATACTTCAGATTACAACAGAACCCATTCTGCTATGCGCATATGACATGTATGCTTGCTGTAATATTTTTTCTTTCAGTAGTGCCCTCTGTTGCAATCTGTGTACCACTAGCTTCTCAGGATGTTGCATAAGTCTACTTGAACATATTCACACACAAAGGAAAAAAATTATTTGGATGCCTGAATGTTTTTTTCTGTTTTTAAAGCAGTATGTCTTTCAAGGGTTTTGCAAAAGCAGCAGCAACTGAGACCCTCCACCCTTTCCTTTATGCTCATTCAGGTTTTGAACAAAGAGAATATTCTTTTCATGGAATCTATCAAGCAAACCTGTTGTTCTAATTGTGCTCAGCCACAGATAGTTAGAGGAAGAGAAGACAATTACTTTCCTCAGCTTCTAGAAATCTACAACATAGCGAAAATTTTGAACTAGAAGTTGTGTCTTGGAATTTGCTAGCTCTTCATCAATTTTTCTTCTATTAACTTGCCCATGCAATATCATATGTGCTTAGTATTTTCTATGCTGTGTCATGCACATTTAGAGTGTAGCAGTGGAGGCTACTTTCAATCTCATTGTTTTTATTGGCCTACTTTTATTATTTGTGTTTTAGTTACAGTCTCAGTTCCTGGTTTAATGTACATTTATAAGCTACTGTACTTTTTATTTTGAAGTAAAAGGGGAGCAAGAAAAACTGTTAACATCCGGCAACCACACCTTGATGCATTTGAGCCCCCAGAGTCTTGGTATGGTGCATTAATTTTTCAGTTTGTAATTTGCCAGATGCATTTAATGGAACCAATTTTCATTACATCTGTTCTATGGTTCAAAGAGCTCTTTCAGTTGCCAAAGGGAGTCAGCTTCACACAGATTCAGAGAGGGTGCTAATGCACTGTATCTTAAAGTATTAGATAACTAGGGATGGTTTTATAGCAAACAGATTCTTTTTTACAGAGGAAAATTCTATATTCATGACCTGCCACTATTCAAATTTAAACTGCTTAAGTCTCTTCCTCAGGAACCATATATTGATTTTCATGTAATTTTCTTCATAATACTCTCTGATTACTTATCTTTTTAATCAATGATACATTTCAGTTTATTGGTAAAAGAAGACATAGTTATACATGAGTAAATACTGTTTTTAAACTAAGAATAGCTTTGTAACGCTTTCTAATGAAATATTAAAAGATCTGAGGAATCGCTTTTTTAATTTTCAGCTCTAAGACATTTTCTATACTGAAACAAACTCACATTACCAGGATAACTGTACACATTGTGCATAATTTTAATCTTTATAAAATGTGTAACAGTTGTATGGTGTTAAATTCAAGATTTCAGTTGACAGCAACTTTCAATGAAAAGGTTTTTCCTCATGGGCTGAAGAAAATTTGAAATGTTCTAGTACACTTTGAAGTTCTAAAGCATCAGCCATATGAGAATTATAAAGCATTAATCCTGAAGAGTTTCCACCTGACAGTCATGAAATAGCATACCTGTGTGAAAAGTGACTCCGTTTTACTTCCTCAGGCAATACTTTCCTTTTTCTGCTGCATCAGAAATATGCATCATGTCATAGTGAGAAGATAGCTTTGGAGTGACTGGATCTTTTTGAAAATGCTGAAGTCTAAAGTATCACTGTATTTATCTAAGGAATTTCAATGACATTTATAAAAGTTGTTTATACTAGGCATTTTCTCCTAGTTTAATAAACCACGTGGGAAAGTTGCTCCAAAAAAGTAATCAGGAACTTGTTTTTTGTTTTAAACAGTTGCTGTCTCCCAGCACAAGGAGGATCAATTACAAGGGTTACCATGTGGCCTACATTTAGGCTTTACATTGGTTGTTTTGTAAGGTCCACTCTTCAGGCTTTGGATAACAAACAGGCAATTCCTTTATCTGCCTAAGGGGGAACAGATACCCACAATAAACAGTCCTCCAAAAATTCTAGTATTTTGTCTTTCCTCATTACACGGAACCATAAGAAGAGGACGCTTTGCTCTATTATGCACTCTGGCAAGCAGCAGGACAACAGCGATGTTTCCCCCTTTTGCTCTCTGCCCTGGTTTATGTTATATACTACGCTAATAACCACATTTACATTTTCCAAAAGCAAAAACAAATCCTTGTAGTGATGGTGGTTTTTGTCGCTGAAACTGACAGAACTGGAGATTGCCTATAAAGTACCTCTTATGAGGTAAGCTATTAAAAATGCATGGAAGAAGGAAGGAGCTGAGGAGAGGGGTGAAGAAGAACACTCACTCCAGGTCTGCATTTCAACTGCAAGATTTGGTATCAGAATTTTTACACCAAGAAGAGAAGAGAAAGAGCAAGAACAGCCTCAGAAGGGAAATGTAGGACTCTCAAGTGTGTTTGTGTTGCATTTATTGGCATGGAGAAATATTTAATTCTCACTTAAAATTCACTACAAAAGAAGCAGCCAGAGGTGTCTGTTACCCTGTGCATTGCTACAGCTGGAGATTTACAAAATAGGAAAGGATTATAAAATGTGGTTATGTAAAAAGATGTTTACTAAGTTTCACTGAACCATTTGGGCTTTTCAGTACAAAAATGCATTCTAATTTCCTTTCCACATTACTGTACCTCCTATTTCCATTTTGGTTTGGTATATTTAGATATATTTGGAATTAGGTGGTTTTAGATAGACGTATTTAGGAATTAGCTGGCAATGTGTTGTAGTATTTCTATTGCAAAGACACAAAAATAGCTATAGGTTTAAATTTATCATTGACACAGAAAGAATAAATCGCCTTTCAAAATAATCTGTTTGTGGTCAGTAAGCTATGGTCATTTATAATGCTTTTGTTTTATTTTCTTCTACTGAACAAGGCCTGAGTATGTGGTAGCCTCAAAATTTGGACACCTGACTTTTTTCTTGAGATCTGGCTTTACTGTCAAGAAGCTCACCATATAAAGCTTTTGCCAGTGTTCTACTGGTTTTCTTTAATTTCCTGACTCAGAAGTTTTGCTTTTGCTTCAGCCACTGAGAAGATCCCAAGTCAGATTTTTCCTAGAATCTGTAACAGTTGATTACAAAAATGAATTTTTAGCCAGAAAGCAACTACAGTGGGACAGCCTCTATCATCCCAACTTTGAAAATGTGCATGGGTAGTGAAACAAAAAGCAGACAGACCAGAATTTGCTCCTCAGTACAAAAAACTGACAGATTCCAGTCCATAGATTCAGCTTCACCCAGTGTCACCTCCTGGGAAAACCAGCATTTTAAGGAATGACTTCTGTAAGCAGGGATGACCTTTGATACACATCAGGTTACATATTAAATTAAACTTTAAATTTAGTGATATTCAAATATTTTTAGGAGTCTTGATGAGAAAACATGAAATGAATAGAAAATTATGGATATTTTCTCTAGATAGTACTACTTATTGCTAGGAGAAAAACCTGAGAGTCTAAGGACTGAAAACATTCCTAAGAGACTCCTGTGTAGAGCACATGAAATATCCTTGCTTTTGTTTTACTATTTTGTAATTTGTTCTCTGCAACTGGAGTTGCCTAGTTTGTCTCTAGAAATATTCCTTGATAATTTATGAGGGAGAAAAAATGACATTATCCTCAAAGGTCTTCTCTAGCCCTGTGGAGAGGTGAGCTTGTGCACTGTACATTTGTGATGTCATACCTCCTTAGGTGCTTAGGTCTCTTCTCCAAAGCACCTAAATTCTAAATGTACATTCCAGTTCTAAATATATATTCCAAAACACAATGCTCCTTCTTTATAGTACAGACTTGGCCTTGTGTTGTGCATGGCTTAGTAGACATACTAAGTTTTCATGTCCTGTCTTTTGATTATAATTGAACTATTATGATTTAAAATATGGAAGAAGGCTGTTGTCAAAATCAAGGCAGTGAAAATTGAAAGAAATAAGTAAAAATAATTTACATTGCTTTCTGATGTTAATAACAAATCAAAAACTTGCAACGGTTTCTTACAAATGTAAATTTAACATTTTTTTATCATTAACTAGATTCAGTGACATAATGAAAGGTACTAGATAAAATCAAGGATTTAGGAGCCTACAACTCAGACCCTGAATTTTACATTCTTTTTCTTCCCTTCTGCAGAAGTCAATGCTAACACCTGACATACAGCATCATGTTTTTTTCCTGTGTCTAACCTTAGTTTCTGGTCGCATCCATCATTCCATTCTCCAAACTGTAGATAGCTTTGATGGCGGGGACAGGACTGGGGAAGAGCAGATTTGAGATTTAACTTCTAGGCTTTAAATGAAATATCTGGCTTATCATGTCTTGATAATTACACTAGGTTGTTTGTAGATGATGTAAGGAAAGGATGTGGAGTTGGACAGACGGAAACACTGTTTAGCCCCTTTGTGGCACATCTCAAGATTGACCATCAGATTTTTTTCATATTTTCTGTTGTGACCAGTTCACTAGTTTCAAGTCTTTAAAGAATGACCTAAATTCTGCAGTTAGTCGGGATGGGTCATAAATTCAGGAGAGGGTCTGTTCTAGGTATGTATAAGTAAATGCACGCCACAGATTTGCGTTCAGTAGCATTTTGGCCTTTATTTTAGGTTCATGGTGTCTCTCCGGACATTTTAACTGCTGTAGTCTTGTACTAAAATGCACACATTTCAACTCTCACTTGAGTTGTCTTGAAGTGCCTAAGCTTCTTCCCTTTATTGTCTTTATTCTCTTCTACGAAGCTGTAATCACTTTCATCTTGAAATTATGCAGGACTTGAGCTATTGTAGGGTATGTGCGTTTGGCTTGGAAAGAACCAGTCTCCTGGCAAAGAGCAAACTCTGTTAGGAGGCACAGAGCTGTTCAACAGGAGCTTCATGAACTTCGGACTTTTTAGCTAGGGACCAAATGTTTAAATACTAATCTGTGCATACTTTAGCCTAATATGTGTTCAGATTGTCCTTTCTTACATTCATATTTCTGTAACAGATCTACAACTGCCACGTGATTGGTTTTGATCTTATGTAGCGCAACAGGGAAGACTGTCTTACATGCACCGCCTAGGTCAAATTTTAAGCCTTTCTAAGTTTATTTTTCTAAAAATTTTCATGAAAAAGAAATTAGCTTTGCATAATCTGCTTTATATAAACTGTATCACTTAATATTTTCTCTTTTGTCTAGGTTAATCTTAAAAAGGTTTAATTATTCCAGCAATTTCCTAGGCACTGGAAGCAGATGCACTATTCCTAAATTGTTTTTGTTTTTTTTCTGAGCAGTACCTACCTTCATTTACCATTTACTCTTCTGTTACCTCATGTAACTGCTAAACATTCAGATACTGCTAAAGCAGATCCCTTTTAGCACAATAAGTTGAATTTATTGATTCTGCTTTTTAAATATATTTTAGTTGTCCAAGTAGCCTTGGAAAGGACAGTACATTAAAGACTTTCTCTATACTCCTTTTCTCATTTCTCTACCATTATTGGAATCTATTTTCCATTATGATTTTCAGTTGAGACTGAAACAAAAGCTTTCTTTCAGAAATCTTTGTTCTGTTGAGTTACATTCCCTATTTCATCTTAGCTTTCATTGTGCTCCCCTTGCTCTTTGTCTGCCTGAATGCAGCCTGTTCCCCTTCCATGTCTTTTGGAATACACCCTTTTCTACCTCATTTGATACAATAGTTTGCCTTTGTTAAAGCATGTGGTCTTATGTAAATATCCTTTGGTTATCTATGTTTCTTTTCGAACTTTAATTTCTTTACCATTTCAAGTAGGTCTGCCAGCGTGGACTAAGCTACAGAAGTGAAACCACATAATAAAGACCTTAAGGCAAGATTTTGCCTGATGTATGAGTAGGAAGTACACCATCAATGCCACAATAACCACTTGCTGTGTGTTTCTTTTGTGCATATGAAATAAAATACATCTTTAAGCAATATCCAAGAGACCTGACAAAATTGCTACCATGAATTTCTGTTCTGTTAACTTTTTTCATAAAAAGAAATTTAAATTTTGCCTGAACATATTTAAATGGCAATGAAAGCAGTCATCTTTCTGTATTTTTATTAGTAGTACATTTGCCTGTAAACAACTACACTAATAAGGATCAAATATGCAACAAATTCACTTCTGCATAGTAATACCCTGAGAATCCCATTGCCTTCAACGAGTTAAGATTGTATGACAACCCAGAATATGATCAATTAGAAATTAATTTGATTAATGTTAATATAGTTGAATAATGTTGCACACAAGGAATGCTGAAATTAGACAGTTTTTTTGAATCACTGTACGTTTAAAAATAAATAAATTCCTTCCTATTTCAATGGTGCAGTATATTGCTTTGCAATACTTTAGTTCAGTTAAATGTCTCATTAAGAAAAATCAACTTCCTGATTTATTATTGCTTTGCAGAGTAAATTTTAATGAGTGANTTCAAGTAATTTTAAAACTGTTGGACTGCTTTCCTACAGAAGTAAGTAGCCTTCCCATATACTATATTTTAGTTCAATAATCCACATTTATTTATATTCATGTCAACTGAAGATTACCAAATTATTTGGACTTGACACCATACTAAAAAAAAAACTTTATCCATACAAACCCAAAGCATTTGCATATGTATTTTGAGATTTACTCTTAACATGAGCTATTCCCCAACTAACAAAAATATATAAATCTCTTTAACTTGATAGAACTACACCCTGTAATTGGAGCAATGCATTCTGAAATTCAGACCAAGGAGGTGTGCAAAGGAAAGTTCTTTACACCCTTAAGGAAAATGGAATATTCAATTTTGCAGCCTAAATCACTTAATTTCTCACATGTTTCTGTTTCCAGTGTAAGGGGGACTGTTTTCAAGTGTCATAAGGATGAGAAACATCGTGAGACTGTTGTACAGATTTGGATCTGTATTACTGGTTAGACAAGTTTTTAATTATAGGTAGACCAGATAGAATTAAGGTTAATTGTCTGCAATTGCTTTAGTTTCATTTCCTTGTAATGTATAATTGTAAGTTGTCTATTCCAACCTATTTCAATAAGGGGCCAATAATAAATGCTTGAGAAAGATAAAACATTTTACTTTATATTATATATTATATATATANACTAGCTTAAATACAGGAATATGTATTTATAGATTAGTCTTAAATTTTTGGCATTTGCAGTTGTGAGTGCTTTGACATTAATGTGTTAATGTTAGGTGAACCCTGCATTTGGTTTCTGTTTTTCTGATGTAACATGTTATACTGGCATTGTATCAACAAGAATATATAGGAAGACAAAAATAGGGTAGCTTTATGAAGAAACACAAAAGCAGGTAATAAGAGAACTGAAAAATATCTTGATAATTCTAGTCTATTTTTCACTAATATATTTACATATATATCCAGCTTTAATTTTGCTCACACTATGAAGGTACAGATGAAATAGATACAAAGACTTGGGTATGCTTATAGGAACAAGAGAAAAAAAAAAAGACAGGGAAAACATCAAGGCAGATGTACAGCTTGTAGGCAGATGTAGGGCTTATAGGAGGAAGAAGAATATGGCATGATATAACAAGGCATCACCAAAAAAAATGGGAGAGCAAGTGGAATGGGAAAGGGAATAAGGGGAAGACATCACTGTAAGACCTTCATATTATTTATCTTTCAGCATCTGTTTTCTGAGATTGATGAGGCAGAAGGATCTACTGTACTAAAACACAAGTTCCTCTTACAGCAGCACAGTAACAAGATTCAGGAGCTAATGGAAGTTCAGGCAGGCAACTAAGTAGTCTTGAAAATGCTGAAAAAGAGAGTCTCTAATCTGTAAGCTCTCAATCAGTAATATTTATAATTTCTAAAAATATTTTTTACTAGATGTGATTTTTGCCAGCTGAAAGCTGCCCTTAGTTGTTTAATGTTGGTGAAGTCTGTTGCTGTTGAAGGCTCACAGGTTTTCTTGCTTCCCTGCTTTGAAGGTTGCAGTTTATATGCCTGCAAGAGATAAATGGTAAGGAGTCTCTAGGTATTTTGGGTAAATCTGTTCAGTTGCTATGGTAGGCAATAGGTAACTGACTGTCAATGTCAGTGGCAGAATTATTGATTGAAATTAATATTTACATATATCTCTTTCTCTAATTCAATATCAAATTCTCAACAGTGCCATTTTTCATTATTCTCTCAAAAGTTGCTATTTAACTTTTTTAACATTGTATTGAACACTATTTAAAGGACATTGCCATTCTCAAAGATATCTTTCAATTAAACCTTGTAGAAAAATGGGAACAAATCTTTAAAAATAGTTCTATTCCAGGCATTTGGGATGAAAACATTTGCCTTTTATTTTTGTTTTCTACCTGCAGAAATAGATCTTCCTGTCTCAACAGACTATAGCTAGTAGTTACTTAAGAAGAATATGTTTATGCTATCTGGTTTCCAAACTCTGGCATAAAACATTGAGTCTTTTTAAGAATCATAAGATTCAAAAAGAAAGAGTCTTATTTTGAAGGACATATACATGTATGGAATTTCCTAGTCATTAAGAGAATAATGGCTACTCACATTTCCCAAATGCAGTCAGCCAATGTTTAGAGAAATCTTTATTAAGAAAATGACCAGACATAAAAAGTCCTTCTCCTGTAAGTGCAGGCACTTAATTGACTGCTCTGATCATTAAAATAAATTAGGCTACATTCTCCACAACTCCCCATGGAACTTTTATTTCTAGAGAGAATTGTGAAACAATTCACTGTTGCAATGCAAAGCAGAAAACCATGTTTTCTATGTAGCA
This sequence comes from Grallaria varia, assembly GCA_013396735.1. Lineage (NCBI taxonomy): Eukaryota > Metazoa > Chordata > Aves > Passeriformes > Formicariidae > Grallaria > Grallaria varia. The sequence continues at coordinate 76,152 of VWZG01003874.1, forward strand.
GCTGTGCCAAAGTACACACATTTCTTTTTTCCATTGTCTTTAGTTTGTCTTCCCATAAACCAGATTAGTTAAACTGAGTTCACTTGGTTTCTCTCTTGCTCTCTCTTCTTCTCTACAAGGCAGAGTTCAATGTCTGCTTCAATCCTGCTACTTTAATTTTGACGTTTCAACAAAATATGTTTTATCAAAGTAGTCTAACCTTTTCATGTGGTCTAAGAGCTGTAGCTGGAGGTAGCAATTCTAGTAAGCTTTGCTTCCAAGATACCTAATCTTTTGTGATTGTTTAATTGATTTTGCATTCCATATGTTAATTTTGTATTTCTTCTGCTCAAAGTCTGCTATTGTAACACTGTAACTCATTTTTTCATCACAGAAAGCTGAATCAAGGAGGTTGAGGTAACCCTAATATTTCTACTGGATTTTTTGTCTTTTTTTAAAATGTATTATCAAAGATTCCATGTCCACAGTTTCTTAGGAATTACTTTGTCCAAGCTGATCTTTAAAACTTTCTATTCACTTTCTATGTGCGCTATAAATCTTAGAAAATTGGGGTTTGAGGATATCTCAAGAGTTCATTTAATCTTCTGCCAGAGACAGAATCTGCTTTGCTTATGTCATTCCTGTCAAACATTTTTCTGACCTGCTTCTAAAGACCTCTAACCTCTTCAGGCAAATTATTATGATGCCTTTATTTATTATAGTTTGAAAGTTTTTTGTTAATGTATAACTTACATCTTTCTTGTTACAGTTTAAATTCAATAACGCTTACCCTGTGCAAGGAGAATATGAAGGGTATTTCTTTTCCCCTCGGTCATGTATTCTCTCTGTGTTTTTGTTTTCCTAAATCCATGCTTTCAGTAACTTTTTGAGTTGTACCTTTCTTAAAGATGTGTTCCTAAAGTTGGATCCGGTAAACATCTGGTGTGTTGCCAGTGACAGAGAGAATGAAACACTGATTCCATGTGTCTTGCAAGCTACCTTTCCGTTGTTGCTCCCAATATGATTTCTTTTTTCATAGCAGTAAGATGTGTGTTGACTCATGTGACTACGTGATCCTCTGTGACCACGTATTCCATTCTATTGAATCACCAGCAAAATAATTCCTGTTATACAGTTGGTCATTCTTGCCTAGGTGCTATATCATCTGTCAAAGGACCTCACTGCCTCTGCTTTGAGACATATAAACAACTTTAATCATGAAAGGCCACATGCACAGCTTAATATTTTGTCTTAGGACTTCTTCAAAAGTATTTTCCTCATGGCTAGGCTTCACGAACGAAGATTTGGGAAGGGCTCTCCCCACGCTTGCTGCAAGCGCGCTGATGGCTAAAGAGGCCGATGCGAGATAGGCAAGTCCGGTTGCAAAAGGCACAGCAGAAAGTCTCCATAGGCAGTGTTGGTGAGGCACGGCTCTTTCTGCGTTGTCTTTTCTCCTCCAGACTGATTCTGTGTGCGTTCTCAAAGGAAGCAGCAGCGTTATGGATGGTGTGTCTCCACGCCTCCCAGTTGGAGGCCAAAGTGGACCATTGATGGTAGTCAATATGGCCAAGGCTGAGGTAGTGTTTTAGGGAGTCCTTGTATCTCCTGTTTGGGGCTCCTCTCTTGCGGCAGCCGGTGGCAAGTTCACCATAGAGCACGATTGTTCTGGAAACTGTGCTCTGTAACACCTGCAAATAACTTCTACTGGTTTTTAGACATTTGAGGTTTCATTGAGAGTTGTATATAGATATGTTTATCTTTATATATATATATATATGTATACACACACACACTATTATTGCTTGATAGTTACTTATCCTACAGAATTCATTTTAAAAGAGACAGAAAAAATTATAGTATTGTCATGTTGTCAGATTTCTTAAAAGACTGATTCTCAAGCCTCAACTTAATTTTTTTTCTTTTTGTTACAGCTCTATTTGGGGTTTTTTTGGTAGGTTTGTTAATTGAGTCTCTGAAATGCAGCTAGTAACCTTTGTACGTTTCTAAAAAAGATAGTGCTTCATTGCATTGCTGCAAGTTAATTACAAGAGGAATTAAACATCGAATATGCAAAGACAAAAAAACCCAGATCTATATGATCCTGTAGAAATCATCACAGAACAGAACTGTACCTTTCAATGGCACAGTTTGTTTTTCTTTTTTAGTCAAAGTATCTTTTAAGACTTGTTATATGCTAGAGAGGGGAATGAGTGGATACAAGATATCCATCAACTTCCTTCTCTTCATGAATTTTATCTCCTGACAAAGATCTCAGTTAGAAGGTTTTATCATTTTTATTAGGAAAGAGAAAGAATTACATGTGTTGGATGCTTTGAAGATGTAACATTGCATTTTAATATAATTTGACCTTCTAAATATTCATGTCATAGGTTTGCTTTTGAGGCTATGAAGTTGTAATCTAAGACAATTTCTTACATTCTTGGCTGTGATATGTTCTTAATTTAAAATAATTCCTCTCATCTCCCAAATTCAAACTCTTCCAGGCTGGCATAAACCAATGAGGCAAGGAAAGTAAAGTTATTTTTAGAAAAATGGGTTATGGGGCTTATGTTCAACATGTATATGAACAACTGTTTAAGTTCCTCAGGCTGTATTCAGCCACACTAAGATGTGACTGATTTTGAACAGTTTACTTTGGCCCTACCAACATGAGGTTCCAGATTTAAAATATGACATTTTGTGGGCGGATTTTGTTTGTATCTCTTCAAATTCAACAGATTTTTCCCTGGAGCCTTGCTTAGTAGCCTGCAACTAGAAAAAATGTGGTTATTCTAATAGCAGATTTGTTTGAAAACCTAATGTTGTTTAAATATAACTGTTTTCATTACAGGAGTTAAATAAATATGTGCTTGCCAGAACTTTGGAGTGGTGCATGTGGTGTAGGTGCTTGTGTTTTTTTTCCAGCTACAGGTTCTCTGTCTCAGGAAAAAAAGAAGAGGGATCATTTCCCACTTTTTTTTTTCCTGTTCTCCCTATTTTATTTCTTCTTTCCCCTCTTCCATACTGCAGTTCTTTTCCCTTTCATTAGCTGTTAAATTTCTAAAATCCTTCTTCAGAGAACTGAACATTTTAAAAAGGCAGAAAATTATCTAGGTTGGGCTTCGCTGCCAAGAAAGTAGTAAGTGCTACTTGCCTTCAAATGGGCACAATGCAGAGGGTGGAACAGAGGAACAATTTTTAATGACAATGAGTTCAATTGATTCAGCAGCTTTTTAGCAGCCAGGGTCCCACTAAGCTGAATAAAATTACTGCTTGGCCCTGCCAGTCTTCTTTTCCTTATCTCCATAAAAGATCATGTTTTCAAAATGATGATTGGCAAAATGCAACTTTTATCTAAACTGCAAATCATTTATCCCTAATATATACTAATCAAGATTTACTTTGTTGTTGTCACAAACAAGATAATTTAATCAAGTTATCAAATAGAAGAAGTCATCAGCTACAAATAATGACTTATCACTGAAAAATTCATGTTATACCTTTTTGTAAAACACAGTCTCTTTCTGGAAATCAAAGGAGATGGTCCTTGAATTTATTTGCACAAACATTCAACATGCAATCCCAAAACACACACAGGTCAAATTTACATTTAATTCAAATGTATGACTGTAAGTGACAGTAAGGCTTCTTTTTTTTTTTAATATATAGTGGATATTGCCAGTTGGGTTTGCTTTTTACATATTTTGTCTTTTGGTAGAGCTTTTTATTAATTTTTTTTACATTGTTTGTTTACCTTTAGTTCTTCTGTTCTTCAGGTGTTTGGATTTTTTGTTTATTTGTGCATTTTTATGTGGGGTTTTTTAGTTCTATGTGGGGTAACTACTCTTGCTTTGGCTTTGTATTTGTTTTGATTATTTTTTTATCACATCAATCTAAATTTATGGTTACTTCTGGTGTCTTTTAGGGGTTTCAGCAGCTAAAAGTTTTTCTTACTTTAAACACCTGGTACATGTAAAATTTGACATTCCTTTCCAAAACAGGCATCTCTTTTTTGATTTAATGACAAATGACTGGTGATTTCTGTTCTGTGATCTCACTCTCAAGGAATTGCTGATAGTGAGCAATTGTCATGTCATACATCTGACACATGTCAAGAATAATGGCAAAGGTGATAATTGAGTATTGTTATAATAATTCAACTTCCAGCAGAAAAAAATATTTTTATTTAAGTGGCATTTGCAACTTATACAAGATATTACCATGGTGACAAACAATCATTTTGGCTGCCACTAAAAAACATAGATTTTGTTTGGTACCAAAATTAATTCCAAATCAAGCACAAAACCAGCCAGTTTGTCAGATTTCAATGTAAAATGAGGTATTACAGGCCAGCTGCTTAGTTGCTTTATTATCCTATAGCAACCATTTCCAAAGATGAAAACTTTTTTTTAAGAAGAAATGTAAATATGTACTGTAAATCTGCAGGTATTGCTATGTGGTACTAATTCAAGAGGTTATTCATCAAAATGTGTTTCTTTCAAATGGACATTCTCCATACTGAAATAACAGTTACCATTCTTCACTGAACGTCAGAGAAATAAAGCATACAGTTGCAAAGAGGGTAAAATGTATCTTTTGAAATAAACACTTGACAAAACTAATGAATATTTGAACTTGAAGACTGAATTAGAGTATTGAGCTGATTTAATGGCTACTGTCTTGTAGTGTTATATAAGACTGAGATTTTGTAATTGTTTTGGATTTCTATGCTTTTGGCAGACTGGGAGAAGTTAACATAAAAACGTTATTATCTATCTCTAAAAATTAGCTGATATTACTCACAGATTTTCTTCTTTCATAGAAAGAAACATGAATTCATGAAGATAGAGGTGAAAAATTACTTTTGCTCTGGGAAAAATTGCAGTTTAAGAGGCAGTGGAAAAGCTCAAGACCTCACTTAAAATACATCAGCATTCTGAGTCTATGGCTCAGAGGGGTGAAAACTTCCCATGGTACATTTCATACCTTAGCAATAGATTTATTTTTGTTTTTGAACAGATTTTTCAGATCTGTCTAAAAAGTGCACACAAGGGAACTTGTACGTATGATAATCTGTGTAAGCTGCATGACTTGGAACAGTCTACAGTTCTACAGAATTTATCTTGTTTGATGTGACCATAAGGGAAAAAAATCTGTAATTCTGGACTATATAGACATACCTATGATATTCAGATTTATGAAATCTGAAACATCATGGCTATTGTTCATGCTGGAATTGAATGTGATGAAGGATGCCAAATATAATCATCAGAGTTTCTATAGGTATGTAAGCAGCAAAAGGAAGCCGAGAGAAATCACAAGCCTTATGATGACTGGGACAGGGACACTGGTGACAGACAGCATGGAGAAGGCCTAAGTATTGAATCCCTTCTTTGACCTAGTCTTTACTACTAAAAACATCTATTCAAAATCCCTACTGGAAGCCAAGGGGTAAATCTGGACCAGGAAAGGCATACCCTTAGTGGAAAAGTATCAGCTCAGGGAATACGTGATAGGATGTTTGGGTTGGCGGATGAGAGAAGAGGAGTGGATATTGTCTGTTTTGACTTCAGCAAGTCTTTCAACACTGTAACCCATAACATTTTCATAAAGAAGCTGTTGAAGTGTGGTCTGGATGAGCAAACACTACGGTGGGCATAAAAATGTCTGACTGGCCAAGCCTAGAGGGTTGTGATCAGTGGCATGAAGTCTACTTGGAGGCCAGTAACCCACGTGCCCCAGGAGCCAATATTAAATCAAGTCCAGTTCAACATCTTCATTAATGGTCTGGATGATTAGTTAACTGCAAATGTACAATGAAATATTTTTTTAAAAAATCATTGTATTGTTCATCTTTATTTTGTTTGTACAAATATTGGTTTGTGCTTATTTAGTCTTCTGATTCAATTGATGCCTTAAAGTTAAGAAAAATATAGTTTATTGTCTTTTTATTCAGATGTCTTCTGTCATTTATGTAGGCTGAGACTGTAAAGCAAATATATCTCTCAAAATATTTCCAGATAGGCAAGAGCAGAAACAGCAAAAATTTTTACTGCTTCCTAAAACATTGGAGACATTTTTTAGGCTTTCAATATTCACTTTTATTTTGAGTAATATGAGGTTTTTCCTTTTCCTTTTCCCTTTTCCCTTTCCCTTTCCTTTTTGTCTTTATTGTGTGGTTGTACAGTGATTTTGGTTGAGCTCATAATGAAGTGCTTTTGATCAGCACTAAAAAGGTCTACTGATTGAGACCTTAAATACAAAACTTCTGATGAGAATAAACTTCAAGGTCTCAGAATGCACTTATCAGATCTACTGTATGAATAAGTGTCAGGTCCCAGAGCAGATTGCATAAATCTTTCTGGCTGAGCTTGGTGAGTGCAAAGCTTAATACCCACAGGCTTGCAATCTTTTTGAAGGTGATTATAATTCAGCACCAGCTTTGCATCCTGGATAAAGGTTCCCCTTGAACACAAAGTATGTTACATACTTGTATTCAAGTGATCAAAATACCCAAAAGGTTACCACTCTTGCAATTCTTAAATCTGCAAAATGATGTTAAAGTGGTACATTCAATCAACTAAGCTGTAAATTCACTTACTGTAGATTGAAGGTGTAGTTCTACCTCATATGCCAAAAACTAATTTCAGTCATAGTATTCTTTTGATCATACTCTGTGGTGCAACAGATCTCAGAGATTTACCGAAAGTTGGTATATTTGGCATGTTTAAGATTTCATGATGGTTTTTTCTTACTTGCACATTCAGGTAAGGATTACTGTCTGAGAAAGCAAATATGTACTTTAATTTTCCAAGTAAATGTAGGGGATAGATGTTCATCCATGACTGTTTAGGATTAATTTGCAGTCATACTATATAGACTTTGAAGATTTAGTTGTTGATAAGTAACAATGTATTGTTTTACGTTCTATTTGTTTTGACTCCGTTTAAATAATGGTCCCAAGTTTGTCAGTTTGACAATTCTACTAAAAAATTTCTATTGTGATTTTCTAGATTTACTGTGAACTATATGTTTTGTAATATCAATTGTCTCCAACCTCTTACTATCAAAATTCTGAAAATAATAGATAATAGAGCTATATTTTTTGAAACTATACATAACTATATATAACCTCATGCAAAATATTTTCTATGTTAAACTGAGGTTCAGTGTGATCTCAAATTTTATAGAATATACTACTGAAAATTTCCTCCTACTTTTAAGAGTGTATCATGAATCAAAGTATAGCTCAAAATAAATTCATAGCATTCTTTTAGTAATTCTTTATCTTTGATTTTGGGTGATTATAAAATAGCAAGCTATTTGCAAAATTCGGTGATCACATGACATTTCAGGGTGACGATTTTGTGAGATTGAGCTGACCTTTAAGCTTTATTTTTCTGCTTTTAATTTTAAAGGCTTCTGAAATGAAGAGGCTAATGAAATACTATACAAGATTTCTCTCTCATTAGTCATAAGGAAACTTGCATTTTAATGAGATTCGTTATTTTGTCACATATCTTGCAATCAGCTTCCAAAACTTGATCAAACCAAATTTAAGCCTAGTCTAGCAGAACAATTTTGTCTCCCCTTGGCAGTAAAGTTTTAAAGTCATTTTGTTTCAACCTCAGTACTTTCCTAGAAAAGGAATACAAGTCTTTTTGCTTTGGAAACAAGTCCATTTGACGTTCATATACACTGCTGGGAGGTGAAAGCTTCTTCACTGGGTTTTTGATCACATCCGAAATATTGACTATTAGATGAAATGAAGAGCAAAATCTGTTATAAATATGTAGACTTAAAATGGTTTATCAGATTAGTAACTGAATTCCCTCTTCCACTAAAACCAAAAAAATATTCTTAATATTTCTAAGCTATAAAAATACCTTTGGAGAAGTATACTGAGTTATAATGACTCAATGTCTAGTTACATCATACTGCTATGTCGTGCTTTAATTTTATGTTGACTTCAGTAAAGCTACACATAGCCCTGTATATAGTAATATACTGTGCCTGTATATAATACCTGTGGTTACATGGATTTTAGATGCTGTAATGTAGATAAATAGCCCCCAAAGGACACAAAATAGCCACCCATCACAGTGGTACTGTTATAAGCACTTAAGTTACACTTAAAAGCTACGAGGTGGTGAATTAAGTCATTTTTCTGGCAAGCATCCTAATATTAACTGATGTTTACGTTCTTAGTATTTCCTGTTTATCTCTCCTTCTCTTGATATATAGATAAGCATTCATATGCACACAAGTAAGTACAATTACATGTACTGTGAGTTTGTGTTGCTATGTGCACAAATATGCTCATGTCTTATTAAATCTTTCCTGGCAATTGTACGTTTTTAGTCGATGTGTAGAGTTTGACCAGAGGTGAGGAAAAGAAACATCACTGAAGATGAATCAAATCTTCTTCAACCTATCCACCAAGCATATTTACAGTAGAGAGTTGTAGCACTTAGTTGTAGCCATAACAGTATTTATATTCGAATTCCATTTGGGTTGCTGTGAGAAAGCTCCAGCCAAATTTATTATATTGCTAAACTCGTGATTGTACTTAAATCAGTATAAATAACTGTTACACTGATATAAACCCAGTCAAACTAGGGGCTAGTAAGATCCCTGTTTTCATAAAAATAAACACCTATTCCTGAGTCCGCTAGAACAGTAAGACTGCTGAAGTCCTGTTTTACTATGGAGGTCATATTGTTCTCACACTAATGAGGAGACTTCATTTCAGGCTAGCCATTAGTATTGAATGAATCAGTAATAATCAAAATCTTCCACTACCTGTGTTTCCCTACATTTCTAGAGTTGTCTGAGGTGATGTTCAAAGCCAAACTTACTTTTTTCTGGCTAGGTAGATTTTATTCAACTACATGAAACTATGATCTGTACAAAACAAGTAGGATGTTTTGGGTGGCTTTTTTTTTTTCTTTTGGACAGGGAGATTTTTTTTTCCCCTTCAAATTAATTTATACTGTCAAACATCCAGAATAAAGGATTTTAAAGGTTTTTCTGTTTGCTATAAGTGAAACTCTACTTCTCCTAAATGTGAAGAAACAGGTTTTCAGAGTTACCAGGACTGCCAAGTATGTGAAATTCTGATATTGGAAACAAATTAATGCCATTCTTGTGTGCAAATCTTTATACTCTGATGCTTTTTTCAAAGTACTTTTATTACATGTGCTAAGTTACCTCAGGAGAAACAAAAAAATAGACAACAGATTTAAAAACAATTTAAAAATTCCCATGATAAGAAAAAGGAAAAAAAAAGCTGGACCAGAGTAATACATTGATGTAACAGCCAGTTTTATAAAAAAATCAGAATGAAATCCTAGTCTTTTGAGTCCACTGCTATGCTGGCTTTACCACAATGTTCAGGAATAATTATGGGGAAAACACTGAAATCCTTTTTTTAGGTACTTCTTCATCTTTCCACTTTATTTTATATACAAAAGCATAACCATTTTGTGGCACAACCTCAGGCAACCAGGGCTTCTTTCCATGGAAATAAGATCCTCAATTGACAGTAGTGAGGTAAGCTCTGGTAAGCTAGTAGTTTGTAAGGTCATACAGAGTAGCAGAACTGTAAGTGATTGCTGTTTCTGAGCTATCTGTGGAATGAGACATGATTCCTATGAATAGCTGTCTTGGCTCTGAATATCTAAATTCTATCTGAATAGCACCTCATTTTCCCAAATATTTGTCTCAGTCTCTTATTTAGTCAGTTAATGAGATCAGAATGTCATGTATTTCCTTAAAAACTGTGTTATATTACTAGTTCCTCTGTTGTGACCTTGGATGCTATTGTTTGTGATGAAGCTTATAATCAGTTTTAGCATCAGGTTTCGTGGAATCTGTCAAAATGTTAAGAAAATAAATAGTAGCAATATGATCTGAAACTACATTCCCTTTTGAAACACTTGGCACTTTACATCAGAAAGCTAGTAGTGTTCTCTATTTATTTTTATAAATATTTTTAAAACATCTCACCCTTTGAGAATGGCCATCAGTGTATTTTTTCCCCAGCTGGAGATGGTGTCAGTAAAAGCATAACACATTTACAGCTAGTGAGAAGTTCTTGACTGACTGTAACCAGCAAGGGGTGCTTATGAATGCAACAGTCAAAGTCTTTTCCTGAGAGACTGTGCTTTTGCTTTACAAGGTCCAGCTTCTACTGACTTAGTGATCAATTTGATATCTTGTATCAGAATCTCTGTTTTGAGCAGGTACATTAGACGACATCAAACTATCCCCCTCCAAGAAAGCTTGTTATGTATGAATATCCTTGACCTTATGTGAGCTGTTATGGATCTGGTTCAGGTAGCATTTTTGTCGTGTTGTGAGGGCAAAATTGTAGTTGAACTTAAAACTCCTGCCGGTTTTTGGAGCATAGGTAATGTACTGCTACTGAGAAAAGCACAGAGGGGAAGGCAAAAGGGAATAAATCCCACTGCTTGTAGCTCCTAGGTCCTTAAAGAATACAGGTTGTTTGGGGTTTGGGTTTTGTGTTGGGTTTGGCTTTTTGGGGTTTGTTTTGTGGGGTTTTTTTGTTTGTTTGTTTGTTTGTTTGTTTTTGCAGTTTGCTTTGCTTTGATTTGTTTGGGGTTTTTGGTTTTTTTGGTTTTTTGTTTGGTTTTTTTTGGTTTTTTTTTTGTTTTTGTTTTTTTTAATAAACAAAATATTTCTTATGTTTTCCAACTACATAATCATCTATCAAAATTCATTTTTCTCCCTTACCTCTGATACAATTTTTGACTAGTGTTTGACCTTACAACAGTTGAATATAACAGATGAAAGAATAAAATTCAGAGTACACAGGTAAAAATCCATGCTGATTCACCTGTATGTTACCAAATTAAAACATGTTCACCAAATACTGTCGGATATCTATATTAATTCTTAACATACTAAATTGCATTGGTTTAGATTAAAACCAACACATTTTATTTTCCAAGGTGTGATTTTTAAAATTAAGGAAAATTATAAAGCTTTTGACTTTTAAGGCACAAATATGGACACTGTCAATATGCCTAAGACTTGGATTTTAAAATACTTTGAAAGGTATTCAGATGAGGGCAGTAAAACTGTTAAATATCATTTGGTTTTGTTGTAAGATTAAGATATGATGAATTTCTGACAAGTATATTCTTCCCCTTCTACTTGATGGCTTGAAAATGGTGGGTAGTGGTAAGGATGTAGAAAAAAAATGGATTGGAACCAGTCAGGCTGCAATTCTAATAAACATGTTGGTCTGAGGTTTCCTACAAATAGATTTCTTGTGTCAAGTTAAAAACACAACTTAATATGGCAGACCTTGACAATATCAAGAACAAAGGCTGTGAAGTGTGATTGTTGTGAACAGTTTCACATGCTTCTGTAGCAATACTGAAACAGCAGGCATCAAGGAATGTTCAGTATAATTAACATATCAACCTGAAGGATACTTCATAGGTATCTGTGCTTCTTATTATCCAAAGTAGAGCATCCTCACTATATTCTCTGTGATTACTCTAAGTGATTCACTTCCTACAGATTCACAGTAAGCTCCACTTCTGAATTAATTAGTGTATCTATATATGTGTGTTTTCTCTGCAAAATTAATTCTTTTGGTCAAAAATTACAGGAGTCCTGAAGTCTTTCCCTAATCAGAAATTAATACCTACTGTTGTTTTATTCACCCCAAAAAACAGATGGGACAAGACAATGCCTAATACAATTTGAAGTTCGCATTTAGGCTTTGGTGAAAGTACAGGTAGCATAAAGTCTAGGCTTAAGAATCTACAGATGAAAATATTTTATCACTAACCCCTGAATTCAAGTTGTCATCATTAACCTTGACACGGTAAACATGATCTCATCACTGTTTGTTCTGTCCCAGCCTGTCCTAATATATGCATTTTTGAGGTATGTAGACTTTAATGGCAGTAGAGAACATTTTCCTTTGATTACAGAAGTGGTGTCTTTCTCTTTCTGGCACGTAGTAAGCATAGGCATTTTCATGGTTTAGAAAAGGTACTCCCCAATTCAGTGTCAACCTTGAGACTGTCCAAACTGTGTGCTGCTCTCTTGCTCCCCTGCTTTTCTTTCCTCCTGTGGTGGAATGGAGAAGAGAATTGGAAGCAGAAAAGGCAAAGATCATGGGTAATGGGAAAAGAAAAGGAAGAGTAACTGTAGCAATACTAATGAGGGTACAAGAAAGAATTGATTCCCATGGAAACCTCTGGACAACAGACAACATCCCACCACTCCCTCTGCCACTGTACTCATCAGGACCAGAGCCCCTTCTCCCCAGCAGAGCCCCTTTCCCCTGCCCTCAGCAATGACATGAGGTGGTATAGAATAATCTCCAGGTCCTAGCTATGCCCCCTCCTGACTACTGCAAAAATTAACCCTGTCTTGGACCGAAATATGGGAAATATGGGGAAAAGGCAGAGGAAAGGATTGTGTATACGGTTGGAGGAACAACTACCACTTGCCATACAGTTAGTGTTTAGCAGACTAACACCTGTCTCATGGAGATTGTCACATCTTTACCTGAGCAGCCTCCAGACCTTTGTCTATGCATTGTGCTCCCAAAGCATATTGTGGTGTATGGCTTTGAAATCACAGACCTTAAGTCTCTGTCCTCTTTGGGAAAGATATGAGTATTCTTCTGGGAGAATACATCTATAGAAGTCTAATTGGCAAAATGGAATTCTGCTTCTAATTATTTCCTGATTTCTTTCTTTTTCATGTATCAAGCTGAAACTTTGAAATAGTTACCAAGAAGTTTTGAGATGCATTGTGAAAACTTCATATTATTATTTCAGTTTTTAAGAAATATAAGGATAACAGAAAATGTGGTCAATATCGACTACCATCAATGGTCCCCTCTGGCCTCCAATTGGGAGGCATGGAGACACACCATCCATAACGCTGCTGCTTCCTTTGAGAACGCATGCAGAATCAGTCTCAAGGAGAAAAGACAATGCAGAAAGAACTGTGACTCGCCAACACCGCCTATGGAGACTTTCTGCCGTCCCTTTTGCAACTGGACTTGCCTATCTTGCATCAGCCTCTTTAGCCATCAGCGCACTTGCAGCAAACGTGGGTAGAGCCCTTCCCAAATCTTCATTCACAAAGCCTAGCCATGATGATGAATAACAGAAAATAATTACCATCATCATCACTCCCTCCCCCAATTAATGAATGTTCATTGCTTTTTCAGATCCCAGAATAGTGTACTAAGCTTCTAACCTCTAGTTAGAAGCACAAAATATGGCTCAGTTTTAATTTATAAAAGGAGGCACTGGAGGCAAGCATAGAAAGAGTGTGAACTGCAAAGCATATTGTTTTTTAACCTTTATTTTGAAATATGCTTACTCAGGCATAATGCAAAAAATCAACTTCCATTTTAACCAGTGATATTTCAACATGCTGAGCATCTCGTACTAGGTGATAGAACCTCACAAGATCAATCTCATACAGAGAAAAAAAAATCTGAAAATAAGTTTGGTCACTACCTAACAAAAGGCTCCTACAACATTCTTTGTAAGATAACTTGGAATATTCAATGATGGGTTGTGGCAGAAGTCAATATGTCTAGCATTTTTTAAAAAACAGCAGTTGATTTTGCAATGGAAAGAGAAAAAAGGTCTTCAACTGCAGAAGACTGTCTATACTGAATGCTTCAAAAGAATCATACATTCATATTAAGAAAAAATATTTTTGTGGTTAGGTCACATACTAATTACATGTATATATATTTCAGTATTGTGGTTTAACCCTGGCTAGGAACTAAGTACCACTCACTCACTTCCTCACTCCCCCCACCAGCAGGATCAGGAACAGAACTGGAAGAGTAAAAATATAAATAGAGATGAATGTCTTTTAAATTTTTTTTTTAAGTTTTCAAAGGACCATTTTTAAACATACCTGACAAGATATCCCATGTTCCTTTCATATCTCTGCACTACAATATGATTAGAGATTAGAGAGGGCCATAATTTTACTACATCATCTCTCCTAGCTCAGAGAGTATGTATTGAATGCTTTCACATTAGCAACTCCAAGTCCAACACCATTAAAAGGTTAGTATATAGTATTAAAATTTCATATCTTTATCTCTGAATATTCATATATTCATATGTAATATTTCATTACGTCCAAGCAACAAGCAGAGGCCCTCCAGATGTAGTACCTAAGAGTGGTACAGCATATTACAGGCAATAAACTGCTAAATTTTACACCATCATATGACGTTACTCTTCAAAAATAAATCAGACATTCTCAATACAGTTGAGTTAGAAGTATGTATCTTTCTTAGATTCCTACAATACCATAGTCCCCAGGCAAAGATTTCATGAGAGAAGGAATTTTCCTTGAAAGTGGGCAATTAGCTAAAGGAAAAAGTATCAATTTCTCATCACTTAGCTAGAGTCATGGAAGTTACTGTAATGTCTCATATCTATTTTTCATTTAAGTCTCCAAGTTATTTGCTAAGCGTGAAAAGAAGAAAAAAGGGATGAAACTTAAATCCACTGAGTATAGTATGTCAACGAGAAAGCTTTCACTTGCTGAAAAAACAGGATTAGTACCTCTGAAGAAAAAAAATTGCACCAAAATCCAATTTGTCTGCTAAATAGAGGACTACTACTATCTAAATAAAGAATAATATTTACATTAATCATGTGAACTGCTCACACAATAGAGTGATTTTGTTTAAGGAGATGATGGATGTTGGTTAAATATCTGGGAAAGGTAAATTTACTGTCATGTTACATATGTGTGTGTGAGTGCAAATGCACAT
>VWZG01003875.1:0-29863 GCA_013396735.1 Grallaria varia
TAAATTTTCTTCTACAGATTTTTCTTATGGATTTTTTTACAACTGAATAATCCACTGGATTTAAACGTCCCCAGGTTCTTCTAGATGTAATTGACTGTAATGACTCTGAAGGCAGTTTAATGGTCTGCTGGCTCAAATATGTGCTTTATTTCAGTCTTACATGTATTACACATTCTTAGAAACTGGCTTAACTATTTTTGGTGACTAGTCTTATCTGTTGTTCTCATTATATGTCTGTTTTCAGTTTGAATTATGTTCACATAGTGTGTAGGAAAAGCACTTTTATAGGAGTCTGTAAGTGTAGACAGTATTATTTAGAGAAATTTTTGAGCACAGTATGTAAAGGCTAGACCTTTCACATTTAGAAGGTTTTGGTAGTTCTTAATCCACTTTTTGATGGCCACAGTTCTAAAAGTAGTCATGAGTAGAACTTAATACTGTCATCCTCTCATCCCCTTAGAACCCCCTGAAAAGCTCTTTTAGAGTAGGAAGGTAGCTCAGTGTTAAAAGCAAATACATTCTTTGTTGCTTTAATTAAGCAGACAGGACTGAATTCTTGAAGGTATGTAAATTGTACATTACTCAATTGGTGTGTGCTGCATATATTTTCTTGTGTTACTTTTCATGTGGGCACAAGCTAAGTGACTACTCACAAGTGTCTAGCTCCTCTCATCAGAGATTTTGCAGGTTTTGTGAAACCTATACCAACACTTGAAACTAGACTACTGCTCAACATTAGCATGGATATTTGTGCTATATAAGTATATATATACGTATGGATAATATTTTTGATCTGGTAAGACACAAACTGGCTAATATCTGTCATTTTATTAGCAGTGAGGTCTCACTATGGATTAGAAAACACTTTACTTTTTCTCTTTGTGCTGTTAAGCTGGATTCTTACTCTACATTGAGCTCTACCTGGACAGTCATCATACCTGAACAGCATTCTCTAAGCACAGGGTATTGGTACTTAAATTTTCCGTAGTTCTGATT
The DNA here is from genome assembly GCA_013396735.1 of Grallaria varia. Lineage (NCBI taxonomy): Eukaryota > Metazoa > Chordata > Aves > Passeriformes > Formicariidae > Grallaria > Grallaria varia. The sequence goes on from VWZG01003875.1 coordinate 997, forward strand.
CAAAAATATTTGCCAGTGACACTTTCATTTATTAAGTAGAAGAAATTTTTTATCCTTCTCTGCTGAAATTCACAGCCATTTTTCAAGAAAAGCTTCTATTTTTATCAAGAAAAATTGCTGATGTAAAGGAAGCTTAGGCAATTATGTTGCTCTGTATGTCTTTTTCCCTTTTCTGCTTTTAACTTAGACATCCATTGGGCATTTTTAATAAATTTGTTAGGGCTCTAAATCCACCATGTTCCTGTAAGAGGTGCTCTGGGGAAAGCTTGCATAAGGCAAGGCAGACATGTGAGCTCCATAATTTCTGGTAGTCCTAACAGATGGGTGAGGGGGATGATGGTATGACTGTCCCAATCACAAGAAATGTTTTTGTTGCCACTTTGAGCCCATGAGATGGTTTGGTCATGAGGCACAAGTTCCATGTTGAAATTGGATTTCATTAGTTTTGCTTCAAGAATTTAGTGTTTTGGTTTCATGAACTACATTCTGCATACTCTTCATTTTGCATACTCCACATGTGGTGAGCACTCACATAATTAATTTGCCTTACAGTTGGTTTCCTTGTTCAGTCCTAACAGAAATACCTGAGAAAAAAAGGGTCTTGGGACTGGACATGGAGACTGATAATGTGCTTATGTTCTCTCATCCATATTTCAAAGGGAATGAAATACAGCAAGAGACTATTAGACGTTTCCATGCTCAAGATCCTGTTTATGTCAAAGAAAAGATCACATGCTTAGTACAGTTACACGGTAACTGTGGTTGTCATGTTTTTGTTTTAAGTCCAGAGATTTCTCTGTGTTTTGGCTGTACTTGTGATGAATGTGGTGAAACTATTAATATATTTAAATGCTTTGCTGAACCAGGCCATAGTCATTCATCCTTGAGATCTTCTTTCCAAGTGACCACTTCCTCATTGAAGAAGAGATTTGATTTCTCCTAATTGCCCAGAGAGTCAAATTTATCTATCTATCCCTCCATCCATCCTACAGCACTGACACCTGTGGAGGTGGAGTGGAGAGAGTATTTGAGGGAGGATAGTTGTACACTTAATTTGTCTAAAGCTCGGTTTCCTTTTACATCCTGAAATTTCTCCACCCTTCATTTGCTTGTTAGAGAGAGATTGCTTATTAAAGAAAAAGTAAGGTTACCTTCTGAGTGTATGCCAGTTCATACTTGAGAAACCCACAAGATGGAATTCTAAGTTTATCACCTAAATTTACTTTCATTGTGGCTTGATAATACGGCCTGTTTTTTGACAGTGTTACACTGAGTAAACCTCTTAGGCTTCCAAAATGAAGTAAAAAAAAAACTAATTATATCTTGTGGAGCACAAACAACACAGGCATTCATATGTAAGAGAACTGATTGCTTGAAGAGACTAGGAAGCAAAAGAAAATTATTTCAGCTTATTTTATAGGTGGGAATATGGGAACAGAAGGTTCATTTTGAAACTTTTCCCAATCTAAATCATTAAGGTACAAAATAAGAGGGTGTATTAAACCAAAGTATGGTAACATCTGTAATATTTTTCAAGGAATTAAACATTTACTCTTCCTTGAAAAGCTATTACATTTGTTTATCAGCACAGGAAAGGAGACTACATGACAGCAAAATGCTTTTCTGTACTGCATGCATTGCTAGTAACTTCATATCAACTCAGAGTTGCAGGATTGAATTGTATAAAAGTAGTTGAGAGATTCAAGACTTCTCTGAAAGTACTACCTAGTAGTTAGAGTGAAGATAGAGTTTTAATGCAACTCAGTGTTTTCTTGAAATTAGAATGTTCATCTTGGTTTTACAGATCATAAACCAAGGCATGGAGATAAGAGATAACTTGTCCAAAGATACCTGAGAAAGTTGTTCAGGGCAAGGGAGTGGAATGAAGTTAAGTTTCATGGCCAAACACAAACTTTCACCTGAAAGGTTGTCTATATTATAAATGCAAAAGAAATAATCCACACAGTCTTCTATGAAGCCGTTAGTTCTCTCTGCACCAGAATATGTATGATTGGTGATATTTTAACCTATAGCAGAGATTGAAACAAAAGCTAGTGCTGTGACACTTCATTTTGCCAGTAATGCTGTGAAAGGCCCAGCACATATAAGAGTGTAATTGAAAAGATGAACTTGAGCATGGGTGGATTAATTTTATCGATATTTATATTGTAATTGAACATACTTTCTAGTAATGAATAACAGCTATGGTTCGTGATTTCAGATTATTAAATATAAATGTTGGCTTTAAGTCTATTTTAAAGAATAATAATTTAATGGACAACTTATTGTCCTTGACTGTCTAAATGTATATATATAGCCTGTAACTTTTAACACAGAGGGGGAGTATAATAATTAATAAAAGCTAAATCATATTTTTTTCAGTGCAAATAATTTTGATTGTAAAACTTTCAGGCATGGTATGGTAGGGTGCTGGAGGCACGATAGTAGCCAGAAGTCATAAATGAACCTGTGTGTTGTGTCTTCACAGCACAGAAAGATGTATGATGGCAAGTCTGCTCCTGTCTGATTTATTTGAAGGTAGTAGAGAGCTGGAACCTATGATAAAGAAAATTGCGTACATAATCACTTGCTACAGAGATGTACTTATCCTAATGATTTGTGTTGCTGTGCAGCTACATAAGACAGAAGTACAGAGTTAAGTGTGAATGTCCTATGTAATGATCTAGCCTTCTGGTATAAAGTGGCATGTAAGTAAATATTTAATGAGTTATATTTAACTGGAACTGTCTGGTGAGACTATCATATTCTATTATGCTTCATCAGGAACACAGGGACCTTTTCTGAAAACAAGCCATTTTGTACTTCCAGGGGGTATTTCATATCTTATACTCGTTTTTTGTTCAGTTGAAGCCTGTGAATATCCCATATAGGAATTTGTTTGAAGTGCTTTTGAAAAGGAAGGTTGTGTAATACCAGTGACCTAGATGGCGTGTAGATGCTGAGTATTTTCATTTGTTTCTCTTGTCCAGAGTATTGAGACAGGAAGCATTCTTAGAATTATTTTTAGATTTTGAAAAGTCAACCTTGATTTTTTCATGTAACAGTAATCCCTTGGCTAGCCCTGAAAGCAATATTGTTTACTCTTTGATAGTGCCATATGCTTGAAATTTTTTTGTTTCATTTTGTATGCCTGTGTTTTTTTAAAATACAGTACTCAGAAACTTCAGTTTATATTGGCTTTTCATACATTAACTGTTTGAGTATAGAAGAAAGTGCTACCTGGTGTATTCATGATTCTTCTCATTGTGTGTCTAAATCATAGTAAGTGGTTTGATTTATTGCAGTCTAGACTCCATGTGTAAAAGAGCATGTGTACAGGACTGCTCTCTTGCTCCATAACTGCATTGCTTTTATGACGTCACATTTGCTGTGACAGAAAGGTGGCTGAGCAATTAGAAGTCAGTGATTCCGGTGTCCTTCTTAGCTTATATCTTGCTTATTTTCCATTTGAGCAGTCAGCTGAGGAGTGAGCTATTGCTCCCAATGCATCTTTATACCTATGTCATGGCTCTGATGCTGTTTTAGTTGATGTGTTCCTCTTTCTAAAAATAAAGAGATACTGAGTGTATCAGTGTGTTTCTGTAACACCTACCCTTGCTCCTCATTCCATTTACAGCATTAAAATCTGAGAAACTTCCACAGAGATGATGTCCTAACCATGCATAGGCTGCTGCATTACTGAATCTTACCATCTTTTATTTTACCACACAAATGAACTGCGCTATATAGAGGGTAAGCAGTTTCAAGTTCTGCATCTTTGTAAGGTAAAAATATCCTTAATTAAGTGTTTGGTTACTTGTGACACTAAGTTAATATTTGTAAAACATACTGGGATTGATAAATGTGAGAATATGTGGAGTTTTTGTTTGTTGTTGCTGCTGTCTGAGTAGTGACTGATGGTTTCAAGTAAGGGAATTGTGTTCTTTGTGCTAAACATAAGCTTTTCACTATCTTAGCCATATCGTCATGCAATACTATTTGCTATTTCCAAATAATATGCTAGCCAGTGTTTAACTGTACTCCTTTCATCAGTGAAAATCTGAGGCTTTTCAGCTTATCTCTTCTGAGCTATCTTCATGTGAATTTTTTGTTACTGTCAAAACTTAGAATAAGCCAAATGCACAAACTGTTATAAAAATGGAAGAATAAAAATCTCTTGTGACTCAACAAAACTGCTATGGAAAAGTTACTTAATATGAGTTTTACTTAGCCAGAACATTCTGAGCGTCTGCTAATGTTTATGAAAACCTGACTGTGGATACTGAAACTGTGGATTACTCACATACAGATATAAAGAAAAAAAACCCCAACCAAACAACAAAATAGCTCAGTATTAGTTACACAGAGGAACAACTGTAAAATCACAGAAGTTGGATCAATATACCATCACCTTCATTATTGTGATTCTAATTATATTTACCATTTTAATAAATCTGTAAGTCACAAAATGGGAAGTGACCAAGTGTTGTCAGCACAAATAGTATCATTGAGATGGCCACTCACAAATTGAGAATATCTAGGTAGGCACAGGAAAAGAAGAAAGGAAAGGACAGGTCAGTCAGAAGGGCTGAGTGTCCCATGGAGTACCTCAATCACAGCATTGCCAGATGGTCAAGAGAGGTGATTGTCCCTCTCTACTCTGCCCTGGTGTGGTCTCACCTGAAGGACTGTGTGCAGTTTTGGGCACTGCAATGTAAAGATATAAAGCTCTTAAAGAGCGTCCAGAGGAGGGCAACAAGGATGGTGAAGGGTCTGGAGGGGAAGCTGTGTGAAGAGCAGCTGAGGGCACTTGGTCTGTTCATCCTGGAGGAGGCTGAGGGGAGACCTCATTGCAGTTACAACTTCCTCATGATGGGAAGAGGAGGGGCTGTCACTGGTCTCTTCTCTGTGGTGACCAGTGACAAGACCTGAGAGAATGGCCTGAAGTTGTGTTAGGAGAGGTTTAGGTTGGATGTTAGGAAAAGGTTCTTCACCCAGGGAAGTGGGGTGGTTGGGCGCTGACAAAGGCGCCCCAGGGAAACGGTCAGAGCACCAACCCTGACAGACTTCAAGATGTGTTTGGACAATGTTCTCAGGTTCACTTGGTGTGATTCTTAGGGTGTCCTCTGCAGGACTTGGAGTTGGACTTTGATGATCCTTGTGGGTCCCTTCCAACTCAGCATATTCTGTGATTCTGCAATTGTAGAAGGAAAGTTAACGCTCAAGGTTTTCTGTTTGTGTTCCACCTCCCCAGCCAGTACCTGTGTTGTCTGCTGGGGAGGCTTCTCTTCTGTAGGAATATTACAAACGGCCCCACTGTTGGCCTCTAAAGCACTTCAAAGCAGGGCATAGTAGGAAAGCTCCTTTAAGTTACAAGTAAGGATAATTTGTCTACTTATGTTGCATTTGCTTTAAATGTTAGGAGATTGGGGATAGTAATTAAAAGATACATGGAGGCATGTAAAGTTAAAGATGTTCTTCATATTCTGGAAGCTACTTTATAGTGGAAGTGCCTTTTTTTTCACCAAGTTTATTGAATTTATTGCCATTTTGGCTTTGTTAAGAGCAGACTGGGTGGGCGTTTTGCAATGTGAACTCTTTCCAAAGCACTGGCAAAGATTTACAGTAAATCCAGCCGAGTTTCCCTGAGGGTTTGAGCTGAAATTCTGACTTTTATGTGAAATTAGGCATGGTTACAAGGCAAGAATTATTTGAAGTTTTTGTGAAGCATGGTACTGACAGAACAGGCAACAGGGATGCAAATCGTTGTCATGTATTTTCTCTTTGTTAGTCAAAAATGTGTCCAGGATACAAAAGGTTCTTACTTATGTGACTTGAAGGGACATAGAAAGATAGCTTTTATATCTTTAAAATAAAAAACAACACCCCTGGAAATTCTTGGTGCAAGTCTCCCTTGTCTGAGTATTTCCTTCCCAAAAAACACTTCCCCCTTTTTTCTAAATACCCAAAGCGTCATAGAATTATTCCGTATATTTCAACCAGACTATGTTTTGGGGTTTGGTTATGTTTTTGGTTTTTTTCCTGTTCAATTGTATTTTTGTAATTCTCTGAAATACTTTAGCAAATGTATTCTGTGATGTGGCAAGGACCAAAAGTACTTAAAATGACCCATCACCACACGACTTCCCCCCCCACCTCCCCCCAACTCAAAATTGTGCTATGCTTTGGAAATAACCATGTATTTGACGTATTTTGTTTGATGCATGATTGGAGAAAACAGTACAAAAAATTCTGGCACTTACCCATCTACTCTTGAGTCTTCTTCATGGTTCCTGCTGAATTAATCACTTGCTGCTGACAAGGTTAGCAGCACTGGATGGCTAGAGGGAAATGAAAGATAGAGGAACGCAATCACTGACGTCAGTCTCTCCACGTGGCAGTCCTTTTATTTTCATTTCCTGTCTTGCATCATATCCTGTCTGCCTGTGGAAAATAATGTAGTTGTACGGTACAAACTGCAGAGAACTGATTCTTCATGGATATGCCTGTTCTAATTTTATGAAAGATTTTAGGTGTTTTCAGATGCATAGAAAATGATAAAACATAGAAACTGAAATTGTGTTAAAAATGCAATGGATTCAATATGAATATGACCTTATGTAGGTATATTCACTTAGTCTGTAATAAAAACAGGATCATAATTTGGAAGTGGGGATTACTTGCGGCGAAGAAATCAGCGTGTATCTTAGTCTTACCCCAGTAGCTCTCCCAGTCGTTGCACCAAGAAGGTGCATTCATCTTCTGAGGACTAGTGCTTTTGAAGTAGGTTTTTCTGTTACAAAGTAGACTGTTCCAGAATAGTGTGTGTTTGTTTTTACCCAAATGGAAATAGAACTACTCTTTAATGTTTACCCAGATTAAATGCCTTTACAGTGTGCTGACAGTTTTGGTAATTGGACTCAGTTTCTGAGGAGAGCAGTGTTTACACAGAGACTTTTGTTTCTTAGGTATGGTCAAGATTGGCAGTAGCTAAAAATCTGTATCTAAAGTTTGCTAATTGTTTTGGTTGAAGTAAGCCATTGCTTACTCATTCTTATTGGGAATGTCTCCTGAAACTGCTAACAAGTGAATTTTATTGCTTAAAATCTTTTTTGGATTGTTTCAGCAAAAGTCAAGGATAGGATAGATTTGAAGACATGTATCAGCATCTGACGATCTGAATTGATGCTAGTTCTCTCAGCCTTTTGTTTTGCAGACCTTAAAGGTATTCCCCTGGAAAGAAAAAAGATAGACTTTTCTGCTGTTTACTCTGGGATTTTTGTACTAGCGTTGTTGTTGTTGGAGGGAGGGTGGATTTGTGTCTGTGTGGTTGCTTTGGTTTGTTTCTTTAATGTGTGGTGTTCATTCTGGAAATCTGCAGTTGCTACAGGGAGAGAGAATATGTTTGACTTGAGCAAGATACAAAGACTGAGTATGTTCTGTATAAACCAGTGGATGTGAATGCTCAGTCCAAAAATTCTCTTAAAATTAAGACTGTTTATAAGTCAATTGACATGATGACTGGCAAACTGTAGGAGGGCAAGAGACAGCTGATTGCCTTTCAGCAAGAGCTGCTGAACTTGAAGTGTGTAAAAGAGAGAGCATCCACTAAGAAGTAGTGAATGAATATTTACAGCCCCATCATAAGTGTTTGGGAGAGGGCTGTGAGAAGTGTCTGATTACTACCTCAAAGAGAAGGAAGAAACAGTATAAGGAAAGTCAGTGTGGGATGTGAACCTGAGTTCAGGTGGGATCCACACTGTGCTTTCAGGGAAGGAAAGTGTTAAGAAAGGCTTTGTCCCAGATGGAATGTTGTACCTGGTGTTGAAAGTGCACAGCAATTCCCAACGTCCACAGCTTCCGGGCTAGGTCACTATTAGAAAATTTCTGCCTAAAATGTTTTGAGTTTTGTGTTCTTTCTAATGTCTTAGCTCCCATACGGAAACCAAATGTTACAATATTCTTTGATTACACTGCTTCAAGATTAGGTACCAGGAGGAACATTTTGAAGTCTTTACAAAAACCTCTATTTTGTTTCTGAAAAATCTGAAAAACTCCTGAAATGCAGGAGCAGGGAGTGTAGAGGGAAAAGACAGCTTAAAAATGACAGTAAAAATAGAATCTGTACACACTTGAATCTCTCATAGTGTTTTTTGGTTAACTAACTGCAGGATAAATTATAAGAAAAATGAATTCGTTAAACTGGGAGTTGCTGTTATTAACATCATAAAAGTATTAAAAATAGAACTCACAGCAAACAGGATGTCTGGTCATAACAGTGCAGCTTCGGTTGCCTGGTATTTATGCACTTGACCTTCTGTGCTGACATTGGAGAGCAATGAGGAGCCTCATGACTGTGAATAAAAGTCCCATTTAATCTGCTCACACCAGTGTGGTGGCTCCTAGAAGAAATGGGTAGCATCTAAAGAGTAATGCAGAGATATGAGTTAGTACCTCCAGCGAACAATATGTGCGCTGTTCGCCCTCTGTGGGTGACATATCCTTTTTGTAAAGCTGTAGTCTTACCTGGAGTTGTGGCCAGTGGAGTTTTGTAATTTCTTTTTAATATTAGTGGGATTTTTTTCTGATACTAAATTTGGAAGTAGACTGTTGGAAGTATGGAGACTTTATTCCAAGTTTCTGAACTACTTGTATTAAATGAATTAACAAACCAATAGTTTTGGGAGATGGGCTGTGCTACCTTGTCAAAAGTAGACAGTGATCATTCAGTGCATCATGCATTCCTCATTGACCTCGGAACTATTAAGAAAATGCCTTCTTTAACATCATAGGCAAACAGACATGCCTGCAGCTTGAAGCTTGGACTAGACAGCACTGACACTCCAGCACAGAGAATAATTTGTGTTCACAATCCCTGCCTATTGTGTGATGGCAGACAAGAGAGTCAGGCTGGCTCCCAAGAACTGGAGCACACCGGGCTCTCCTTACTGCTATACGCAAATGTATTATTTGTATTCATGTTGTTGTGAAATGTGGTCAGCTGTACCTACTGCACTTAGGTAAAATTAATCTTCTCTGTTGTGTCCTTTTCTATTGCTCTCAAAATTTGCCTCTCTTTCAACTGAAAAGCAGACTGCCTCAAAGTTTTCAGCAGCAAATGCTGAATAGCAAAATACAAGGTAAAAAGTATCTAGGAATTGATACAAATGTTTAAACATTTTGAAAATAGCGGTAGCAGGTTTGCGGAAAAAAGAGGCTAAAGACTCAAAAGCCCTAAAAAAAAGGCTATTCTTTTTCAGTCTTTGAAAGAAACAGGCTGTTTCAAACTCAGCATATCTCAGTATATACATACTTTTTCTTAATGTTCAGGTCACTGCTTCTGAATAATCTATTTGGCCTTACTTTAAGAACTCCTAAAACTGTATGTAGTACCTATGAATGTGTATGCAGTTTCTATGAATATTACATAAAATTGTTTACTAGGTAAGTTACCTTGGTAAATAGATGATAGGGCTCAGAAATTCCCTTAGTCCTGTGCTGTGGAACAGTTGAATGTCAGTAGTAGAAAAGACACACCTTAGAGCATGAGTATGGTTGCCACGAATGGGTTTCCTGGAGAGAGAAAGAAGGGAAGGGTGGGAAGAAGGCATTTCTGTTACTTTGTATCGATCTGGTTCTAATTTTGTGATGATTCACTGAGGATTTCTAATTTTCTGATGATTCACTGAGGTTAGTAAATCTGTACATAGAGATCTTCAGTTTGGCTCACTGCCAAGTTTGTAGGTTTCTGTTTGTGCCCTAATTTCTGATTTTAATTGATTTTCCTTTTAAAGGCAGACATTTGCTTGCAGCATCAGAAATTCTATTGTGTATCAACATATCTATTAATGACGTTTGAGATTAAAGTTATTTGAAATAGGTATTTCTGACTTATGTCTCAAAGTCTTTTTGCCAAGCCATTTGTTTACTGAACTTTTGAAAAGCGGGATATAATTTTCAATTAACCGAAGGAACGTAAACCACTCAAATACCACACCCAGCCTGCTTAGGAGGAAAGTATTTTTTTGTGCCCACATGCCCCTGAATAGTTAAGGGGTAGGTTTTGGGTTGGTGTCAGTTTATGTTGGAAAAATTCAAGTCTGAAGCTATTGCTTGAAGAAGACAAAATGTTGTAGGTGAAAGCAAAATGCTGGGAGAACATATAGTACAAAAAGTGTAGCTTTCTTCAAGAAATGTAACTATATTGGTGGTATTGGATTGGCAGAAAAGCTCTTGTCAAGTTTTACTGTCCTCTCAGACCGGGAGAAGCTTTCTCTGAAATCTTACTTATGTTCTTGAAGAGGGTACACTGTGTATGTGTGTGTATATATGATTTGGCTTTCTCCCCTTTTCTTTCCCCAAATGTGGTGTGCTTTAAGAAATGTGGTTGTACATTTTTAATTGGTTTCCTTATAACTCTATTTCTTTTAGTCTGAAAGAAGTGGTTTTAAAAGGAAATTGGACAGTTCTACTTTTACCTTATTGGGAAAGCATGATTAATTCCTGCGAAGTCCTGGTTGTCCTCAAGAATCATGTAATCTTCTGTGCCATCTATGTCAGCAAAGTTACCTAGGCTTGAGTAAGACCACACACGTATTTGTCTCTGTGACAGCGGAGAAAGTGGATTTAGTTCTGAAAAGGTAGGTTGGTCTACAGCAAATGTACTCAACACCCACAGAAGGCTTCCTTCCTCCCCACCTGATGTGCTTGCCAGCTGTCCCTGCTCCCTGATTGTTGAGGTTCATATGCCTGGGTGTGGGCAGAGTTTCACTTACAACCTGGTTGCTCCTTCTGGGAAGGTATTCTAGGGGTGCAGCAAGCTTTTCATGAGAGTGTGGGGAGGTGTCCCACAGCTCAGATGGTTTGAAGGTTAATCATTGTGTAGAAGGCCAGGTCCTTAAGTGCATGAGTCTGCGTTGAATGTGTGGGCATCATCTGCATTTCTCCCTGCTCTGAAGCCTTCCAAGAGCCATCCTGCCATGATGTCCTCACCTGATCCCTTCCGCTGTGAAGTAACATAGTATTTCTTCAGAGGAGGCTCTGCCAGTATTGTGCAAGCATACAGTATGTTGAAGCTCCTCACAGCTAATGCTAAAAGACTGAAGCCAGAAGCCTTTTAAATATGTCCCTGTGTTACCAGTTTATACCAATTTACAGTGAAAATCCACAAATACTGAGTTGTCAATTGACAGTACATTATTGGTGGTAGGTTTTTGTAGGAAATTAGCAGACACTCCTCTACCATGGATTGATAGTAACTTGGTTATGTTTTAATGGGCTGCTTGGCCCACTCCTTCTGCTTAAATGTCAGTAGATACATATTTTGTTTCTAAATTGTAACCTTTATGGAAAAGAAAAAAAAAAAGAGGGTGAATAAAATCATAAGCGCTAATCTTATTCAAAGTTGAAAAAAGTCTTGGTTTCTGAGTCAGAAACTCAATCTTCACTTTTCATTTTTGTGTGTACCAAGGGTCTATTTGAAGGAACACAAAGCAGAGGCTATTGCATTCTTCTGTGAAGCTGAGTGCATAAAAAAAGTAAAAGCCGATTTCCTAGCCCGAACCTTTTATTGGTCAATCAGACATTTAAATATTGGTCTTGTTTCAAGTGTAGGCAACACTGTTCTGTGTTGATGTGCTGTATTCAGTCCTTAAACAAGTTCTTCACAGGCATGTGATTCCCATGGTCACAGTAGTCTGCAGTTTTTCAAGAGGGGTAAAAGACAGAAGGGGAGCTCGGATTTAGCTTAAATTAGTGCATATTTTTACAAAAGTGATGCACACACAATTGTTTTTCTGGGAATACAGCCAGTGGATTAATGTTTGCAGATCTGGTCTTTTAAGTTATTTTTTTGTTGTTTCAAGTTTACTTTTGAGTTCAGAGTTTAAACTTGAGGACCTGAGTAAAGCATGTAGTGGCCATCAGCTTGATGGAGAATTCACTCTGTTGTGAATGAAGCATTTTTGTTTAGTCCCATGTCACATTTAACTGTAGTGATTCCATGCTTTATAAGCTATGTAATCAAGCTAGAATACAGTGCTTCATCTGACAAAAAGCCACCTGTACTCTTGAAATAAATTGACACTAGTTTAAAGCAAATATCACTGCATATATTTTCCCTTATGAAACTGTGAACTGGTATAAATTTTGTGTAACCTAAAAAGTGCAATTGCACTGTACTGATGTGAAACTACATAGAACTTGGTGCTCAACATCAACTTACGGAGAAGCTCAATAGTCTTATGATTGTTTTAGTTCACCTATGTAAATATTTGTACAGCAATGGCCTGACAAATAATCATCTATTTGAAAAGGTCATTGAAGAGTAATTTAAATGTTCAAATGCATTAGCTATTGTTTTACTTTTTTAGAGAAATTCAGCTGCATAAACAGGAAGGTGACTGAGCTTCTCCAGTATCAATGCACGTTCAGTGTTTGTGCCTTTCAAATTACAGGGGGTTGATGTAAGCAATGTAAATCATTATGAAACCATGTACAGCATGTGTAGATAGCATGGTGGAATCCAGCAGTGTCTGAATCTTCTTCCACAGGGCAGAAATACCACTTCATTTGGAAACATTAGAAAGCTCAGCTTAGAGGCATTATTGAAGGATGATTTGTCCAGCCACATCAGTATGCTAAAGAATAGGTATGTTTGTGACTTGCATTACTTTTCTTAGTTCTTTACAGGTATGGACTGTATTTTGCTTCACAGAGGAAAAACTTAGTGTAAAGGTGTTTTTTAGCAAGTTTTTTCCTGCCAGCTATTGTTGAGACAATGACTCAGAGTTCTTTTACCATCTGTTGTTTTGTCATGACTGTTGTTATTTACAGTGAAGGAACTTTCTGGGGTGTCCTGGAGGTTTCCTGGGACTTTACCTTTTCCAGATGAAACAGTGCAGCTCTGTGTAAGCTTGGGAGGGGAAACTGTGGGGCTTCTGTATCCGTAGCTGGATGATGGTCCTCAGTGAAGTAAGTAGCTCTGTGTAAGAGTCTTGTGAGGCTTCCCATTCCAAGTGGGGGATTTGTGTGAATGGTCTCACAGATCCTTTTTGCAAATTTCTCTGGTGACGCTTTCCCACTGACTGCTAGCCAACATATTTTACCCAACTCATGGGAAATGAAGTCAGATATCTAAGAGGACCTACTTTCTCTAAAACTGTAATGCATGTTGTCATTAGTGTTTCTTTTTTTAATCTGAACTAGTACAATCTCATTTGTGTATTACCAGTGAGGTAGGTTTCAGGGTTTTCATTCACCGTTTTTTATTTGTTTGTTTTTTACTTATTATTAGAAAAATTTGCATTATTTCAGCAGTATCCTTGTTACTCAGGGTGGGATATTCGAGTTCTCTTCTTTTAAGCTGCTGAATACTAACTTCTAGTTTATTTTCCACATTCTGTATTCCTCTCTTTTTCAGGGAGGGTGACATTTAATGCACAATACAGAACTTCAAGGCATGATCTTACAGACCCTGGAGCTTGTCTGTGTTTAGGCTAGGCTGAATTCTTTAGCCTTAAAGTCCTCCAGGGCATAGAAATATGAATAGCTGGTAGCTTGTGCGTCAGTGGAATTGAGAAGTTACCCTAGTGCCATTTTTTCTCTCCTTTCTGCTAACGCCCAGGCACTGGCCTACCTCACACTTCTCCTAACACTGGTACCAGAGAAGAGGTTAGATCTGAAAACTGAGTCCTCCATCACTACAAGGGCAACTGCAAGCTCAGTTATACCTACTTTTTTATCTAAATTACATGTCATTTTGTCTTACCCTTTGCCCTTTTCCTTAATTATAATTTCCTACAATGATATATTAGCTTCAAGGACATTCCCATCCAATTTCAGAGGTGAGGAAGAAAGCTGATCAGCTCCCAGGAAATTCCTTAGACAACTGCAGGTGTTGGACTTGTGATATTGTGGTATTAATAGTTGCTCTTCAGGGATTTCATGGATGCTGTCTTTCATCTCCTAAAAGGATCAAGGTTATTTTAGTCTTGTTTCCTATCACATATCCTCACATAAAGCTAATTTTAGTGTATATGTGTTTACTCCCATGTTTTTTCTAATGACTCTGCTTATTTTAATCAAGTATGACGGAAAGACAGATGTCAAAGACAACTAAAGCAGTAAATACTAACCAGGTAGAGGAAGGAGAGTCAGTTAATCATGCCACTGGAACATTGAGAGGTGTAGAACTGGACACAGGACTCCAGGTGCAGCCTCACCAGTGCTGAGCACATGGGAAGAATCCCTTCCCTGGTCCTGCTGGCCACACTATTCCTGATACAGGCCAGGATGCCTTTGGCCTTCTTGCCCACCTGGGCAGGCACACTGCTGGCTCATGTTCAGCCTGTTGTCAGTCAGTACCCCCAGGTCCCTTTCTGCCTGTCTGGTCTGCAGCCACTCTGTCCCCAGCCTGTAGTTCTCCATGGGGTTGTTATGGCCAAAGTGCAGGACCTGGCACTTGGTTTTGTTGAACTGTTGAATCAGCCCAACCTATCTAGCCTGTTCAGGTCCCTCTGCAGAGCCCTCTTAGCCTCCAGCAGTTGACACTTCCCCACAACTTGGTGTCATCTGCAAATTTGCTGATGTTGGACTTAATCCAGTGGTCCAGATCATCAGTAAAGATACTAAACAGGGCTGATCCCTGGGGGACACCACTAGTGTTTGGATGCCAACTGGATGCTGCCCCATTCACCAGCACTCTCTGGGCCCGACCATCCAGCCAGTTCTTAACCCAGCAGAGGATGCCCCTGTCCAAGCCATGGGCTGGCAGCTTTTCCAGGAGTGAGTTATGGGAGATGGTGTCAAAGGCTTTGCAAAAGTCCAGATAGACTACATCCACAACCCTCCCTTCATCCACTGGGTCACCCAGTCATAAAAAGAGATGAGATTTGTCAGTCAGGACCTGCCATTCCTACATCTGTTCTGGCTTGGTCTGAACCTCTGTCCGTCCTGTAGATGCTGCGTGATCACACTCAAGATGATCTGCTCCATAACCTCACTGGGCACTGAGATCGGGCTAACATGCCTCTAGTTTTTCCCACATTCTCCTTCTGGCCCTTCTTGTGGATCAGCGTCACATTGGCCACCTTCCAGTCATCTGGAACCTCCCTGGTGAGCCAGGACTGATGTTAAATGATGGAGGGTGGCTTGCTTAGCTCTTTGGCCAGCTCCCTCGTCACCCTAGGATGGATCCCATCTCGTCCCATAGTCTTGTGAGGATCCAAGTGGCTCATCAGGTCACTGTTTCCTCCTGGATTACAGGGATGCTGTTCACCTCCCTGTCCCTGTCTACCAGCTCAGAAGGCCACTTGTCCTGAGGATGACCTGTCTTACTGTTGAAAACTGAAGCAAAGAACGTGTTAAGTACCTCAGCCTTTTCCTCATCTCTGGTAGCTGTGTTCCCTCTCATGTCAAACAAAGAATGGAGGTTTTCCTTGTACCTCCTTTTGCAGTTAATGTATTTATAAAAACAATTTTTGCTATCCTTAACAGACAGTGGCACATGAAGCAGATTCTGTTTGATTTTGTGCACAGCCTTAAAGGATATAAAAATCTTCATGCTCATGCTTGATAATTGCATTAACTTTCTTTGAGGATTATTCTTGTGTTGATTCACATATTTCTCTGGCATCAGATGGGTAAGAAAGAAAATACTTTCTCTCTAAGTATTTTGTAAGGTACATATATGCATGACACGGCCCGGGAGGAAGAAAGGGTTCGCCCACGGAGTTGAGGTAGCAGAAAGTGGACCTTTATTGACGGATTGCACCAGCTTATATAGGGCCTGGGGAAAAGGTGCTGGAAGGGAGGCGGAGCTTGGGCAGAGCATACAAACAAGGGACATATAAGGGCAAAAAGGGGATGGTTCAACCAAGAGTAGGAGGGATTAACCATATGTGGGATAACCAAATAAGGTAACACTGCAATGCAGCAACAGGGAACCAATCAGGGAAAAGGGATAACAAGGGGTACAGAACCATGCAATTTTTCTTAAAAATGGGTAAAACATAATTTAACAACCACAGACTCTTAACTCAATAGCAAAGGAACTCCAACACTCATATAAAGATGGCATAAATGCGTTCCCTGGGTGTTTCACAGGCCTCCTCTCGTGCGTCGTTCTCTTTTTTCCACTTCTTGTACGTGCTTCGTTCACAGCCCCCGACATATGCATATGGGTGGTATGTGCCTACATTCGTCATAACTGTGGAAGTTTTTGCTCTCAGTTTTCCAGTGGCCCATCTCTGGCTATCATGGCTGTTGCAGCTGTCAGCAAGAGTAGATCAGTGACCATTTAAGTAAGCTGAAATCATTCCGTTATGTGCCCCTGTCAGTATTTTCCATGTTTTCAAACTTTCAGAATTGTCAGACCTTACAGGCTGTTTTTCCAAGAGTATGAATGTTCCTTCCAGGTTTTCTTACAGAACTTGGAGAAAAAAGTTGTTGGATTACCTTCCCTCAGCCCTCACTGTGGTTTTCCATGATATGAACCTTAAGCTTATTATGCAAACAGCAGAGAATAGAAAAAAAAAAGGAAGAAATATCAGAAGGAAGGTGTTATGCCTCATCTTACCCAATCCTTTCATTCTCTGAGGTTTTGATAGGCCCAGGGAACTTAACAAAGATTTGGGGTTTGCAGTCATGATCTAGCCCTCTGTTTCTGTTGCCCTTTTTCTTTTGTTCTCTTTAATATTTTGTCTCTCTGCCTCTCTGTCCTAATATTCTTCTTCTTTGTAATAGGCATATAAGATGTGAAGAATGGCTGCTTTAAATCAATCCTTGCATTCATCACTAAAGCACCCTGTAGTGATGTCAGCTGGCAGATTCAGAGTACAGTATGTTTTATTGCTTTGCAGGCCAAAAGGTCATGCAGTGATGGTGATCTTGTTTCATTTTACACCTAATATACACCATTATCTGTCTCCCAGCTGATGAAGGTGACTCCTTCAAAGACCAAGCTCAGCTTTCTAAAGCCATTGAGGAAAAAAAAGAGGCTATAGATGAATCCCTTTCTTGCAAATGAGGGAATACAGTGCTTCTGCTGTAATACAGGAAGAACCTTCGTAATGCCTGCTGCTGTTGTACAGCATCTGTAGCTGCATCTGTTTTGGAGAGCTATTACACATGGTGGTGCAAGACATCATGCATTGGAAGGTTTCCAGCTTTGACCATGTAGTTTGGCAATATTTTCTGAATCACAAAGAGTGTAGTGTAATAGTCTGTAAAAGTAAAATACATAGAAGAAAATCAATCTTTAGCCTGAAATTTAAAATAACCAGATATAGTTACTCAATTCCTGTTAAATCTGCTTAAACAATTGCAGAATAGTTTGATCTCTGGTGTAGATTATGAGATAAGGCTGAACCATGAAGAGAACCACCGGGTAAATGAAAAGTAAAACAAACAACTTTTTTTTTGGTGTCTGTAAAATTCAATGATTGGGTATTACTTTGTGATCTTAAAAGTCAGACAGTGCCAGTGTATTTGCTGTTGAGAAGTGTATGCCCTTCCTCACTCTGCTTTGCAGAGAAATGCTTAAAATTTGTGTTGATCAGATCTGAAGAATTTTTTTTTCTTCAAAGTTGCAATCTAATATGAGAGAATCTGGCTTGTATATTTGCTCTTAAATTTCACAGTGAATCTGTTTCACTGAAAAGATAAACTTTAGTGTAGGCAATGTTGATATAAACCTTTCTTAATTTCTGAAAAATTTCAGCAGGAAAAATGAAATTTTACAGTGCCCATTAAGACTTCTCACAACGTACCCTTGAGCAGTGCGCCCAGTTCACAACGTCTTAAGCATATTAGTTTTGGATTGATTATAGCAAACAAATGTATGCTGGGTAGCATTGCCCAGGCTGACAGCAGTAGCAGTGGTGTCAGTGCTCCCCTTTTTCTTTCAGGTAATTCAAAATCATTCACACACTGAGAATTGGTAGGAGCTGAATGCAGTGCAGAGCTGAGCCTATAGAATAGCTATAAACTTTTCTACAGTGAAGCAGAGGTTTCCTAAGAGGGAAGAGAAGGCAGAAAATGCAGATGTCCATTTATGTATTTTGTAGAAGTGGCTTTAAAAAGTGTCTGCTGTATCCATTTTCCCAGTAACACTGATTTCAGCACTGAAAGGGATTTGGGGTTATATACACTGTCTCTTAAGCTCAAGGAACATAGTATCTTGAGATAAAATGCAGTGCTTAGGAGTTGCATGGTCTTCTCATTATTCCTTTATCTTTCATGCAAAGAACAGTCTTTGTTAATTTTAGCTCCTTTCATGATTCTTTGGCTTCTCTGGCAGCTTTTTTTGGCATTTAGGCTTACTCTTTATTTGCTTTATATAAATATCTTGAATATGGCTAAAGAGTCTGTTTGAGGTGTGGTCTGAACATTATCTGATGCATTTAGACAACAAAACTCTTTGTTTTACCCTGAAGCAGTGCTTCAGTTGTCTACCAAAACTTCATAGTCCAGTTGCAAGATCTCAGGGACTTTTATGTTCAGCAGAAAAGTCTTAACTTCACACATCTCTTCTACTGCAATTGACAGACAGCCAGCTCTGTAGTAGAATTTGACATGTTCACAGAAGAATGTCATCACTGTGAGATGTGTGAAATGTGTCAGCTTTTGTCCACCCTTTAAGTTGGGATATAAATAAAACAGCACCTAATTCATATTGTAGGAGGGATTTAAAGAACCAGTGTGGTGCTACTCTGCTCAAGTATGGTCAGGATATGTTTTGAAAAGTAAAGTTCAGATCAGAAACCTGTGGTGAAAATGTCAAAATTTTTGCCAAGTATGTTGGTTTAGGACTTGTGATTTAGACAGAACCTACTGGGTTGTGTGGATGGGTGCAGAAATGACAATAAGTGGAAAAACTCATGAAAAAAATTATACTTCAATTCTGGTGGTATCCAACAGGATGAGATGAGAGCTTCCTTGTGGTCTCAGTGATGGCCTGAGCTGAAATAAGGCAGTGATGTTTGCAGTAGTGGTGTCCAGGGGTCTGCATCTGAATGCGTTATTTGGGGGTGTTCTCCTGAGGGGTGTACAGTGTGAACTTAAGCACCTCCAAGGCAGAATATTTGGTAGAATCTGTTTTGTGCATGCTTAGGTGAGAGTTAATGGCAGCATCATATTAACCACCACTGTCCCTATTTATTTTCTTAGTTGGTTTCACTAAAGCAAGGGAAACCAGAAGGGAACACTGCATTTGTTTGGAAGTTAAATGTTAGGAGAAGGGCTTAGGAGAAGAGTTGTCCTCTCAACTAAAAATGTAGCAAGACAGCAGTATTTTCTCGCTTCCATCTCTTTTTTTTTTTTTTTTTTTATCCCAACTTTTAAACTACCTCTAATAGCGCACTTTCACATTGTCAGAGCACACTGATCGTTGTAGCACTTGGGAACTCTGCTGAAACCGTGAGTCCAGTCTGATCAAAGGATGTTCAGCTAGGTATTTTAATTTATTCATTTTAGGTGTACTTTCTGCCATGACAAAACCTACCAGATCTTCTGTGACATGGGGAGTCAGTGAGTAGTGATGCCATCCAGAAATGGACCCCAGTTGTAGGTGAGCCGTTTGGGAACTTTTTTCATGAGATAATGTTGTATGAAGGTGAGTGGGGGAAAAAAAAAGTAGTTTTATTACTGTTCATTTTGTAAGAACTGCCGTAGAATTTTTAAAACTTGCCTAAGGTTTTTTATGTTTTAGTTATTCATGTGAGCATAGACACTACATTTTCATGCCTTGTGTTCCCTTGCCCCACAGGCTGAACAGCTCAATACTACCAGCTGTATTCTTTTTCATTCCCCATGTGTAATATGTTATGGTTTGGCTAGTGTATATTATTTCAAACCTCTTTTTACATAGGGAATGTCTGTAGAAAAGTGTGTGAAAAATGTGCTTTGAGTACTTATGTATTCAGAATTAAAGCACTGGAAAACACTGCTGTCCAGAGCTTGACTCTTAGGCAGTGTTTCATAGTTCCAGCTCTGTTTTGATGTCAAAGCATGGAGACTGACTCCTGAATTATTTCTTTGTTCCTCTCTGTTACTGGCACAAAACACAATTTTATGTCAGTGACCCTAGTATCAGCAATGACTTTGGGAAACAACTTCCATTTTACTCCATACTTTAGAGCTGCCTCAGTTTGGTCTCTTTGTCTCTGTCACAAAAAAAAAGAAAAAAATCTGATGTATCATTCAGTGTTGTTTGAGCTGACAGAAATCACCAAGGTTTTCTTAATCTCTTGCATCCTTTCTTTATAATAGAGGGATTTTTTTTTTGTCCTGAAGCTAATTATGCTAAAACCTGAGGACAGGAGCCTAAATCATTCTCTGCCATCTTCATCTGATAGTGTTATTTATTTGGTTGTGGCTGTTCAAGTGCCAGTTAAATGGAATTTCTGTAAAATTATTTTCTGCTTGAAAATAGAGATTTTGTTTTGATTTTGAAGGTGCGTGGTGTTGCATCTGAAATTCTACCTCATGAAAAGAGAGGTGGCCCAGGAGAGTTGGCAGTGGAGCCTCTTGCAACTGGTTAGTAGCTTGCAGGTTTACACTATAAATTATCAGCTCTTTAGTCTTGAATTTGCTTTGTTAAATGAACTTCATGGACACTTGACTGCATCATGAATCAAAACTTGCTGGTTTTTAAATGCAATATAGTTTTTGGATGATGCACTGTTGTTGACTAAAACAGACTTGGTTTTGCTGCTTTGTCCTGTTTTGAGTGTGATGAGAGGAGAGTATGGTTTGCTTTATGCATGAATCTTGTTATGCTATTTTCAGGATCTGAAATTGGTATAAACTTAGAACTTGCTGACTTTGGTGCTTGAAATGTGCTGCCTTGTTTGAATCATTATGTCTAAGCAGTGTTTTCGTCTGAAGTTGTCAGGAGTTGCCTTCAACTTTCCTAGATACTTGAGTAGAACTTTGAACACTGTCGTTTTGTTTTAGAAAAGAAGAGGAGAGGATGGTGCTTATAGCTTTCAAAATACTAGTTTACTACTTTAGGAAGATGTGAATACTTCTACATAATTTAAAGTTCATCTGTGTTTTTTGTAAACGCTTAATCCTTTACGTATGTAGTAAATCATGCATCAAAACAAAATTCCTGCTGTTTCAGTTGCATTAGCAGAAACTCATTTTCACATGGAACCAGCTATTACAGGGCATGCAAACTCCACCATGTACTGTGAGTGTTTTGGGAAGGGATGGAGACAGCATTTATAGCAGATGATGCTGGAAAGTTGGTCCTTGTGCTTGTCCAGCACTTCAAGGGCTTGATTATCCACTTATTGTATGGTTGGCAACAAAAAATGACAGGATAGTTGGAAGGTGTAGCTGCATTTGTGTTGGCCTCATGATACAGAAAGTTACCCCATCCGGAGATGTCTGCAGCATCAAGTGAATATTATTGTTCTTTTAGATACATTTAGACTGATCAGTATGACAATACATATAACCTCTTCATTATTTTGTATCCCTTGCAATGGGCCAGACCTCTGGTTTTTTACTGCAGATTCAAATAGTAGTTGCTATTAGCAACTGAATAGCAAAACCAGATTTAGAAAGAATTATAAGGTTTCCGTAGCTTCAAAGTTTTATCGTCAGTCTCAGTAGCTCACAGTATTTCTTTTCCACTCTGCCCACCACATAATTGTGAAGCTAAATCTATTTCTGGCTACTCTCAAAGGGTATTAAAAATTATGGTTCTAGTTTGCAGCTAGAGTTTATTTAAGAAAAAGTAAAGGAGAGACAAATTTGCCTTCTGGGGACCCGTGTAAAATCTTTTCGTTTCTCCTCTTTCAAATTTCTCCCTAAGTCTTTTTCATGCCATGACAACGTCAGAAGGCACCCTGGAAATAAATCAAGCCATGGAAAGGCATTTCTAACTACTTAGAAGTATCTCCTTTAGTTTCTGATTTGCTTGCATTTTTTAAATTATTGTTTTTTATGTCCTGTGATGTTGCCATCACATAAATATAAAGTTTGCCGCCTCTTCAAACTCTGAGATCTGGATATCCCTGAAATTTTGTTTCTCAGTAGGTGTGAACCTGTTGAGCTGAGGAGAAGATTTCTATTTCAGAGGTTGAAACAAATATCATTGATTTAAATATCATATTTATTTCATTAAAAGTAAGCAACACCACAAGAGTATTCTTATTGGGTTGCAAAATAAGTGAACAGTGTAGCCATTTTTCTTTTCAGATTTCAGGTTAAAACTGTTAGGTGTTTCAGGATTGGGTTTTTTTCCTCAGCCTAACACCTGTGTACAAAGTAACTTTTCTGTGCTTTTGACTACTGTTGATCATATTTGGATGTATCAATGCATTTCTGAACCTACAATCCCTTAAATAATCCTTTTTGCAAACATGTTGTGTTTTGAGGACATAGTTGAGTAACAGCATTAATGATTTGTATTTGACAGAAGGTATAATTATAGGACAAGGAATAATGGGTGCAAATTGAAAGAGGGGAAATTTAGTGGGAAGTTAGGAAGAAATTCTTCACTGTGAGGCTGCTGAGACATGGGAACAGGTTGCCCAGTGAGGTTTTGAATGCTCCGACCCTGGCAGTGTTCAAAGCCAGGTTGGATAAGGCCTTGAGCAACCTTTTTTAGTGGGAGGTGTCCCTGCCTATGGCAGAGGGATTGGAACTATAAGATCCATTCCAACCCCTTAACATTCTATGAATTTGTGATACTTAGAATTTGAATGAATTTATAAATGTAGCTTTTGTTTCATTGTCTTTACACAGAGATAATGCAGAGTTAAACAGAACTATATTCAAGAGGGGCATGAAAGGACTGTAGAAGAGAATGGCCACTCTAAAGAACTCATTCTGATTCTATGTTCTGCCTAATCATAGCTCACATACACAGCTCAGAAGTAACAGGAAGGGTACCTGAGCCTGAACTAACAGAAACAGAGACTTTGTTTCATGTATTCTGGGATGATTTGGTTGCTAAATTAATACCTACTTATGTGGCTGCTGACTCATACAAGAATTGTAGTCATAGAAGTCATCCAAAAAGAGATGCTTTTGAGCCTAATTTCAGCAAGTTAGAGTGGCCTTACCCTACTGATTGTGAAAAGGCTGCTGCAACGAAAGGGAACTGGAATGGCGTAGTCAGTGGGCTTATAAGGACAGACCTTGGAATTATAAATACAGTGGTAAGTAAGTTCATGGTCCTTTGGAAGATCAGAGTCACCAGATGGTTTGGGTTGGAAGAGGTCTTTAAAGGTCATTTAGTCCAAACCTCCTGCCATGGGCAGGGACATCTACAACTGAATAAAGAGTGTCCTTGCAGCTTATACTTGCATCTATCTATTTGCTGCCAACTTGTGTCTTAACAGGCTTAGTTAATGCTCATTAGCAATTTTAGCAAAAATATCAGGCCAAGCCAAATGAGACAGGTTTTAATTTTCACTAGGGTCCAGCAGAACTTAGCTTTAAACTTTTAATTAGGACAGAGGCTTTGTCCAAAATGTCAGTACTGTGCACTGGATCTGGGCCTCTTGGAGAGAGATTCTTCATGTGCAGTTTGTGCAGGACTGTGCCAGCTCTCCTGGAAACAAGCTCCTGAGAGCATAAACCCTTCCTTCCCTTCACCAGAGTAATACTGTGCAAGAAGAAGATCTGTTTCCATCGTGCAGAAGGTTTCTGCAGTTCCTTGTTGTCTTAGAAATAAAATAGTTCCACTGTAACATAAAGCAATTTGACAGTAATTTCCATGGAGAAAATGTTAGTATTATTGTAGCTTATTTTCCTGAGAAGGAAACTTCTGTTTACTTCAGGTTTTATGAAGCCTCATACAACTTTGATGTGGAGAGAAAGCCATGCCATGGAAAAAGTCGCCTAACTTTATAGGCACAGTATGTAAAGTTGCCCTGGTAGGGCCACTTTTATATAGTTCTGTCTTCGTTTAGAGTAAACTAAAACAAATTAGAATTCCTTTCTCAAACTGACTATACCTGTTTTAAATTTAAAACAAAATTGTAATTTGGAAAATGTATAGAAGAAAACATAGCAGTACATAACTACTAAATATACATATATATCTCTCCAAAACACCAGAACAGTACAAATAACAACTCTGTAACCAAAACCTCTAAACAAATGAGTCTCTGAAGATACGGAGTTGGATCCTCTCCCGTAGGCAGTGTGGACTCTCTCCTTTGTCCTCCTTCCAAGGTGCTGGTCTGGGGTGAGCAGAGGGGGGTGGGGGCTCCTACGTTGATGCCATCAGTGCCTCAGGAAAGCTGTAGTAACTCCAAAGCGATGGCGACTGTCCCTCTGAAGCACAGGGCACACCGGGCTAGGAACTAGAAACGGGAGGCAGAGGAGAAGCCAAAACTGCAGTAGTTCCTCCGAAGTGCTTCCTTCCCCAAAACCACTGCTGAAGATAAAAAAAACAACCCAACTCCCCAAACTGAAAGAAAAAGAAACTCTCCTCTCCTCCCCTCGTCCCCCAGCCATCAGGTTGGAATTTGGGTGATTAGCTGAGCCTTCTGTCAGATAGCTGCTGTGGGGAGGGTGTTGGCTCCCAAACTCTGCTGGTAGGGAAAGAAAAATTCTGAAAAATTCTAAAATTATAACAAGTTCCTTTGATCCTGTCTGTGTTTTGGACTGGTCACAAACACTGCATTTACAGTCATGGCCACATGAATGATCTCATAGATAATGTGATTGTCATGGGATTAAATTATACACTAAGATTAGTGATGAATGAATTCTGGATCTGTTCCTTGCAACTGAAATAATTTCTCTGCAAATACACTTGAAAGCATAGAGAATATGATGTTTTTACATCAGTTGTACAAATTTGACTAGCTGTCTTAATTGGAGATCAGGAACTGTTTGGGATCACAGTGGAAACTGCTGTAACATGCCTCTGTGAAAACACAGTGTCCAGTTGTGTCTTGTTGAGTATTTTTTGTGTTCGTAATATTAGCTACGACAAGACCAATGCTTACTTTCCTTGATAAAAGAAAGAATGTACTATTTCCAGGAAGGCACAGTTAAAAAGATACCTGAATATCTTGTTTTGTATGTCATTAAGAGAGGAAATAATTTTATTTTGTGTCACTTGCAGAAGTATTCTCCATGAATGAATATATTCTCTGAATTTTCAGACATTAGGTAATAGTATCTTTTCCTGTTTGTTTTGGGGTGCTATTAAGTGTACTTTACAGGGAGATGTCATTTTTTACTGAAACTCTAACATTTTACTTCTAGGAGTGCAACCAGCTTTGTCTAACAGTATTTCCTGAGCTGTGTTGAACTTTTGTTTTAAAGAGAAAGCTTTGAAGAACATGAGAGCAGGGGGTGGGGATCATGTGTGTCTGTGTGGTAGCATTGCTTGCCATTGGTAGAGAGCAACCTGTAAGCTTAAATGAAACAGCAGCAAGGAGAGCCTTGTATCTGGTAAGAATAGCAAGCAGTTCAACTCAAGGTGCTGATTGGTGATGGTACTGAGGCATTCCTCATGGCTGTTTGTCTCACAGTAATAAAACCTCTTATTTGGGGCTTTTTTTTTAAGAAAGAGTGCCATGCCATGAATTTTTGTGTAAGAACAAAGCATCTCTGTACCATGCTATCAGGCTGTTTGTGGGTTATATTGTGATACCTGCCCCCATGTATATAGCAGGAATGGCATACAGAGAGGAACAGACTTGACCCTCTCAGCTAAGTTATTAATCTAATTAGACATCTCTCTATCAGTGATTTTGACTATCTTAATTCATTGTTTTGATTTGGTTGTCAGTATTTACCTTTCATTTTGAAAGAAACAGTGGA
Source organism: Grallaria varia (assembly GCA_013396735.1). Lineage (NCBI taxonomy): Eukaryota > Metazoa > Chordata > Aves > Passeriformes > Formicariidae > Grallaria > Grallaria varia. The sequence continues at coordinate 26,797 of VWZG01003875.1, forward strand.
AGAAAAGTCATAGAGTTAGGAAATTTAACTGGGAGTTAGGTGTCTTGATTTTCTAATTGACTTGATGGACTCCTCCATATAATTATGGAAGACCTGAAGGGAAGAAGTGCTTTTATTCAAAAATTGTTTTAAAAGTCTCTGAAAAACAATGTGAGACTTCAGTTTACGCTTCATAGACTGTTAGGTATTCTGACATTTTTGTTCATAGTTTCTGTCCTTCCCATCCTTACTTACCAAAATGATGTTTTCTATGCACAGGATGAATTACCAACCAAAACTTTTAAAATTAAAAGTAGTCCTGGACTGAAAGTTTACTGAATCATAATAACAATAATCATATTATTAGTATATTCATTGCTGTTGTTATTAAATATGTAACTTGAAAGCAGACAATAGTGGGAAAACACATCAGGCTCCTCTGTGTTGGAGTGCATTAGTGACAGAGTCTCACCAGTGTGGGGAATATGCCAGAGATTTTCTCACAGATGGTAATTTAGCACGCATGATGCACATGAGGATCTGAATTTTTCTGCTTTTCAGTCTCTAGGCAATCTAGACTGTAATGGGATAACAGTGTAATAGTACAAATCCCTTGTGTAATGGTACCTAAAGCAAACAAATTTTCAGCATAACCTAACTATGTAGCAAATGTGGATGTTGAACTAGGAACTGTAGTTGTGAGCTACTGGATACTTTGTCTTTCTGTAACAGTATTCAGGAACAGCTAAATTAAGCTTCCTGAATGGAAAAAAAATCGTGCTTAAATCAGACGAGTAGGAGTCTGCAATTAGACTTGCTATTGCAAATGTCTATTGCAAATAGATATTTATTTTTAATTGCTGCTTCGAAGAGAGATTTTTTTTTTTTTTTTAAATTGTATTTATCTTCCTTGAATAGTGTCATACAGAGAGAGCTGCAGTCTGAAGGATTGCGTTCATGGAACAGATGCATCATGGACAGCAGTGGTGCTGGCTTCTAATTCACTCCAGTACACTGATCCGTAAGGATGACCTACATGGAGAGAGGGTGTAATTAAATTTCCACACTCATTCAATCCCCATGTCCATCAAGGCTGTCAGTTGTGAGGGCAGTTTTTGCCGTGTGGGTAGGCTTTTCAGTAGGGGCTGAACCAAGACAACTAAGCTCATTTTGTCTAGGTATATTTTTGTTTGAGTGGTTGGTTTGGTTTTGGTATTGCATTTCTTCAGAAAAGAACTATAAATATTTAAACCTCTCTCTTCCATTTTGTAAATCTCTTTTGCATACAAGACCATATGCCAAAAGTGCACTTACCCTTTTACAAAGTTGGAAGTACATAGAGTGGACAATGTGAACGTATTTCCTGTAACTCATAAGCCAAGATTAGGGCTTACAGGGCACTTGTGAATGTCTAAGTCTGAATTTGCTCCTAATGCCAATAAGCAATAGTATAAATTCAGAGATCCCATTCTGCCACTGCTGTACAAGCTAAAATCATTGTAAGTATGGCTGTGTAAAGATGTCAGGATTGGCTTCACAGTGTATATATAAATAAAACCATCTAATTTTCCTCATGCAATGAATTACTGTAATAGTATGTTACATTTTGGTTTTATAGCTGAGATGTAAGTTCTAAGCCTTCCACCCAGATCCTTTCAAAGTTCCTGTTTTCACTGTTTTCTCATGCAAATCTGGATGTTTCCTGTTGCTGAAGTCAAGGCTTAGCATGTGTCTATTTGCCTTCATGGCCATAAGTCATTTCTCTAGACCATTTAGAGACATCTAAAGTCAATTTACTAGAATAAGTTTTTGGGCAGCTCTCTAGTAGCCAAAGCATATGTCAGAAAATGCCTTGATATTACATGCTTCTTATGCATTGGTTATGTGCTTTCTTTTAGATTCCATAGCAGCTTCCTGCTAGTTTTTGAAAACTTTTTGTGTTATGAGTTGGAAAATATAACTGTACTGAATTTCATCATCTTAGTGACATGTAGGTTCGCATAATTTTATACTGCTCTGAACACATGTATTATTTTAAAAGCTTTTCATTCCAATATATAGAATTAATTTGACCCATACTAGTATACTTGATATCCCCAAATGAGAATGGACACTGTGCAGATGTCCTGAATAATAAAATCTGTGAACAAGGTAGTTGGGAATATGTAATGTGTTGACTTCAACCTCTACTAGATTTGAGCAAGTCTGATGCCCGCGGCACTTTGTTTTATGTTAGGCCATTTAATGTTTTTGTGTTTCAGCATTGCAGTGGATGTTTAAAGTTAGCCAAAGAATATAAAATGTCAAAATAAATTTAAATGATCACAGTGTGTGTATTTTAAAATGATTACTCAGAAGGTGCTGTGTGCCCCACCCTACAATCCTTATGCAGATGAGTCTTGCTGAAATCTGTGGGAACTTTGTCTCAACAAGTACGGCTGTAAAATCAAGTTTGTTATGTCTGAAATACTCAACGTATAAATCTCAGTGCAGAGCAAGGTAGTCACAGCTCAGATTCCCTGGTTTCTAAAAACTGTGACCAAGACTGGTTTTGAAGAGTTGATAGTCCATGGAGCATAAAGAAAAGTAGTAACTGTTATTACCACACAAATTTGTTTGATATTGTCAGAAATAACTTACCACCTATTTTTTGTAATTTCTGTTTCTTTAAAATCGTTGTTACAAAATGGTTCTCTGATGTCCTCTTCAGAAGTTTTAGCCTGAAATCAGTTGTCAGATCTCTTCTGTCATTTATCAGCTGTTGAAGTATCAGTTCAATGTATTATGTTTTAAATGCTGTCTTGCTTGTTCTTACAGGGTTTGTATGAATTTATAATTTCTTCAGTATAGTATTACATGCTCATCTGTCAGAAAAGTACTGCAGAACTCTTATCTGCATCTTACATCAGGACTTGCTAATTAGCTCTTCAAAGCACAGTTTGTTTACAGATTGTGTGAAGCTGCAAATATGCAAAAAATGTCTATATCAGACAATTGAACAGTAACTTCTCTTGTTAGTCCGTTCAAGTTGTAATAAAATCTGTATTTAAAAATGCATATTAGCTTTTCTACGTTTTTTTTTTTTTTT
>VWZG01003875.1:29879-41126 GCA_013396735.1 Grallaria varia
CTTTTTTTTTCCAAAGTAGCGGTATCTCAGGAACAGCAACTAATTTTAAATACAAGGCCAAGCTCTCTTGTGCTAAATTAAAATGCCTGTGATATTTACCTAATGTGTTTATTGAAGTGTCACATTATATAATTTAATTATGAAATTATGTAAGATAAGTTACTGTAGCTGGAAAATTAGCATAAAAATTAATGTGGAAAAATGCAGAGACTTGATTTGAGCCTGTAGTCTCCATGGTTTATTTTTTTCTAATTTTTTTTCTTTGCTTCTTTTCATTGAGTAGTAAGTCCACTTCAATCAATGGTGCTTCTGTCTGTCTTCTGTANTTCAGCAAAATAATTCCGTAGGTGTTAAGTGTCAAGGTATTTTGCCTTGAATTGTGCATTACTTTGAGTTACAACTGAATTTAGTTGTTTCATTCACAAATAACAAAAACTTATTTGTAGTGTTTCTCAATTTCAAGTGATGTTTGGCTGTTTCCCCTACATAAACAACACCACTGAAAACCTTTAGACAGAGTTCAGAAGAGTTGCACAGAAGGAGCTTATAAATGACTTTTGTAAACTAAGTAGAAATATTTTCTGTACCTGAAGTGCTAGAGCAGTGGGCACAAGGGACTCCAAGGTGGTCTTGTGTGCGCACAGGCAGCCTCTTCATGACTAAAGTTTCTTTTGTAACGATTCATCTCATCCCTCACCTCCATGCACTGTGTTCAGGCAATACCCTTCTTGGGGAAGTGCATGGTCCTAGTCAATTCTCAGATGCAGAAAATGGGGGAAGATGAGAAGCAGGGTAGAATTTCAACTTCAGATATATTGAAATAGTGGGAAAAAATATGGGTGCTCTAGAAAGTGGTGAAAGGATGGAATATGCAAAGTCTGTGTGGGAAGAAGATCTCATCCTCTCAATGGATTTCTTTTTCTGCAATGTTTTCTTGCCTTCTGACGAGTTTTGTTGTACAAGCATGCTTCTTTGTTCCCATCTATTCCCTGCCAATGTGCTCTCTTTCAGCTGAGCAAAGTATGTTCGTTTTCTTCTTGTTCTTTTTTTTTAATGCTCAACTTGAAATCTTGTCAGCTTCAAAACGTTAGATAAAAATACATAAGGTTCCCCCTTGCTTTGTCACTCTGCCAGATTTTGTGGTTTTACAATCAAGTTTCCTGGAGAGGGCTTTTAAAAGTTATTACTGTTTCTTTTTTTGTTTGTTTTCCCTATTGCTGTGTGAGTAATTTAAAAACAAAACAAAAACCAACTGGAGGAACTGACTGTCCAGAGGAAACAGTAAGCTGTCAAACATCAGGTAAACATTCCAAAAATAGAGGAAAATCCAATCACCAAAACCAGGAAAAAAAACCAAAGCCAAAACCCAATGTCTATACAATAAGTTTTTTTTTTTTTTAAATAGAAATCTGTTAGTGTATTGGATCTCACTTTTTTCTCTTATGAATAACCTACAGCCTGTTTTTTAAAAACAGATGATATCTAATTTACTGCTTTAAACAGCAGCAGGTATAAGTTGAAAATGGGAGAGGCATTCAAGAATTAACTGGCTAAAAGCCATCTAAAGGTATGTTTTCTCATGATTTTGAGGTCTCAACAGCCTGACTCACCAGCTTCCATTCTGTCCTTTGTCATTTGACTTGTCCAAAATCTAGACTGAACTAATCCCTTTTGCTGTCTGCACCTGCATTTTACAGCCATGCTGTGATACATAGCACATATGTGTATGACCACCTTATCCCTGGTCTACACTAAGACGACTTATTAGTGGATCTGGAAACCTGAGCTTTAAAAACTAAATATGTAAACAGCAGTATTGTATACATTGAGAGGCCCTTAATTTGGTTTCCTTACTGTGAGCAGCAAGGGTTGCTAATCATAAGTCAGTAATTTTCAGTATTCAAGCCAATAAGCTCTAATTGCCTTGTCAATACAAATCTAGCTGTGNCTACCTCCACCCTCTGCCCCTGCTTTACTTCTCAGTGACTTCAAACTGTTTGGTCAAAGTTCCCAAGGGAACTGAAAAAATGGAACACCAGTTTTCCAGAGGAAAACAGTCATAAGTACGGTATGGAATTGTGTGAAAAAATTGCCTTCTGTTATATCACAGCATGTCTTTGTTGTCATTTTCCTGTTCTTCCCCTTGAGACAAATCTCAGAAAGGTTTGGATCCTTATTATTTTGCTCCATGCAGATACACTTAAAACTAATCAGCATTGTCAACACTTTTTCTCTTTGGGTAAACTATTTTTTGACTACAAAGGGTAATACAGAAAGGCAGTATGTAATGGAAAGGCTGCATATTTTTACTGGCTTTATTAATTATACAGTCCTGCTGAAATACCACTGCTGCATTTATTTCTTCCAGCCAGACTCCCTGTAAGCTGGGCTTGTTGTGAAATCACACAGACCAGCACTTATCATTTACTGTAAGCGTGCAAATGATATAACATTCATAATTAACAGAAAATACAGTTGCAATATATTGTTAGTTTTCCTTTTATTGCTTTTATATACATAAAAATTTTATTTACAATGCAATAAGGTACAGTTATTCTGAAGATTATGGAATATGTGCGGTCCTTTGCAAACCTGGTGTACATACTTGGTTTTTCAGCTATTATAGTGAAAGGATATGTTTATTGATAATATTTCCTTGAAGTCAATGCACTAGCACCTGAAATTAATAGAGCCCTTCTGTAAATAGAGGCTCTCATGTTATTACAGTAAGCAACAGGGTAACATTTCTTCTCTAATTTTGGCCTTTTAGAAATTCATGTATGTTTGGGGTAGATCAAAAAGTCTCTTACTTTTACATTGTTATTGCCCCTGGTGTTTTAAGATTCATCAAAACTAGTTTCATGTTGTTTAAATGCCAAAATTAAAATTTCAATTTAATGTGATTACTAGATGAGAGATAATGCTTCCAGAAAAGAGTTGAATAAAAAAGGCAACAGTATAGAAGAGAAGAAGGGAAGGAAAGAGGTGGAATATGATCACTGAGAGCAATATGTAATTTCAAGGGTGGAGCATGCCGGAGACTGGTTTGTGATTGGACTTAGATTAAGGAGACGAGCTGTGTATTTAGTCTGAAGAGAAGTCAGATATCAGAGGCACTACAGTAAAACTGTAATCAGGTTAAAGGAATTTGTGCTCTTGCTAGCGGAGTGGAACTGAAATTGCACTTGCAGTAAGTATACCCATGTCTTTTGGCCTTTTTATAGTAACAGTGTGTTTCTTTTGTTATGTCCTTTACCAGTTCTTGGAGAAATTTATCTGTTATGGGGTTGTGACACTAGTTTGGATTATAGGTGAAATTCCTTCTTCCTTTTATTGCCCATCTTGCAGTTAGAAGTGAATAGAGCTTAGCTTTATCATGAATCACTTGTTTCAGGTGTGTTTATGAAAGAAAGTCACTGTCTCTAGCAGAGTTCAATTACTCTTACTGGGTGCAATCATTTTTAACTCAGGATGAAACAGTAATACTCAGCTGAGAGGGCATTTACAACACAGCTGGTATCTGTTTGTGACTTTAGACGTGTGTACAATACAGGAAACTTCTTTAGGAAGAGTTTACTGGGGGGGAAATGTATTTAGTACACATGTAACCAGCTTCCTATGCCTGTTTGGATTTTTTTTTCAAGGTTAAATTTTTTTCGGTGGTGAAATATGAGGCAGTTTAACATTTTCCCCTCTTTAATGTGGATCTTTGGCTTCTCTGGAATTTATGCAAAGATAATTGGCAAAATGAAGACAGATACACTGATTCATGGCTAAGCTGGTTGTGGGCAGCAGTTCACCCTTGTAACAATTTATGGCGAAAGAAGTATAAAGAGAAACAGATCTCATTGTATAGTGCCTGCTTTGCTTGGGCCTCTATAATGTACACACTATGTATGTGAGGTCCTTAATTTCCAGAGGTGTTGAACACATTCAGTTCCCAACTTCCTAGGACTTGCAGGTGTGTATGCATCTGAAAGTCACTGCTGCAGTGACTGCCTCCCAGGTTCCAGTCTGTGGTGCACAGAAACTGCAACGTATTGTTGTTACTACAATGTCTGTGTTTAAAAACACCAGGGTAATAAGAAGTATTAAATTTCCAGTAATAAGTGGTTTATTTCAGTGTATTTCCAGACTGAGCTGGCCGAAGTTGTATACAAATTAATGACTTCATTAAATTCTGCAGAGAATAAGCAGCTTTTAATGGAAATTGGTCTGAGTTCGTATAATGTAGAATCCTCATGTTTTCAGCTAGTTTGAAAGAACTAGTATTATTGCTGCAAAATTTGACAGTGTTTTTGCAATTCATGGATTAAACCCTGAAATGTCCTTGTGAAAGGGACATTTAAGAGGCTCAAATGCATAAACCTGTGAGAACATGTAGGCTGCTGGTACTTTCAGTGGAGGTAGTCATGCAGGCCAAGTTAATTACACCTGAGTATTTGCAGCATTGCGCCTGTAGACTGTGTTGTTGTGGGGTATTGCTGGTGTCGCTGCCGAGGTGACTGAGATTTTAAGGCATATTCAGGGGATTACTTTTAAGCATGGGGAAAAGAAACAGGAAGCCAAATCTCTGCCACCTAATTTGAAAAAAAAAAGTGCTATTATTTTACGTTTTTAAAGATTGAACTATAAAGGATTAATTTTGCCAATGGAAAATACTTACTCCTTAATGTAGCCATAGCTATTCACTGTTTGTTACCAAAACTTTCCAGATTTCCAAGACTTGCAAATGTCATTATACTCCTGCTAGAGTAATCAACTGTTAAGTTTTCATTTATAAAAAGTAGGAATTGGTGATAAGACATTTGTCTTTCATCAGCAAACCACCTTGAATATTTTATCTGAAAAAATAGTAATGAAAATAACGTTTTTAAAATCTCATAGACTGAGAACCTTAATGCCGAGTTTCTTGCCGGAGGGAAATTTTTATAGTTAAGTTATAAACACCTGAAAACTGCAGTTTATAATGGAAACTGAAGGTCCATTTTAGCTACATACACCCATTTAGCAGCATACGTGTATCTGAAGTGAAACTTCTAGAAAATAATTTTGCAAGATGAAAAGAGCTGATAGAGAGGCTGTTTATCTTTGCTTCTCAAGAACAAGATCCATACTAAGTAGATATTTTACTTGTACAGTGAATGGGTTGCAATTTCACTATTAAAAAACATTCATTATTTACTTTAAATTAGCTTTATATCATTGTTACCAAGATGTTTCTTAAATTGGTTGTGGGATTGCACTGTTTAAAATTTTCCTCTGAATAACTTGATTCTGTCACTGTACACAGCAGTGCAGGTTCTTGCTAAAGTGAGCTTTCAGTCAACTATTTCCATTAGTAGATAAGACTATGAATTACTGTTGAACTACTGCACTTAGTGGTTATCCAGCCATTTGTATTATAAATAATACTCTTCTGCTACACAGTCAGACCACTGTTCCATGGCATTATCTGCTCTATTGTTTCTCATTTCTATGTAAGTTCAGTGACTGAGTGATGGTCTTGTTCACCTTACTTGAGAAAATAATCCCTTGAAGTTAGTCAGAGCTCTCCTTCCATAAGGTGAATGAAATGAGGGCATAGGTAGGTCAGCAAGTTCTCCACATATCCTTCTTTGAGATCTGTATTTTTTCCTCCCCCTCTTTTCCTGAAGAGGGAGAAGTTAGGAAACATGCAACCTTAGAAATAAATAAGTAAACACTGTTTGTGGAGGATAGGCTTCCTTGCTATCATTAGCAGAGATTTTCTCAAATGCCTGCTTACCATGAAGTCCTGCTGTGGCCCATACTGGTTCCTCCAGGTCCATATACAAGGGTCCAACTTAAGCAGGGCATGAAATACCTGGAGTGGAATGCAAAAATGCACAGGTCAGAATATGGAGTGCTCTCTGTTTTACATGTGTTAGATCCTTTTGCTAAGGAGGAAAACAGTATGGAAATGAATGACAGTAAATTGAATATTTTCTCTGCATGTTTATAGAATAAAAACAAACAACTTCAGAGTCTGGGTTTTGGCTAAGAATTTGCTTTTGTGCAACAACTGACTTTCCCATTGCTTCCTTGGTCTTTTGGAAAGCATTGGAAATGTTCAAGTGTTTTTAAAAATGAAGCTTGCAATAAATTATTGATGGAAAATGTGGTAGAAAATCTCTGAAAATAGAGAACCTAGAATGTTCTTCCATTTCAGCATGAGTACATGTATTTGTGCCTGCTTCTGGAAATCAAGTTGCAGGTACCTGCATTTTATATGAATATATTAAATGGTTCCAGGTACTCTGGATTGTGATGCATAAACCTAATGGACGGAGGGCATGAAATTAAGGTATTTAAAGCACCTCATTGAATCTTCCTTACAGATACATAAAAGCCAACCAACCAGCCAACTCCCCCAAACCCAAACAAACAAATAAACAAAAAACCCAAAACTTCACCGCCACTGTTTGGAGACAGGTAAAAAAAATTCAGTGAGTTATTATGTGAGCATATTTTTTTATGCTTAGGTGTGTATACCAGTGAGCACAATGAATTGCATACAATTAATATATTTAAACCTAAAGTTTTAGCCCAAATGTGAGAGTGAATTTATAAGGGAATTTATCCCTTGAATGTCTTATTTTTGTTCTTATCCTTTCAACCACTTAGTAGTTACTTAGTATGTCTAAAATATTTTTTCTGTTTCTGTCACTTTAATTGTCATAAAACCAGCACACATTCCTATAAACCCAAAAAAGTATTAATTTTTGGGCTTTTTTTTCAAGAGAGCTCTTCAGAGGCTAGTGCTTTGATGCGAATTCTGTTAAATTGCGTAGAGTTTCCTACACAAAGCTGTAGTTATGAGTCAGGAAACAAATACATTATCTGGATCAAACAGTAATTATTAATGCTGTGTCCATATGTGGAAGTACTGGTCAGTACACATGATAAAATAACTCCTGATCCCTTTTAATAATTTACACATCATCCTTGACAGTCTCATCTGAGAAATACGAGCAGAATGCAACAGTTTTATCATATTTTAAACTCATTTTATCTGAAAACAGTAGTATTTCAACTAACTTGTAGGGTTTGATTTGCCTTTTCTTTAGAAGCCCTACTCCTGCACATGCTAATGGTGTGCAAGGCCTGTCTCAAGCCACTCAATTTCTTGCACTCCTTCAAGCTAAAAAATTCGTAAGTCAAATTGCAGTTTGGAAAATTTACTGTCCAGGAAGTTTAGCTTGGACTATTTTTAAAGTTAGTTCCAGGGCTCTGGTACAGGAGAACTACAGATTTTGAAAGAGAAATTAGCTAGATCCTTGCTAATAACAATAGCATATTTTTAAATAGCACTGAGCATAATAAGGGTGTGGTGCAACAGTCATCCACACTTTCTCAGATATTTTAAGGGCTTGATTTTATATTTTTTTCAGTGTTAATTGTCTCTTGCAACAGTGTTAATTAAAAGCTTATCTATATTTTTAAAATCAGGAATAAAAACTAATGGGATACTCCTGTTCCATACCACACTCATCACTATAGGGTTTAAGTAGCTTTCGCGAATGTATTAAGCAGTGAACAAACATGCCATGTGTTGTTCATTGTAGCATCCCCTGCCTCTGGAGAGAGCTGTGTGCAGTGAAGTACACGTGGAGATGCATTTGAACTAGAACAGGCTAAACTGAGGAAATTGCCCTGAATCTGGAGTGGCAGGTGGTAATGCTTGTGACGAGTCCTTAGCTGACAGTGCAAGTTTTAGATCAACCTGTTGAAAATTTCATGCTCCCTTTCAAGTCAGTATGCTTTGAGTGGAGAATTGTTGAATAGAGGAAGAGCCTTGGCTGTCACCTGTGATCCTCAGTCAGCAGTCGGAGTATTCTGAATTGGAAGGGACCCATGTGGATCGTGGATCACTCTGAAGTGGATCGTGGATCACTCTGAAGTGGATCGTGGATCACACTGAAGTGAATGGCCTTTGCAGGGATCAAACCCATGTCCTGGGCATTGTTAGCACCATGTTCTAACCAGCTGAGCTAATGTGGCTGCCTCAGTGTCCACCAGTGTAGGCTTCAGTGGTTGGTTTCATGGACATTGTGGCGGGAACCAGTGTAAAAACTTGAAAACCAATATGACTGGTGTAAGGTAACCTGTGTTGCTGGAGTCATGGTGCAGAGTTTGGTGCCAGTTATCTTCTAAAGTGCCAAAGGCTTCATTTTGGGATTCTGAGGTAACTGGGCTGAGAAGTGACAGTGACTGTGGAACTGGATGACATTCAGCCACAATGAGAGAGTCGTGGCCATTGTGAGATCTTAGTTAAAAACAGTTCTAGAAGATGATAATGGTAGATGGGCGTCTCTGCATCTTTGGTTAATGGGGACTGTTTCCTGACTCCAAACTCTATATATTGTTCTCCTAGATTGACAGCAGCACCTGTTCTTAGGCTTAGACTGTTAGAGCTGTATCTGTTGTAAGGTTGTCTGTGCTTGGAGGTATGTGTGTGTTTCTGAAACTGGAGTCCAGTCAGTCTAGTTGGTTGCATTCTTAACGAATAAAAAAAAACCCAATCTGAACAAACAAACAACCAGCAAACAACAAAACTGCCCTAAAAAGGGGGGTCAGATGGATGTGGTGTGTTGGAAAAATTGTTCTGAGTATGCACAGGCTGTGCTGGGCACACAGTGCACCAGAGCCATACTTCAGGTCAGAAGAAAATAGGCTAGCTGAGGCCTGGAAGTGCAGTTCATCTACAAATGTTAAAAGACAAGTGGCAAAATTAAACATGAAAGCACTCATCAGCTGTTGTTCTGAAATCAAAATGGGTAGAAAAGAGAATTGATTCTTGTGGATTCCAGTAGTAAACTGGATTCCAGAAGTAGTGTTAAGAGATGGAAGTGCAGGTTCCCATTTATGCTTTAATCCATTCCTCTAGGAAGCCTTGTGACATTAGTAGTGTTTTATGACAAATCACAGACAGCACCCCCTGCTGAAGTGGTGTTGTATCCTTCAGTCATGAGCAAAGTAAAATTGTTAAAACTTTCTTCAGTAGCAGCCAGGCTGGTGAAAGTTTTGAGGCAAAAGACAAATTCTTTTCTCTCTGTCCTTCTTCGGGTTCTTTCTCTGAATGATGCCGCATGTTGGGGGTAGATAAGAGTACCTTTGTACTTGACTTATCGCAAAGGAACATGCTTTCATACAGCTGGAGAGCACTAGCCACAGGGCTGGTATTCTGATCACCTCTCCACTGCCGGGGACTGCTGAGATTGAGTGAAGGGGTGACTGAAGATCTTGTTGCCAGCTTCAACTTCAGTTTGTGTCACGGCAATGCTATTCCCAGTGTGTCTAAGTAATGGTCCCGTGTAGTATGACTTCAGATGTAGAATCTGGCTTCTTGTATTCATTTTCTCCTGATGTGGCCATTTAATCTGAAAGCAGAAGCAGTGCATGCTAGAAGCATGGTGTAAGTGGCAGGGATGATACTCTGCATAGAATGGAGAATGTGTGGCCTATTTTGCTTTAAAGGGAATTATTATGCTTGAGGGTAAAGTTATGGTGAAACATTTCTTTGAAAAAAACTAATGTTGAGAGAACACACTGTATAACCTGACTGAACCGGTAGGGGAAGCCACGTGTTTTTCATTTTGCTGGTTCAGCAGTATGTTAGATCATAAAAGTTTAATAATTTTTGACGTTTCAGTGCATTTATATTAGATTGCAGATGTTGACTTTTGTTGTAAGTGGATCTTCTCTCCACTAAATAAATTATGGGAAAATACTTTCCCGTAATTGTAGTGTAGCTTAAGAAAAAAAAATTCAGTTTATGGTAGCAATGCCTGGACTTTTAAAAAATTTACTGGTAATGTGTAACCAGATTGTCAGACACAGAATGGAAAACAGGGATTTGTGTCCTTCATCCAGCAATGTTTTCATATGTGTGGCCAGAAATAAATCCAACCTTTCCATTTCCATAGGCACTGGCCTTAAAATTATTTCTGACAGGTTATCAATGAGATGACCTTAATTTTTATGTTATAAAGAGGAAAGTAACTGGGAATAAAATGCCACTGCAATTGTTTATTAATTGATCTCAGTGTCATTTTTGTGTTCTACCGGTACGAAGCAAGTCACACCAGACATAAATGCCCCAGAAAAAGTATTCTGAAGTAAAACACAAATGACACACTGATGAACTTGCTGAAGTCATTAGTTTTTGAAGCGAAGTTCCGAGGAATTTTTTTCATGATAATTACCTGGTACAATTCCTCTTTTTAATTTTTTAAATGGACATTGAATAATGAATTTCTGAGCACAAACAGAACCATCTGAGCAGTGACAGAGAGAAACTGCACACAGTGAGAAGAGATCATACACGTGTAGTTCATAAATAGATGAGAATGTGTTACAGACTAAGGTACTTATTTTGCTTTTAAATATGGTGAGGACTAGTTATCTTTCATAAATATTTGAAGGGGAACTGATTTTTCAGCAAGAGGAAAGTCATAAACAAACATACCCAAATAAAGTTAAACAGACTAGACACTTCAGAAATTTTGTCAGCCTCTGGAAAAGATGGGTTTTATTTTGCAAACCAGTTCAAAGCATGTTTATGTCAATTGCAGATTATTTTTTCTGCCTATTAGTCAAACTGCAGATTAGTTCTTTCAGTGTTAAACTCTCTTCAGTAATGTATCGCACTATGCTAGTTAACAACTGTTAGCGTGGACATTTTCACTGAATTCATGTCTTATTTGATATTTTAGCCCATGGGGTGCGGTGGGGCATGGGACAGGGAGTGCTTTTTTATTTAAAAGAAGTAACTGTGCTATCAGCATCTGAAGAAAATTGTTTGAAGTAAACAATGACAAAGTCTGTTTAAAAATGTTGAGTAAATAGTGTTTTCTTGAATTTTTGAGCTAACAATTTTCTGGACAGTTTTAGTAGTGGGGGATTTGTTTTGCAGTTTTTTATGTACGTACATCTTGCAGAAAGGAGCCTTCAAAGCAAATTGTCTATGGGAAGAGTTTACAACATGAGATTCACTCAGGGATTTGTTTGGTTTGGAGTATAGGTGCAGAGATGGCCTGGACCTATAAATCCTGTCTCCTGGACTGGTATTGCTTTCTTATTTGCAGTTTTTGAGAAAATTGAACTAGCTGCACAGGGGGGTTGTTGAGTGACCATCCCTGGAGGTATTTAAAAGATATATAGCCTTGGTGCTTACTGACATAGTTTAGTGGTGAGCATGGCAGTGCTGGGTTAGTGGTTGGACTC
>VWZG01003875.1:41137-58546 GCA_013396735.1 Grallaria varia
GGACTTGATGATCTTAGAGGTCTTTTCCAAACTAAACAATTCTGTGACTAAATTCTGTTTGAAGGGAACCCTTGAACTATGGAGTGGGGTTTTTCTCTTTCTTTCCTAAGAGAGGAGTGGGAAGAAATTAAATTTGACTTCGGAAAATTTTGTAAAAATGTGAAGGAAAATGCATTTCATCTTTTTGGGGGTGGGACACAAGACTACCCTTCCCCAGAGAAATACAGGATAAATATATTGTCCCTTTGAAACTTTCAACATTTGTGTATAGATTTCAAAGGTAAAATTGCTTTAATTCAGTGTTCAGCCTTGCTTTTCTTGTTTTTCAGCCAGCATTTTCCAGTGTGCTGTAGTGACTTTTTTTTCCCTTTCCCCCCAGTTTTTTGCTCAGTGTAAACAGTTCCTTGCTGTGGTTACACAGACAAATATAGCAGAGAACGCTTTTCTCAGAGAAGAATCTGCCTGTGCATTTCTTAACCATTTTTGGGAAGAATCGATCTATCTGTGCCTGCAAGAGAGGGAGGCAGTGTCTGTAAATTGAAGTGACATCATATATATTACTCCCATTGATCCACTTTTAAACTAGAGCCAGGATAAAAGGAAATGGCATCAGGGAGGAAGTATGCTCATTTAGGCACAGATCCCAGTGTGATAATAGAGTAATAATAGAAATCACGCCACTGTCAATCTGTTGCTGCATTAGTCTGAGGCAGATTTCCCCTCCAAGGAGGCTTTCAATGACTTCATTCAAGTGCAGGCAGGAGCAAATGGGATATTCAGCATACCAGCTGCACAACTTCAGTGATTTGTGTCCTGGCTGAGGGGTGCAGTGCAAGTGCTGGTGCTGTGGATAGTCAAATAGATACATCTGTGTCACATTTCATGGCTGTGGAAGGTCAGTACTTAAATGTTTCAGTGGCATTTTTTTCCTAGTATAAAGAGTGAATCTGGCATTTATTGCATTTGTTAATGTAGGAATTGACAAATACTCTCCTTCATGTGGGTGGTCGTTTGGGATGTGAGGGCAATGACCTCTGTGGCTGTTATACCATATCACTGAAGAGGAAAGATTTGCTTTCTTTGTGCTTTTTACAGGTTAGGGATTGTACTCAGAAAATTCATAGGTTTTTTGGGGTTTTTTTCTCAAAGATTTTTTGTAGAAACCCTTTCATATATTGAGATATTCTTGTAACACAGTATAATTGTTTAAGTGTCTTGCGTGATGATATGAATAAAATAAAAAGTACGCTTTTCTTACTTCACAGTTACTTAGTATACTGTGAAACTCAGGCCCAGGAAGCTGCTTCTGTAGTAATCTGAGTTATATTTTCAGTTTGGTTATATTTTCTTAAATTCTTTCATCTTGCCTTTTTCAAATACAAACCTAGTTTTGATATTCCCTGATATCAATTATATAATTTGCAGTTTGTTTTAAGGGTAACAGTGGTGTTATTCAAACTTTAAAGCCACCACATCAGGTAACTTAAGGGAAGCAAGGAACAAATGGCCGTTTAGTGTCAGGAAAAATGCTGAAAAGTTGCAGTAGAGGTTTTGCAGTCTTAAGGACGAGAAAATGTATGCAGTGCTGGCATACAGCTTTATAGTGGGGATAATGTTTAATTACATGAGATGTGACAGAAAAGGTCTGGTGTGCTTGGTCACAGCATATTCTTTATTTCTTTGTGGTAGTGGCAATACTGACAGCTGGAGGAGGGGCAGCCCTGGGAAAAGTAGTAAGTTTTCCATGCGACAGACATAGTTTGGGACAGGAACTATCTGCTTTCAATATAAATAGATCCTATTGCACCTATCATTGACATAATGAAAACTATTTCTTGATTCTCATTATGTTTCCTGAGTGATCTGCTTTAACAATCACATATATTTGAACATTATGATTGAGCACTCTCCAATATAGTTCAGAGAGTGAGGAGTTTTTAAATCTTACCTTAAGAGGAACTCTGAACTTTTGTGTTTAGGGTGTTGTGGTTGTTTTCTAAATGTTTTGAACATGGAGACACACATTGATGCAGTGAAGTTTATCCTACTGTAACTTGCTGTGGTTCTGTTGTGTGCTTTTTTACTGTGTGTTAGATATTTCAATATGCATTCACAGAATAAAGGAAAATGGTGTCACAATACTTGAAAAGAAATTTTTGTTCTGTTCTCTACAACATTTATGTTTCCGTAGCACTTAAAAGCAAGGGCCACTTTTTATTAAGCATGAGGCAAACAAATGGAAAATTGACAGCATGTACCCCAAACAATTCTCCTGGTATGAAACATTAGAAGTAACAGGTAGGCAGGACAGATAAGACAGTGATGGGAAAAACAAAAGTAATGAGACTGAAGTTTTTGACAGAAAATTCAAGTGCAATTTTTTGAAGCTTATTTATAACCATTAAAAGGCTGCTTTAGAGATAGTGTTATTCATATTGCTTTATTGAGGAAAAGAAAATTTCTGCACCCCTGGATGAATTTTGTAGCAGTCTTTGTCATGAAACTTTGGCCAAGCTTTCTGTGTCTTTGCTTAAGATAGGTTTTTCTCTTTGGCGGAGTCTTTTAGTGAAAGGAAGGGGTAAGACATACTAGAAGAGAATGTTTCTCCTTTTATTTATGTTAGAAACACTTTGGAGAACAAAATGTAATAGCTGCGCCCACTAGTGCCGCTATGGTGAGAATTCTGTCAGTGTTCCTCTGCCGGTGCCCCCGGCCAGTGCCAGTGTTTGCTAGCTCCTGCCTTGGACTGCAATTAACCCATGAGATAGAAACCAGTTTGTGAATTATCATCTTGGGCATCTGAAACTTGGGTCAGAAGTCATGGCTTCATATTCATAGAATTGTTGAATCACAGAAGATGCTGAGTTGGAAGAGACTCATCAGAATCATTGAGTCCCACTCCTGGCGCTGCATGGGTCACCCCAAGAATCACACCATACGCCTGTAAGCTTTCTCCAAACATTTCTTGAATGCAGGCAGGCTTGGTTTGGTTTTGGTATGTTGTTTTTTTTTTGTTTGGTTTGGGGGTTTTTTATTGTTGAGGTTTGTTTGGTTTTGCCTTTTTTTTTTTTAACTCTGCAGTCTCAAATCTGAACTGAAAAGTGTTTAACCTGTAATCCTGAAAAGTCTTCAGCTATGATGCAGCATTAGGCAGAGGTAAATTAAGGGCATGGCTGCTGTCTCCTGCTGTTCTTCTTGGCTTCAGTGAGATCCTGTAATGTTACCTTGAACAGTATCTTCCTGTGGCTGAATCTGTATAGCTGTTATACCAGAGAAATATTATAAAACAGTAAAACTCAGCTGTTCTGTACATATGTATTCAAGCAGCTGTTCTGTACTTTCTACAAATTACATACTGTTCTGCTGTCTTTGTAGTTAGCAGGGAAAGCTTTCTAAATCAAAAGTTCCCTTTTCTTGTCTGGCGTTCTTGTCTGGTGTTAATTTCAGACATTAATTCAGTTTCCAAGCAGAGCCACTACCCAGAAGCTTTCCCTGTTTTGTTTTTTAGTGTGTCTCACCAACTCCCAGGCAGCTGTTGCTGGACTATATAATAACTATTCAAGCTGTCACTTTAGCAGTTGTCCTGAAATTGAAATATTCAATATTTTTAAATGTCTGGTCATTTTTATCAACACTGTTTTCTTGGAAGGCTTCAGTATCACTTAGAAAATGTTCCAGTAAGAGCCAGTAAGATGTGAGAATTTTTTAGTCTTCAAGAATACAACTAACATTAATAATAATATAATGGAAGGAAGTCAAAATGCAAGGAAACCAGAGCATTAAAATCCTACAGATCTCTTTTTCTCTTTATTCTGGTTTAGATATTAATACTAAATTACATGAGTAAAGGGGAAGAAAATGTCATGTTGCTGTGTTAGCGGTTGATGGTGATACTTTACAGATTAAGACTTATCAGAAGATCCCTGGTATCTTCATGGACTTGCTGTCAGAGATCAGGGTTCCAGACTTGTGCAGTCCACATAAACAGGCCTGGCTGTGGCATGTGTTGTTCAAATAGGCATTTGCTATAGCCAAATTCATCCCTGCTTAGCATGAAGGGGATATAGGCAGGCAGCAAGGTGGGAACAGAAAATGTCCAGATGTGGTAAAAGCTGGAAGTAGTGTCAAAGTAACAGCATGTCTCTTTTTTCATTAGTCTATCTTGAGAACAGTAGAAGAGAACCAAGTTGGTTTCTTTTTGTATGCAAAAGCTTAAACTGACATTCTTCCTCACTTCTCCCTTCCTCTCTTGGTGTCCTACAGTGATAAGAAATAGAGAAAGTTTTGGGTCATATAACGAACTTCTGACTGATCACCTTGAACCCTGAATTTCCAGTAGATTTTTCCTGGCAACTGGTGTAATTTCTCTCTGAGCTCTGTTTGAATTATTTATTTGCTCATCCAATAAGCCTATTAAACAGAGCACTTAAGCACTTGCTACAACAGACCTTGTGTGCTTTTTCTTTTGAGGTTAAATTAAGTTCAAGTTGAAAATAGTAGGTTCTGGAGTCAGGCAACTAACTATTGAAAATATATTTATCTTCATATATAGATAGATATTATGCTATGTGTGCCACAAGCACAACATTCATGCATCTTTACCGTGTAACGATGGATGGCTTGTGACTCATTGCACTAAAATGTGCCTCAAAATATGTCATTACAACACTTGTTTTTTGGGTCACTTATTTGTGCGGTGTTTCTTTGTTCATTGTAAATGTATCATGCAAATGCTTATAAATCAGATAAAATTGCCACTCTAAAAATTATATATTCATATGCCTAGTTGATTCCTGAAATTATACACTGAAAATTATTCTCTTTTTATTTACTCCAAGCCCAAACAAAACAAAATTACTTCGTTTATACATTCCATAAAATCTTACTTATTAAGCTATGATGATATTTCGGTAAGATAAGTATGTTTTAGGTCTGACCTAACCATAGTAACGAAAACCATGAAAAGTAAGTCTTGATTGTGCCCCAGCACAGTCTTTCAGAACACAGACACATAAACCCTGAGGTTTTTCAGAGGCCAGCTAGAAGTCCCTCTTGTATTTCAAGCACACACTGGAAGTATACAGGTTTTCACAATCCTGTTCCCTTTGGTTTGTTTCCATTTAATTGCTTGGTCAGTAGAGATCTTCATTCATTCATGGCATTTATTTTTCTCTTAGCTTCTCCCTGACCAGCTGGTCTTACTTCTGGAGTTTCTCTTGGAGGAGAAGACATTGTGTCCTAGAATACTTCAGTGCTTGGAGAGAACATACCAGCTCCGGGAGCAAGATGCTGAGGTAAGTCTCTTTAAAAAAATCTTCCTCACACACGCCATTGTGTTGTTGACTAGGAGCAGTAATGTTCCACTAGGAACCAGGGTCACTCAAGTTCTTTTTTTTCCATGCCTAAATCTGAAATTAGATGGTCTTAAGTCCAGTATTGTTGAATCTTCACGTGCCTTAATGACTCAGTATTTCTGTGTGTCTTGTATAGGTCCAGGTGTGTGTGTATACCATGGCAGTAGAGGATGTAGATGTCCAAACAGTTGTACCTCAGGCAGCACATTTGCTCAAGTGTTAAATTTTTCACTATGTCATGCTGACTGTGTAGTACAGCCCGGGTTGTTTTCATTGTGATATTGTCTCCAAATGGGTCTGTTGTATTCTAGAACTATTCTTCCCCATTGTCAGCTCATATTTTTCCTCTTTGTGTGCTCTGAAGTCTCACTCAGGATTTAGAAAAGTTAACTTTCCAGAGAGACTATGGTGTGCTCTGGCTTTGGGCATGAGTTGAAGGGGGAGTCAGTTCTTTACAGCTGCCTCTAGTAAGTGCCAGTGATGCTAACAGTCCCTGAGGAAAACACTGCTTTATATAATACTGGAAAGGCTAGCATCCCTTCTCCAAAGTGCTTTATATCTTCATGGGGCAAACCAGTAAGTATTTATTACCATATGCAGGGCTGGCTATTTGGTCAACTCCCATGGTTTTCTCAAGCTGGGAGAGTTCTGAAAATTAAGGCAGCAAAGCTGTAGCTGAAAGCACCTTTACCTTGCAATGAGCTTTTACTTTGAGTAGCTAGTATGCAGGAGGAGATTTAAGAAGGTGGAATCAGTCTTGAAAATAAAGGATGTGTGGATATATATATGTAAAAACAATGGTTAGTTATGAAGTAACATATGATCAAATTAATGTGCCATGAGGGAACAAGGTAAACTTAACACTTGACTCTTGTTTAATTAAAAACTACCATGAAGGCTGCAGAAAGTCAATGTACATGACTTACCCTGTTATCATTGGAACTTTGTGGCAATAATTAGAATTGAAGGAGGAAGCAAAGTCTGTCTTGTTACTCTTATGCTGAAATTGCTGGGTGGATGCTTGTAAACACTTGGAAATCCAGACTTCAAGATCTGTCGGATAGAGGTCTATCTTTTTCTCAGGGGGGGAAAAAAGGGCAACATTTTGATTGCTCCTGTTTACTGCACCTTTTACCTTTTCTCTTGATAAAGTTTTCCAAATGCCAGATTTGGTTTTAATTAGTACTTGAACCAACATTTCTATTTACGGGTATTAGAATATATTTTAATCACATCTGAATACCAGTGAAATGTCAGTGGTTCTATTGTGGGAAGAGGAATTAATAGGGAGACAGATCAAAGCAGTAGCTGTGTTGTTTCTGCATCATGCCTGTGAATTGTAAGCAGGAGCCCACAAGCTTCCATTTCTCAGGATTTTCCTGTCCCTCCACTTTAATGCTTTCTTTTTTCCTTAGAGTGTCATGTAAAAATACACAAGCAAACTGACAGAAGTTTTACTTTAAACAAACCCAAACAAACCCACAAAACTGTGGTCTCTATGAAATTAATGTAATCTCCATTTTATTTGACAAGGTGAATCCAAGGGCTTAGCAGACAACTTACTTAGAAGTACAACTCAGATAACATTATCATTAGCATTTTACCAGTCATCTGACACTACGAACCTACAATCCTTTAAAGGGAACGTTAGCTCCCATGACCTCACGTACCTGAGGAAAAGACTGTTCATGCCCCATTCTTCTGTATGTGTACAGGGGATTTTTTTGTTATCACGAGCCAGGGACAAAGAACCACAGTCTGAGCCTGTTCTTGTCTAAATTTAATTTGTGAAGACACAAATCACTTACAGTGATCCTGTTGTGTTCAAATGTTCTCAGTAACTAAGGATCAGAAATGGGTCATTAAAAATAAAAACATTAAAAAAATGGCAGACAGGCCAATAAAAATAAAAAAACTGTGAGTCTCAGAGGGTTTATTCCAGGATTTTTGTGAGGTTGTCAACAGTGTTCCATCCAGCAGCAGAAAGTTAAGAAATAAACTTACTTCTTTATTTTTGAAAAGTAGTGTTTAAATTCACATTAATCTTCTGGTAGGATTGGCAATGATATGGCCAGTAGTATGTGAGAGGCGTACACAAAGGAGCATATTTTTTTGTATTTTAAACGAAGTTTGGTCTTAAAATTTGTACTTAAGATTTTGTCTGCCCACTTGGGAATTGGCAGCTTGTTACTGGGGATCCTTCTGTGCTGCACAAGTACAGCATGGGAAGTCCTGGCTTATATTTCTTAAAGCTTTTCTATCCGTATTGCTGAAGCATCTTTATTTTGACTTCAAAGTCAAGTATGCTTGTTGTTGTAACATGTTTCACACTTGATGGTGCCTGCACTTGGCCACAGAGACTTGTGGGTCTGTCCTCCATCAGGGAAGGTTGCCAGCAGCACTGTTTGGTACTCCTGGCCACTTGTTACCGCATGTACATCCAGGTATAACCACGTAAGGGCACATCTTCCTTCAGAAAGGCAAAGAGGGTTTGCAGCAGGTTGTCTGACTTGTTTCAATTCCTTCGTAACAGTCAGGAGACGAGACAAGTACGAATTAGCCTTTGCTGGGAATGTAAAGGTTGGTATCTCTTCAAGAAGTGCTCAAGCTCTGTCCTCTGTGGAATCTTCTCACCAACTCAGCATAGTTTCTGTCTTCTCTCAAATTAGGTCTCACTGCAGATACATAGGCTCAGATGAGGTAGGCAGCCTCTCCCTTCTAAGGCAGACACTGATGTCAATGCTTCAGCTAACAAAAAAAAAAGAAGTTAAGTAACATGTTTCTGATTCATAATGCATAACTTATGAGCTGCAAGAGCCAGAAGTACTGTTGGATTAATCACATTTCAGACTGGTCTGCCCCTAGTCTTGAAGAGAGGCTTGTAGGGCATCTGCCAAACTGCAGAATTTGTGACTCACTCCTGTCTTTTGCAGTCCACTTCTGTAACCAATCATGATTTCATTTTCCATTTATGCTTCAAACCTTGGAATATCTGAGAAGACCCAAAGCTACAAGTTTGTTTTCCAGAGATTAAATTCACTGATGTGAGTTACTTCAATTGAGCATATCCAAGACATCTTTGAACAGTGTTTTGAAAGCAATGAAGGTTTCAAAGTTTAAAGCCATTTTCCCATCTTCAATATGTGGCTTGAATGCATCATGGCTCAGACCTTGTCACACAAGTGGGAGGCAATTACATGGAATAATGATTGTCCTCGGTTTTGGCTTCCTGTTCCCTACTTTCTTGCTATGCTGCTTCCCGCTACATAACAAAATAGCTCATAGACAGGCTACATCTCCATGACGCACCGCATCCTGTATCCAAGAGAAGCATTATAGAAGCTGGCTGGAGTTTGAATGTGACAAAATCCAGCTGAAAGTTCAGCTGTCTGAGGAGAAATATGATATGTTATAAAGCATCATCTGCAGTTGCCGTCACACAGCACAGTACGATAACAGAATTTAAGGTGGGCCTGGAGTTGTTTTTGTTTAGTTTCTTTCCAAAGTGGGTGTTCTGTGCAACATTTGGCAGAATGTGGAAAGTTAGAAAGTTTCAGATTGCTAGTATTTTTTTAAATCCACTTGACTTTGATGACACTTTGATGATGGGTATTTTCTGATACAATTATACAAGCTTATCTTATTTGGACATAGACTGTTGAGGACTTTCATTTGAAAAAAATGGAGTTAACTACAAAGTACAGCACTGCAAGGTCTGAATAACACTCATTGAATTGTTAACTAGAAGAGCCCTGTCATTATTTCCATTATTTCTGTTCTTCATTTGATCAGAGAGAGGCCTGTAATGTGTGCACACAAGACCACAGGATGGTTGAGTAGTCTGCAGAATAGTGAAAAAGTCAAGAGGGAGAAGATCACATAGGCTACAGGAGAAGAACAGTGTGTGCAGCACTTTCAGTCATGTTTAATACTTGACAATATTTCTGCCAGGGTGTTTTACTTTTCACTGAATTATCTAAGACTTGATTAAAAGTACAGAATGTGGATGAAGGAGAGAAAGATTTATGGTGTATTTCCCCAGATCTTTCATTGTAGAGTTAGCTTTCCTTTCTTTCCTGCTGTAGGTATCGTGTTTTTTAACAAAATATCTTGCCTGTAGAGTATGTGGGAAGTTGCTTTGTTGGTTTTCCTTGTCTCAACAAGTTGGCTGAAATGCTCTTCACTTACATAATGCTTTCCCTGTATTCAGGATCATAATGTGGTATATTCTGGAGAGAGAAGAGAGGCTAAAACTGTTTCTGCAGTAAATGTGAGTAAAATGAGTTAAGATCATAATATCGTCAGTCATGTGGGTGGCATAGAGCCATTTTCACACAACTGCTTCATTGTGCATGAGGTCTGCCTGTGAGACCAACACTGTAAAGCAGTGGCATCTTATTTCACTGACAGAAATCCAGTCATGCTAATACAAACCATATAAGGTGCTTGGCATCCTAGAAGTGGTGAGAATTATGTTAGGACTAACTGACTTTGATTCATTGATCTTTCCTAGTGCATGAAAAGCTGGCAGGTGTGGAAGTATAAATGAATTCCTGTCGCTTCCCATCTGATGGCAACTGCGTTGAGCTGAGCACATTCTCAGACTGCAAAATTCAGCTGTCCTGCTGGTTGTGGCTGGGCATTGTCTGAAGGCACTCTTATGGAACAGAGCTCTATAGCCTACACTGTTAAACTGGGTGGGAAAAGGGAACTGGTCAGGAAAGTTCAGTTCACACTTGCACAAGGTACCTAGTGAGCTTGCCTTTCAGCACAGCCGCTGGGGCAGTCCTCTCTTGGGGCAAGGGCTCAGGAGCAGTCTCCAGCTTTTGAACTAAATTAGTAATGTGGTGCAAATACCTCCACAGTCCTCCACAGTCCTTCTTGGCCAGACTGTGGAGCAACAGGTAAGCAAGTTTCAGATAGAGGCATTGCAACCAAACAGGTGGTATGAAACACCAATTCAGTATATGAAAAAGGTGGCAGCTTGAGCAGATGATCATAGTAAAGGACATTACTTTCTTGTGAATACAGTAATTTGGTTTTGTTTCTGCAAAAGAAAAATAGTTTCTTGTACTTAATTCATATTTAAATATACAGTTTATTATTCAATTTCAACTGAAGTCAGGAGAAGATGCCTTATTCTGTACATGACAGTATGTTTTGCAGGACTTAAAAACCTCCTGTGAAAATTTACCAGAAATGCAAAATAAATTTCACCTGCTTTTTGCTTTCTGAATATTTTATTCAGAGCATTAATGTGCCACTAGAGATAGGTAAGGTTATATTGAATGATTTTTTTATTTGCAGTTGAATTGCAATTAGCGCTTCAGTATTAGGAACTGGAAACTTAGAAAAGGCTGTATAGATGTTTCAGTCTGCATGCCAGGTTTGTTTCTGGAATAAATCATAACTGAGGTTTGTATATACAACCATTACTGAGGTGGTACCTTCATTAAATGGAATAGAAAGAAGAGACAAAAAATGCAAGTTCTCACAAAGCGGAGCATCAGTTTGATGCTTTTCCCACACATCCTCACAGAACTGCCATTTTTTTCCCAGTCTTTCCTCATACTTCCCCTGGCAAATCCTAGCAAGGAATTTATCTCTGTCACAGAAAGTCTTTCCCATTTTCACTAGTAAAGGGTCTTATTTCAGCTTACTGTAGACATCCCCATCTCTGATAGATGTATGGACTGAAGCAGCAGCCACTTGCAAAAGGTCCTCCATGATCTTGATAAGTTTTGAGTCTTCACTATGTTTCATGTTCTTCTTCATGTTGCATCTAAGTGCAAATTGTAGGCTCTCTGTCACAGATGGTATTGGTATTGATATTGGTTAAGATAGTTTTTCACAAGGGTGCATTTGCAGTAGTTGGATCTTTTTCCCAATGAAAAGAGCTTTGAAAAGGGTAGCTTCTAGGGATGTGGCACTTGCTTCCCATAGATGAGGTCCAATATTCAGTGTGAGGCTAAGAAAATTGGAACAAGATGAGGTAAAAACGCTTCCAGTAACAGCAGTGGGAGTTGTCCCATGAGACTTGCTCTGGCTCATGTGCCAGTCATGACTGAATGGATGTGTTGGGATGAATTTATAAAACTGACCAAAGGATAATCTCAAGTAGCTGTAATTTGGGTTTGTTTTGTTGCCATGTGTAAAGTAGGGGGGCTTTTCCAGCCACTTGAGAGGAACAGAAAATCCCTCCATTAGCATTAGCTGAAGGGCACGATCAGAGCACAAGATTTATGGAGCACTGGAAATAGCTTTGCACCAGTCAGCACTCCTGGTCCCACACCCTTCCAGGAGCCAACAGCAACATGTTTGTTCCAAGTGATCTTGCTCGCTGCGGGGTGACATTGACAGGAGTTTTTGTGCCCCCGATGGGTGCCATTACTGGGGCTGTTCACTTAATTTCCTTTTTTATCTAGCAGTCCAGCAACTTAGTGAGACTTGGAAAGCTGAGGAGCTGATGGTAAGAGGGAACCAAGAATGTATTTGGGTTGGTTTGGCCTTTTTTTACTGCTTATCCAAAGAATCCATTGAGTAAGGGATTGGACATAGTTCTGTGTCGTATTGTCCATCAAGGAGAATGAAGTGATGGAGTCCTCTGGGTTTCTGAACTCCATTCCAAAGGTGTTCTGAATTGGATGCAACTGCTTTATCTAAAATTTTATACAGTATTTTGTGTTGGGCAGTACAAACCCATCACTGTAATACAAACAACCTGACCTCTTCATGAAATTTAAAAGATTACTCTGTTTGCCTATATATGATAGCACTGGTACAGTGGCCACGATGTCAAGGAAGGTGTGGGTTTTTAAAATGCAAACAAAATCCCCCAGCTCTTAGCAGTAGAGTTGTTTTTTTAGGGTTAAGGGGAGGTTTGGTTGGTTTTGTTTTGAATTTTAATTCTGAGAAAAAAAATTGAAAATATTTTTATTTTAAATAAACTTACTTTGAAGCTTCATCCAAGTTGCTTGTCTAGTAATTCTCATTCCTGATTAAAGGCTGGCTGCAGATGCAGGTTATACTTGAACAGGACCACAGAATTGGAAAAAATCTGCTATGCCTTGTGAGGTATAAATAGTTCAAGAAACAGGACAATTCAACTGCGAACCATAGCTGCTTCTGACATTTAGCCACACAGATCTGGTTCCACCGAGTCACTGAGTTAATGGCTTGTGGGTGAAAGTCTGCTATCCTCCTTTCAACTCAGTGCCATTTGCAGTTGCAGTGTCCTGGAGAGGACTTCTGTTGTGTTCCACATGGTGTAAGCATCATCCTAAGCAACAACAGTCACTGTATTCTGGCAGGAGGGAATCAAAGAGGAGGAGAAGATGACTTAAAAATGTGAAACATGGATTAAAATCTAGATGTTCCAATTGCAGGAATGAGCATATTTCTTCTTAGTTTATGAAATCAATGTATTTCTCACTTATGAATTTTTTCTGAGGGTTGGAGAAGGCTATGTGTTTGTGATAGTGAAAGGTTTTTGTCTTTGAAGCCAAATCTTGTATTTAATTGTTTTGAAAATTGGAAGTCAGGTTTTAAACTATGTGAAATTAGAAGGATGTGACCATGGGTTGAGTAGGCTGGCTGTGACCTAAGCTGTGGAAAAACCAGGCAACCACACTGTTCACTGCTTGGAATTTGAGTCTTATTTTCATATGGAGCTCCAGATTCTGTCTATGACAGTATTCTTGCTGGGAAATAACAAATGTTTTGGCCACAGTCACTGTGGGAGACCGAAGTTAAAAAGAAAACACTTTTTCTGCCTCTAATTACAAGAGAGAGAAGATAGAGGAATGGAGAGAGGGGCATAAGCGAGTAGGATAGCTTACTGTTGCCTTAATACTTACAGCAGCCTTTCCTTCGGCTGAACAGGAGTTATAATTTAATAATAATTGGTAACAGACGGTTTGTGTGCTTGATCTCAGACTCTTCAGAGTTGGATTTCTGCATTTGATGTATGTGTTTATGTGCTCTTTCACACTAT
This sequence comes from Grallaria varia, assembly GCA_013396735.1. Classification (NCBI taxonomy): domain Eukaryota; kingdom Metazoa; phylum Chordata; class Aves; order Passeriformes; family Formicariidae; genus Grallaria; species Grallaria varia. Next base: position 54,485 of record VWZG01003875.1, read on the forward strand.
AATGTATGGTTTTATAAGCCCAGCATACTTTTATGTGTGTATATAAATAACTTGTGTTGAAACACATATGCAGATGTTGTATGGGTAAAAATTGTAAGCAGACTCTGTCCAGAGACAGCCGGGAGAGACAGTGGTCATGGGAAGTAATTGAATTACTTGCTATGTTGATATAAAAAAAATTCTGCTGATTCCAGAGATATTGTTAGGATAGGCCTAGGGATAATGGCTTCAAACTGAAAGAGGGTAGGTGTAGATTAGCTATTAGGAATAAATTCTTTACTGTGAGGGTGATGAAACACTGGAACAGGTTGCCCAGTGAAGTTGTGAATGTCCCATCCCTGGAAGTGGTCAAGGGTATGTTGGGTGGAGCTCTAAGCAAACTGGTCTGGTGAAAGGTGACCCTGCCCATGGTGAGAGGGTTGGTACTGGATGATCTTCAAGGTCTCTTCCAACCCAAACTATTCTGTGATTCTGTCATATTCTGGCCACTGTGTTTCAGTAGGGTGTCAGAGGGAATGAAGATGGGGTTGTATATGAGATGGGGAGGCAGTTGCGGTGATGCATTTTGGCAGAAGTGTCAGTTGGGATGTATACACGTGCCAAAGACAGGCTTACCTTCCTGAAGGTATGAGGCTTGTCCCTGCAGTGCTTCTGTGATGTTGGTTGTATCTATGGCTCTTCCTTTCCCTCCCTCTGAGGTGCATGATCTCCTGGCCCCCACAGCACCCTTCCTTAATCACACTCTGCCTGTGACTTCAGCCATCCTCACCACAGCACCAAGATGGGAGAAGGGATAAGTGAGGATGGAGAGCAGTTGAGACCAAAGCCCCTAGAGCACCCCACTAACCTTCCAGCGAGGTCAAGGAAGGCAGGAGGTGCTGTAGGGTTGGGTGCATGTGTGGGGTTAGTGCTGGCTGCAGCAGGGCTGGGATCCACCCTGCTCTGGTGCAGAACCCTGCTGGGATGCCAGGCCTTATTCCAGTGCAGAGAGGTTTGTGAGTTGGCACAAGCCTTTCTTCTGCCACCAGCCAGAAGACAGCACTGCTCTTGAGAACCAGTAGCACCACAGCAAAGGAAAGCTCAGCACACATCTTCAGTGAAATTGTTGAAAAGGCAGATGATAACGCCTTTTCTACCATCTTCATCTTGCTGCAAGCTGTGAATGGCAGTGATGCTCCAGCATGCTGAACAGGCAATACTGAAAAGGCAGGGGGAAAGGGAAGCATTTGGTTCCAGTATAACTAGTGTATTTATGTTTTTAATTAAGGCTTATTTTTAAAAACCTTTGTTTTCCAAATTAAGTGCGTTCACATACTGTGTGAAACATTTCCTTACCTCACATGCACTGTGATATAGGAGCTGCTCTCCCCAGCATGGAGATGGTGACAGTGATGTTGAAGTTGCCACACTGCCTTGGTGCTGGTGGCCCTCTTATCATCTAAGTGTTCTGTAGGTCATTGCCCTATCATCACTTTGTTGGTCTGCTGTAAAAGAACAAAAGCAGGAGACCAGATCCTGTTGTGTATCCGTCTCCTGTTAGACAGGGCAAGGAGGGGCAGAGCTGAAGAGCATTGAGATTACAGAACTAGGCATCCCAGCCAAGCCACTTATTCACAGTGAGAGCTTTGACATCAGAAAAGAGACACGGCCTGTGCCATCTTTGAAAAGGGATTAGACATGGTTTCTTAGTCTATTGCCTTTTCTGACTTCTTTTGGAAAATTTTTCTACTACCAACATAGCTGTCATTGATCATAGATGGGGCCCACATAGGGAGAAGAGTGTCTGGTCTGTAATTGGGAACTCTCTGTTTGTGAACCTGAAGTGGGGTAAAAAAGGGCATTTGTCTTCTCCAAACAACTTCTCAGCTTCTGCCTCACTGCCAAGAATGAACCTTGTCCTGAAATGCTGTCCTTTGGTCGCTATGCCCCTCTGGTCATGCAGAGCAGCAGGGATGCCCCCCTGCTCTGCTTGAACTTTCTGAAGCAGCATGTTTTGTGATTCCCAGGCTTCTCTATGCTTACGTAGGAAAGAATCTCCATGCTGTCTGTGGGAATGATACATGTTTTATTTGCAGGTGGAAGTGGAGTCATGTTTACAGTCTGTGGGACCTGATTCAGTGCTCTTGAGCCAGGCTGTGGTACTACAGGAATTTTTTAACAGTCAGGTTCAGTTGCATTATGTAGAGCTGGGTGAATACTAAAACAGAAGCATGTGGTTAGAGGGAAGGAGAAAGGATGGGAAGGAAATACATGAAATAAATCCTTTTGTAAAGGTGAGAAGGATAATCAGGCAGCTGTTGCTGCTTGAGGCTTGTGTAGGTGTGGGACCATGCTTCCCAACCCACTGGCACATTCACACAGGTAAAGATTGAAATACTGACAGCTGTCCCACAGTCTGATGTTGAACAAGCAACAGAATTTGCCTTTCAAAACTTGATTTTACAACATCTTTCTTTTGTCTTACTAAATAAGAGGCAGTTGCTGTATGAGCACTACCCACAGGTCTTCATCAGTGCTGTTGAGTGGAGGAAGGAGAGGTGAGGCCTCTAAGTCCTTCTCCTCTGTTGCCAGGACCCCTCATAGAAAGCAATTGCTTGATCTGTGCAGAAATACAAATCAAAAAGAGTAAAATGAAATAAGGAAGTAGAATATTGCTACCAATATTACCAAAATCTGAAGTCTGGTATTCCACGAAAATTATCTTTGAAGTCACCTTTTGGTGGCCAATTCATACTCCAGATTTTAAATTATTTTAGACCTGTACAAAGTTCTCTGCAGAAAGACAATTAGCTCCTGGCAAAAGTTTTGATTAGCTAGCCCATTACTGCCTTAGGGTTTCCTGGATGGCCATCTTTCATTTTGCTGAGTTGCCAGTGGGCTGTGATGCACAGAGGAAAAAAAGGTGGCAGGAATTGACACAGGTCTCCCTATACAACCAGTGATGTATAATGCAGGACACCACGGAACTCGGGGAACTTGGTCTGCCTCAGGTCCAGCTACTGAACAGTGGGTCATCCCAGTACTCAAAATAAAATGCAGCATGAATAAGGTCACCAAAAGCTATTTTTCAAAATTCAAAGTGTGATCATCATTTGGACCATGGCTCTGGAAAATTAAGTGTTTAACCAAGAAAGAGCATTATACTGTAGGAACCAGCATTAACTGAACCTTGACGCTGTGAGGGTCTTGAAGAAAGATTTCCATCAAAGACGCCTGCTGCTGTGATGTTGTATCTGGGCCCTGGTTTCTTTGACTCTGTGGTACTGTCAGAACAAGGGCTACAAGACCTGAGAAGTAACACAGGCTATGAAAAGTCCATGAGTTTTTGGTCCAAAATACAATTAATTTAAGCTGATAGCTTCTTTGCTCAGTCTCCTGACAAACCCTTGGCATACACAGTAATTACATCCATTCTGCTTGCATCCAGTAGGTTTTTGGCTGTTGAGTACAGTTTTTCAGATTGCCAAACTGATGCTCTGTCAACAGAGTTGTAACACACACATGGCGGTTTCATTGCTCTTTGTGAGCTGCTTCAGCATCCCTTACTTGGGCAAGTGACAATGAAATAAAGTTCACTTGCTAAAGCAGGAACAGACTTCGGCATAGACGGTAGGAGTGCCCATTTGAAATTATATAGAATCAAAAGTCTGTGGTGCAGCCTGGTCTAGTGTATCAAAGAGTATTTCAGCTAAGGTAAGGGAGGCAAAAAAGTCACTAAATGCACTGTAGAACTGGCAATTCTTAAACTGTAATTCTTTCATGTCAAACAATTGTAAAACCTGATTTTGGCCCAAATACTGTCCTGTAGCATGTGGTGTTGATCCTTAATTATCTAGAAAAAATGATCTAATATTTGAATCCAATTTATGAGTAGATAGGAAGAGGCTAGAGACAAATGCTTTCAGATGGAACAGAACAGCATTCTGGTGATCTGGAGATACCAGTTTCCTTATTGTTAACTAAAAGTAATCTGTAGTAGCATACTTCTCCACAGACACCCCCTTGTCACAGAGGAGAACCTTGCGTGCCCTTGTGAGGTTCTGAGCTATGCTGGTGGTGGTT